>JAPTGZ010000005.1:12868010-12882320 GCA_029814645.1 Fowleria isostigma | reverse complement strand
ATTAACCAATTAACTTATCAGTGCATGTCTTTGGATGGTGGGAGGAAACCAGAGTACCTGGAGAAAACCCACGCAGACACGGGGAAAACATGCAAACTCCACACAGAAAGCACCAGTCATGGTGCTGGAATCAAACCCAGGACCTTCTTGCTGTGAGGCACGAGTCCTTACCACTGCACCACTGTGCCGCCCCTTTACACGTTCTATATATTGGAAAAATTTATAAATCTATTGTATAAATGTACCAATATAAACCAATATATATGTCTTTATTGTATACCTTGAAAACATCAACAAACCAGCACTTTTGTCATGTGTTTTCCAATTAATCTTATTATTATACCTAACATTTAGCAAATTTAATCTCTGAGGCACATTATGTCTAAAAAAAACAAAAAAAAAACTAATGTTATTAAAATGCAGGACTTCTTTTGTTCTTTTTTATCTAAACTTGTTCCTGTTCAGATCTGGTATTAACCAGATTGGGTGATCTTGATTACATTCACAGCTCCAATGCAAGGCCTAAATGCACTTTTCTCTGCATTTCGATGCAAGTCCAGGCTTTATATCACCAGTGGCAAGAAGTGAGTCCATTCCATCTAGTTAAATGTGAATGATCCAGAGTTCTTGCGTACGAGAACAGAGACTATTCATTGCCTAGTGTCAGAGGGCTGAAGAGAGTGGTCTACTTACACTTTCATTGATGCTAACTTCAAAATGTTGGGTTAGCATGTAAGCAGTCTGGTATTGATTTCAAACTACATTCCCACAACACTTCAAAACCAGAGAATCTAAGATGAATTAACTGTAGCATCATTACAGGGTGTAGGTGTAAGCTACAATCCATTCTTTCCTGTAATTAAGATAGCACATCATTAAGCGTCACATTACTGGCAAGGCTGGGTGATTCAAGGAGATTTTGTTTATGCAGACTGAAAGATTGTTGGCAGCTTTCATCACAGTTTAGGAGGATGATTTGTACTTTGAGTTGAAGGTCAGCTAACACAATGCAGTACAATAAACTCTGCAGTGATCCAATAGCCATATCCTGCAAAGCCAACAGAGGAGCACACCTGCTTGATGGTCTACGGATAGAGCCAGTTCTGTGCACTGCAGTTTATGTGTTTCCAAGGGAAGTCGGTAGGTTTTCAGCCATTTCAGAGATCTCAGGAAAAAAAACAAAAAACAGTTTGGCTGACTCGTTAAGTTGGGTTGAATTCAAAAACATGTCGCATTCTCACTTTTAACCCTATAAAACCATTTGTATCATATTTGCTATGCCAGGTTCTGAGACCTTTATTTTATCGAGATCAATATTTTCCTTAAAAATTTGCTGTATATGATCTAATATGTGTTCTGTGCCCCCTAGTGGATCATCATCACACTGCAGCCAATGAAAAGGTTTTATTTCCCACTGCACTTTTTAATATGGCCAGTAGCGTTAAATCATCCGACAAAGGAAAGCCTTTGGTAATTTGAAAAATTTCCATCAAGAAGAATATTTATATTGTTATTTGGTTGAAATTGTCAAAATATTGAAATTATGGTGCCATTCAAGGGAAATAAAAAGTCTGTGAAACGTTTTATGAGAAAAAAATCCCCTGAAATGTTCTATATTTTCAAATTTTACTAGTAAAATTTGCTTTGTATCTAAAGTTAATGTGAGCAAAACATTGTGAAAAATGCCCAATGTATCGAATGTGATACAAAAAATATATCATAAACATGACATAATTTTTTGCTTAGATTATGTTAAAAAGGGCTACAACATTTCAATTCCAAACAAGGAATTTTCTGGTTACTTTTTATTGGGTCAGGTGTTACAGGGTTAATTCTGCATTTAGACATGGAAACGCTACATGCAGACGGACATGCATAAGTGTGTGAAATTTTATATTTATCAATGTAGTATGTATGTATTTATCAATGTAGTAATAGAACACGAGAAAGATTCGTGACAGTTGCTGAAATGACTCTTGGATATAAATTAGAGCGGCTAGGGCAACTTGAAGGTCCGTCACATGGAAATAATCCGACATGTTTTTCTTTACTGGTGTGTGCCTGTGATGTAAACTCTACACAAGAAAACATACTTTTGCGTTTTCAACCCTTTAGATGGTGGAGCATTTTTAAGATTTCCACTCTGGAAGGTGGTTTCACTTTTTTTGGCATTTTCAAGCCCAAAAAACATTGTTGCTATCTGAATGAAAGTTACAGCGAATCAAATTTGGGACGCAAATTATCGATTCATTAATTCATTAATCATTAGTTGGTTGGTCTTGTCAGTTGATTAACAGTTAACTGATAAGCGGTGATTTTCCTGAGAACCTGATTTTCTCTTTTAATAGGATCGATAGGAATAAAAGTTAAATATTGTTTATATTAATGAAAAATCATTTCATATTCCTTAATGATTAATTTGTTGTACCATTTGGGATACAGCCCAGGCAACGACATTTATGGAGCAGAACTAAATAACATCTGCAGAGAAATTAAATCAAATAAATGAATCTGAAGAGGGCAGTTTAAAAGAAATGGGCATTTCTGACTTTGCATCACTACCTGATACCATGGAGACAGATTTCAGCATGGAGGAGGTACATGTACGTGGGGTAGGGGGAGAGGGGTCTGGGGGTAGGAGGTATATACCTGGTGGTGTGCTCTGGAAGTGCCATAACTACTACAACAGCTGGAAAGTGAAACTTATCAAGCTTTGGACGTCCGATAACCAGCTTCTCTTCCTCCGTTACACAGTGGGTCAAACAGACGGACTGGTCTGTGTTTGGCTTCACCCTGCCTCTAAAGCCATTCTAACCAATCAACACCATGGTATGGTTTGATGACCAGCTATCCTGACTGCCGCATTGCAATTAATTGACAATTATTTTAATTTAACCAAACAAATTTTCAGTCAATTAATTGTTTACATCCCTAAATCTAATATTTTGTCCTTTTGCCTGAGAGCGTTGTTGTGTAAACTCAGCCTAAAACACTGCTATATTCCGTCCGTCTGTCCATTCATCCATCCATTAATTTTTAACTGCTACAGTCAAAAACATTGAACAGAGCATCAACCCAATCATAAAGCATTGTCTTTATGAAGCTTTTAATTCAATGTCCTTTCTTCTACATTTAAACAACAGTTTTGGAGCGTACGTTGTGTTCAGGTGCCAGAGACCTATTGCTTTCCATATTTTCTAAAACTGCTCTCTCGTTTATCGCTTATACACACAGCTCTCCTCATATCCCCCATCTGCCCTGTTTGATTACACTCATCCTCCAGAGAGAGGGAGGAAGAAGAGAGAGAGCAGGGCCTTTGAGTCTCCTCCGCCATTTCACACAACAAAATAAGACGTTTCATCCCACAACGTTTCTCCACCAAACGAGCTGGGTGGGTTGGAAACTGAGAGAAAATTGCCTTTTGAATAATCTGCTTCTTGATTTTTTTTTTTCTTTTTTTTTTTTTTCCTCTTGAAAGGTTTTCTGAAGGTTATTGTTGAGAATAATGCAGCTCCTGCCCCCCTGCAGATGACAATCATCTTTCCAATTTGTTTGAGATTAGGTCATATGGAAACAGCGCACCGTAAACACACAGGGTCGGCACGCTGGCGATGGAGGATGGGGAGGGTGGCACCGTTTCCCCCTGTTCTGGGTGCATCCATGCTTGATTGCCATGACACTGGCTGTGGAGAAACCAGGGCAACAAACAAACAGAAATCCACAGATCTCTGTTACTAACTGGGAGACAGAGAGAAGCCAACCCCCCCTCCCCACCACCACCCACCCCACCCCTCCTCCTGAAGCAGCATCACCAGATTGGATGTTTGATTTGCGGCTGGATCGGTAAACACACTACAGCTTCGACTGTTTCTTTTGATTCAACATAAATCATATCTGAACAAACAAACGAGTTTTCGGTGCTAGAGATACGACAGTATTGACATCGGCGCTGCCATCTGAGAAGACCATTAATATTTCTTTTAGCCCTACAAGAGTCCTGCTTTTATCACTAAACAACCTAAAACAACATTCCAGTGGAAGACTTGTGTTGGTCAGCAATAGTGTGTTTGTGTGTGGGAGGTGGATTTCAGTAATTTTCCTTGCATGGTTGAGCTGGTGGACCGAGGCCTAAGTGGACATCTGGTAGAGGTTACAGTGCTACTTCAAAAGAAAGATTTCTAAGACTCAGGAAACTGAATTCCTGCAGAATCCTGCATCTCCCCGACCATTTGCCTCACGCTATGCATCCTGACTGCACTGAGACTAATGACGGGCAGATTGCCTAATACATTTTCTGAGGAGAAGATCAGTTGACTGGGCCTTGTTAGTGCTGGAACATGTGTTTGGGTTGCAACTACACAATCAATGGGGTGCTAATTGTGCGTCTCCCAGGCATATGCATCTTTTTCTGTCTGGGTGTATCAATAATCAGCTGGACTGACTGGTTGACTCTGCGGGCGTTTCTTCACTGAAGCTGTAGGACGATCCTGTCAAATGACCTCTCAACCTCTTTAGTTCCACTGGATCATTAGCGACTCATTTTAGGGATTCGTTTCAAGCCATCTCATACAGACAGACTTCAAGTTGTGTTTAGGTTTGTGTGTATTTAAAAAAATATGTATTATAATAGGGCTTTACAATGTTGGAAAGAACAGACTTGGCAATTTTTTTTTTTTTTAACCCGTGATATATATTGCGATAAGAAAAATACAACAATTGCAAGGCACTGTCGATAGAACACGTGTCCTCCTTCTTCTTCGAAATAACTCCAGATAACTGGCGTCTTTCTTTTTGGTACCAAGTCTTCATTTTTGGTGATTTTCTCTTGTTCGTTGCTCACCTTTCAATCTTGTTACCACTGACTCACTCTAAACTGATTAAGAACGATTGTGATTGGTGGTTCCCTTGAAATTAGATGACAACGCATTGAGTTCATTTGCCCTTCTACATTGCAGGACCTGCGATGTGAGTATTGCGCACATGTACGTTGTGATGACGATGATCAATTGGTATATTGTGCAGCTGTAATGTATATTATTAAAAAATGTATTGTAGCTATATGTGTGGTGTGCTCTGATAATCTTGACCCAGCACACCACACGCTCAACGATTCTGTCCCAACATCGACCTAGAATCTAGTCCTCCAAGCCACAAATCACACAAGCTCTCATACGTGTTGAAATGTGATCTAACAAAAACGAAGGGGGAAAAAAAAATAGCAACAACCAAAAACACGTGGGTGTGTCTATATGTGTGTGTGCAGTCTGTAGCTTACATAACTGGCGAAAATGAAAGTGTAACTTAACATGCTTTGAATGTCCGACTCCCGGCCTCTATGCCTTTGTTGTACGCTGGAGCTTGCATGAAATTTTCCACAACTTTTAACGTGTATCCACTGGGCCAGGTTGGCCATGTTTGTTTTTATTTACACCTGCTTCCTCTTTCCTCCATCAACTTGCTTCTTGATTGGCTGATTTCCATCCCACGACACAGTTCAAGGAGTCATGATTCAGGAGTCGTTGGCTTACCCCCACGATAATGAAGATTGTTGGTTGTAAATATTGAACGAGTTTGATATTTATGATTGTCGGCCCCAACCTGTTTGGGAGCTGATTGTCAGGACAAATTCACTCTTAACACACCTCAGAACACAGGATCATCTTATAAGACATAAGATGATCTGGCATTTGCAGTCCTTGGTCAAGAAAGGGCAAAATCAGGACAAAAACAGCCCGATTATCTTAAAGTGTGTATCCTGCTTTACGTGGTCCACACATGGATCCATACTGTACCGTCTACTTCCGATCTGGGTCACGGGGGCAGCCACCTCAGTAGAGGAGCCCACACAGCCCTCTCCCCAGCCACATCCACCAGCTCTTCCAGGGAAATTCAGAGGCATTCCCAGGCAGGCTCAGAGATGTAATCCCTCCAGCATAGCCTGGGTTGGTCTCCTCCATGCATGGATCTCCCAGTTTAAATACAACTGCATGGGGATCACTCATCTTCTGTGGTCAGTGCATGCACGCATGACCAATGCCTGTCACTGACATATATTGGTATGACTTCTGTAGGCCCATCATGGAATTTTCGGTGATTCTGTTTTACCATCTTAGATTTGAGGTAGGAAGCAGTGTGTTGTATTGTGGGCTGCACATGAAAATGACATGCCAATTTTTGTTGTCTTTGATAGTGTTAACCAAAACTTGAAAATGAAAATCAAGTTCTTAGAGGAAAATAATTAGGATTTTATTTTTGGTCAAAATCGTGCGGCCCTAATTGCAGCCTTCAGACGACACTGCACAGCTTAGTGTCTTTGCATTGAACCAGATATGTAAATATATCTTTTTCATAAGTTTGTATTGAATTTTTTCAACAATTTTATGAAAATGCAGCTATTGTTGGAATGATTTCATAAGAGTATACAAGTCAACAAAATATATGTCATAGGTCTAGGCTTTGATGTGTTACATAACAGATTTATTCATTAGTACATACCACAAATAGCAGAGTAATGTCCTGCAACCTTTACAGGCTGCCACATTCTTTCCCTTGACTGTGCAAAGAATGATGGGAAAGATCAGAATCTCGTAAAAGTCCTGAAGTGGCTTTTGCAAAAGTGGGTTGGAATATCTGTCTAATTAGTGGTGAGATAGTCCTCTGACAGCCATGTCAAGAAGCCATGACAAATAATTATTTTTCATGCAACTATATATACAATTGATGTTCTTTCTTTTTATAGAGCAAATGTCATAATTAGTTTTGGCTACCAGCCTGTGATTGGTGAATCAGTTGGAGTGTTGTGTGTCGTTACTGGAGGCTGACTCTGTTGAATAGTACACTCAAATCAGACCAAAAATACAAAAGTCCATTATCCCAGCAATAAAGAGCTAATGACCCAACAACGGGAATATATTTGCCAGGGCGCCCATCTCCTTGAAAGGGCCAAAGGATAAGGAGTCATTAAAGTAGTGTTATCTGGTCCAGATAGCATTGGCATGTCTGTAAAGATCATTATTTTTGCCCCTGGAGCCGTTTGGCAAAGGAGAACAGGGCTAACCGTACACCCAGCGCTAACTTCAGGGTCAGACATAACACAGGGATGAAGACGCTAACGATACGCAGCCTGGCAGCTAATGCTTTTTCTAAATGCTCTTAATGACTGCAGACCCTAATGTAGGGGAGAACTCGGGCTCTCTGTTTTTCTTTGTGCCTCGTCAGCTCACTGTAGCTGCCAGGGACACAGCAGAGTGGTAGCTTTTTCATTTTCTTTATGTCTTTCAGAGTTTTTGCTACTCTGATATATATTTTTTTACCCTAGTTTTTGGACTGAGGGAGGGGATGAGCACATATCTCACTGAAGGCCCTTGTGAGCTGTAAGTGGTTGATACTGTAATAAAGACTCTTGAATAAAACACAGTCTTGCAGTGTTGCCATCTACCACCACCTTCCCTTTGGTAAAACCAAGTGTTTGTGTAAAGGAATACTCCAAACTTCAGACTGACGCCAGGGAGCCAGAAGAGGGTAACTTTATCTCAGACAAAAGCAACTTTTCAACTTGGCTACTACACAGAATGTGCAGTACTGTATGGTATCTGCAGTATAAAAATCAAACAAAGTTAAAACATGAAACTAAAAGATATTTCTGGTGCTACAACCGTATTTATGATTTAAAATTAGAGTAGTCAAGTGACTAAAAGATACCACTCTTTGTGATTTATATAAAAGGTTAGCATCTTTTCACAAGTGTAAAGTGGGCCATGTAGATTTCACAAGTATCCATGCAGTCCTCTATCAACTTTATGTCAAACACTGATTTATACACCTGTACCACCTACAGTAGTGTGTTAATGAATGAGGCCACCTTTAGCTTTGTTGTTTTTGCAGGATTGAAATGATCCCACACATTTATTTGTCATTCTCTTTTCTAAAAGTGAACATGTAACAACTAAATGGGTTCTAAAGGCTAAAGCCAGTATTTGGTTTCACCCCTGACTCTGTGACAAGAAGAAACACAAATGTTTAGAATATTTGTGTTGAATGAAACCTGGTATAAAACAGTAGAAAATGAAGGCATTGAATATACTGTCTGAACAAAAGGTATAAAAGAGCAAAGGGAAGTCACACTAAATACAACCACTTTATTTTTTAGAAGCTACTTTTATTTTTACTGCTGTACATACTTCACATATATCCAGATAAGATCATAATACAAAGATTGAGAAATGTATATATGTGGACATTATGATTTAACTAAACCAACAAACCTAATGTTGGATAAAACTTTTGCACAGTGCTGTATATTCAATATTTCAGAGGTTTGTTCCATGCTTTACCACTAATTGTTCACACAATCACAGTGTGTGGATGAACCAGGCCCAGATGTAGTGAAAAATGCTTGTTTTGAACAATATTGGATGGACCAGGCGTGAGTCTCTACAGACAAAGATAGGTTGTAACTCATGACCCTGTCAAATGTCAGGTGAAAATTTCAGTCAGATTAAACAAATATTGAAGCGTCTATTGCCACAGTACTGTGCGATTACATTTGTCTATTACCACAGTGCCAACCAGCGCCCTTGTTATGTCATGTGTAGACTGGTAACCTGTAACTTACTGTCACAGTGGTGTGGTAATAAGCATCGCACATGCCATGTGCCTATCCTGTTTTAATTGAAGGCTAGGGTACCAGTTACCGGAAGCTGGTTTTTGCACCGATTCATACTTTCAGTTTCAACATGCAGGCAAACAACATGAAACACAGTGACTGTTTTACCTCATATGAGGAATTTGCCTGGGGTTTTGATGAATATAAATCAGCCACTGGAACAACGTTCCGACTGCAGAATTTGGATCATTTGATTTGTTCTGTGGCAATAGACAAACCGATATTTTATGCCACAGTACTGTGGCAGTAGCCACTGGCAAAAAATATTTCTCCATACTAAATTTTAAGCATTTCACCATCTACAGAAGATAACATAGTGAAACCATTCAAGACCCTGTTGTTGCATGTGTAGTACTCAAACCCTCAAAGTGCAAAAGTAAACAAAGTTAATTTAATAAATCAATTTTAGCTGTCAGAAACAGTTTAAAGTATTTTATACTTTTGTAAATGAATACTGTATGTATTATTAGAATCTGAGTACTGACCATTGCAGAGGATCCATCTTCTTCCTTCAGAAATATTTTTGTAGGGCTAAAAGTACATTTTAACTTTGCAGAGGAAGCTAAATTTGATATTGTGTGATGCTCAGGCAGGGGTGTGGGAATACAGCCCTTTTAAAAAACATGATCAAATTTCAAAATGTCATCACTGTACAGTCACAGAATAAATTATTAGACCACCCTATGTTTTCTTCATTTTTTTTGTTCATTTTAATGCCTGGTACAACTAAAGGTACATTTCTTTGGACAAATATAATAATATAAAAGCTGGTCATCATTCATGATCAAAATTTTAGGGTATTTTAGACTTCTGTTTTAGGACACATGGCATCCAGCGATCGGGAAAAACCAAGGGGGAGAGTGAGGTAACGGCACAGCGATGCATTCTGCAACCTGACCAGTAGATGTCACTAAATGTTACTCCATTAACCTTTACGAATGCTAGGTTTCTCTTTAATGAGATTGCATTTTTATTATACCTTTGACTGAGCTGTGTTCCACTGTCCGTGTGTTTCATATTAAAGGCATATTCATTCAACATATTTTCAATTATCGGTTTAAGTTCCTCTCCTCCTGTATGAAGACTTGCTGATATTCCACAGTGGACCTTTCCTGCACCAACATAATACCATACCTTGGGTTGTGTAGGCTACATCTTGGACACACTACCTTTCTTCATCTGCATATTATGTTCTTGCCATGCAGACGGCCATCACATTGTGTTGCATCATCCTTGTGACAGCAGGCAGCATGGTGCTAATGATGCCATATTATCAGCAGCAAGATTCAGGGGGTTACCATCTGACTCCAGAGAATTGAGCCATAATAACACATGACACATGTCTGCCAATAGTGAGAACCCTCCCCGTGGTTGCCACACTTTCTTTTAATTTGACTAGGCTGTAATCTTCATCTGCTTGGAGTGTTTTCATCTACTAAAGGACTTTCAACAGCTTGAGCCTAATCAAAGAGTTTCTCTTCTTTGTGTCTCTGGATAAGGAAATTCAATTAGCTTAATTGGCCTGGATATTATACTCTGTAATGTGATGTAAGCATCGCTGTCGACAAACTTCACAAGGCACTTGAGAAGCACCTCGCTAATTAGAGCAATAACTTTAATCCAAATGTTTTACCACGACATTCCAGATGATTCTAAATTGAAATCCAGGTAATTAGTTGAAACAACCCAAGGAGAGATCACTGGCTCTTCAGTCTTGAAGGCTGCTGATGGCAAAGTATAAATGAAGTGTTGGGTTTTTTTTCCTGTTGTTCCATGTTTGACACATGACAGAACCAAAATAGAAAATCCACGTTTTTTTTTCTATCTCAGACAAAGATGAAAGCCCATTGCTTTTTTTTTTTTTTTGGTGCCGACAAAGGATAGATTTGAGAAAATATGCGCAGATCTCATTTGAATGGGGGGACTTTGGGAGGGGGGTTAAGCCCCGCAACTGAGCCTGCTTTTTCAGATTCTGCTGCTTTTCATCAGAACAAAACAGAAAAGGGCATTTTACAAGCAGCAGAGACAACAAACTGAAGAAATGACTGCACTTTAGATCAATCATATATCATAGGCTGCAACATGCTCGGCTGGTTAAGGTAATGGACAGGGAAGACGGGGAACAGGCTCTTTCCGGCAGCTGCTTCGGAGCTAATGCTTTGCCCTTGAGCTAGATACTTAACCTTAGTTGCTTCAGCAAACAGTGCTTTATAAATGGATATGTAAAGTATTAAAAGTCTAAACTTTTCTGATATAAATGTCAGTCAGAAAACTGTTGGAAATGACAGTCGAAGTAATGAAAGAGAATAAAACACACCGTAGCCACTGGTAACACAATAAAACTGTATTACATTTGTGCTTAAAATTATTACAATTACAGTATTTACAAGCGTTGTCCTAAAAATAAACATCTCATGCTGGATGACACATAAAAAGAAATCATTGTACAATAGCAAGCAAAAATGAATATTTCTTTTATTTACACCCACAATTTACATATTAATGAAGTGTTTCTTTCTTTTCTACCTAAGAAATGATGCTGTGTATCGCTGTTGCGCACAGATGCTTTTATTGAATATTGAAGGATTTTTTTTTTCTTGTTTTTTCTCAGCAGAAAAGAAAAAAAAAACAAAAAAAACAAAAAAAAAAAAACAACTCTGTAACAGGGAGCCAATGTGACCGAGATGACCGGGTCTTAAGGCGACTGACCTGTTACAGAGCGCAGATTATTCGACCGAAAGCTGAAAATTACACAAGCCAAACAAGTGGAACAGTGATTGAGAAATAAGGGATCGGATGATTGGATTCAAGTATCAGCATGTGTCGATGTGATGCCAAATTTTGGACAACGGGTGAAGCACTGAATGCTTATCAAATAAATAGTGTACAAAAAGTAAGCAACCCCGACTTCCCCAAACACTTCTACACCCCACTATAACCTCCTGCCTCCCCCGAGCATTTGCCCACGTTTCAGTTTGACCAGTACGAAAGCAAAGGTTTTAATAAATAGAAAGACTGTCAGCAAAAAATACACAGCCTTCCTTTACAAGAACAGGAGCCGCCTGGAGTCACAGCCCAAACCCAGACCGCCCCAACACTGCTGAAAGGAGCTTTGATGGAATGCATTTTCAGGAATAGAGCTAACACTTTTCACCAACTGAAATATAATCTTGTGCAGCCAGGTGTTTGTCTGTAGGCGTTAAATCTGGTCCATCATTTTAAATCTGCATTAATTGATTTTTTTTTATTTTTTTTTTTTTGCCACTTCAGGCCAGTGGTACAAGATAAATATAAAACTGCGTTGGTATGTTGAACATGTGAGCAAGTACTTCCCTATTTACAAATCCAGCAAACACAGCACAATGTTAGCTTGGTCATATTTACGCTTTTGGCTCTGGTTTGGTCTCCACTAACCTGCACAGCTGTCTTTACCATAGACTGTATATAAAGATGGATATGTACCAAAATTCTGCCACGGTGATTGAATATTACAACTATCGTCATGGAAACTGATCACTAAAATGACAGCTCGAACATAAATGAGCCTGATATATTTGCCGCTGTGAACATTGATTGAATATTTACTACCTTATATAAAATGAAAGATGTGGAATTTATGATTGATACCACAGTCAGCCACCAGGGGACATTTGAGATGTTTTGGCTTCACTTTTGCAGAATTGTCATTAGAGCCAATATATATTTTTTCCATATTTATTTATTCAATACTTAATTCATTTATTTATTTTATTTTGAAAGCAGATATTTGATTAGCAGTAAAAATGTTATAAGATATTTGATCAGACACCTGTTGAAGTTCAATACATATTAGAAAAGTACTATGTGTATGTGTATTAATAATTACATTTATACTGCTGCATAAAACTCTTAGTTATGAGTGTTTCAGTTTTATTTTATGGTCAATGTGCTTTAAAAAAAAAAAAAAAAAAAATCTGCCTTGAATATTGGCCTCAAAAATCTGCTGTCGATACTGGCCATCAGCTGACCAAATTTTTTTAAAATCAGCATCGGCCTTGAAAAACCCCTATCAGTCGACCTCTAGCAGTGATTACATCCATCTTTATAAACAGTCTATCAGATTTACGAGCTGGTTGTTAATAATTTTGAGCTGAAGCAGAGGAGAACTGTACAGTTGGTGATAATGGAAACATTGCGACAATGAGTGATGCATTTATTACAAATAACAATTAGTGCAGATTTAATATTTTCAAGAACCACTTTTGGGAAAGCAAGGCTTAGCGATTTTATAGTAAATTTGACACCGAAATGAGAATAGCTATCCATTGATATAAAAAAGTATGTTTTCGTGTCACTCAATGACATTAACAGAGTGCTGCAAAAATTAGGCTACGTTCAGACAGCAGGTCTTAATGCACAATTCGGATTTTGTGGTGAAATCTGATTTTTTTTTTTTTTTTGTGCGCTCATTTACATTACACATTAAATGCAACTTCTATTAGTTTTTAGTATGAACTGAATACGACCCTGAAGTGACGTAATGTGTGACCACGCAAGCACACACTGTGTTTACGAAAGTGACACTCTTGGAACACAGAATTGTGACGTTTGTCGTATTCCGATGACGTTAAGGTCAGAGAAATGCGACATGGCCTTGCAGACTAAAGTTGCATTGCAAAATATCAGATATGTATTGGATTTAGGAGCACACATGAAAGTGGCCTGGCTTTGTGTTGTTCAAACTGTCTTTAACAGATCGGATACAGGTCACATATGCATGAAAAAACTTGGATTCGGCTCATGTTTGCCTACAGTCTGAACGTAGCCTTAGTCTAAAACCCAGAAACAGGTTAGCATGCCTGATTTAAGGTCTGTGGTTAACACAAGTTTTAACATTTTGTTCAAAAAAATAAAATCCACTGATGAATTTAACACTCATAAAAGTCTTTAAAGTGGCTTATGAGTGAGTTAGCATGTCAAACCTCCAGGTTCTCAAACTATTCAGATTGTGCTAAGAACAAAGGTTTTTGTAAATGCGCTCCGAAAATGACATAAAATGACCAGTTGGAAGTTTAGTGTTGGTAGTAATAGTAATGTGATTGTAGTATAGTCCTGTAATAGCCTAACATTAGAATTTGCTTGATTGTATTTATGTTTACAGATCATAAAAGTGGATTTAATTTGTGAAGATTATCTTGTTGAACAAAATATATAATTAAGCTAGTGTTTGTTTGCCACAGATCTTATTCTCTGCAGTAATCCAAAGGTCAGTGGAAACATCCCATAGCGTTTCAGATGAGGGAACTGCAGAGATGCTAACTGTGGTTTAGCCGAAAAACATCCATCGCATCTGAACACCCTATGAGTGACATGTTTATTACCAATGATTAATTAGTGCGTACAGTTGTGCTCATAAGTTTACATACCCTGACAGAATGCACATGGGTCAGTCTTGGATGTTCCAAACATGACAATGACCCAAAACACAAGGTCAAGTCCACCTGTCATTGGTTAAAACTGAAAAAAGTGAAGGTTCTGGAGTGTCCATCTGAGTCTCCTGACCTCAGTATCATTGATCCACTTTGGGGAGGTCTTAAATATACAGTTCATGAAAGAAAACCCCAAATCTTAAAGGAACTGAAAGCGTGTTATCAAGACGACTGGAC
>JAPTGZ010000005.1:12834586-12850637 GCA_029814645.1 Fowleria isostigma | reverse complement strand
ACTTCTGCATTATTAGTAAATTAAATGTTGGAAAATCCCTGGTTTTCACTGAGAAAACACAAATTAGAGAAGATAATATTACAATAAATGGCAATAAACCACTTAAGGATGGTTAAATATAGATGTGCCACAAATGTCACACTGGGTCCTTATGGGTTAAAAATTTATCGCATTTTTGTGTAATGAATTATGAATTATCTATCTTTACTTTGACATTATATACAGCAAAAGAAAAAAAAACAGATTTAACCATAACTCACAGTAGTGTAAAAAAAAAAAAAAAAAAATTAGGTGATTTGTCTTTATGTTATTTGCAGATAACCTTGTATTGTATTGTACTGTTTTAGCTCATAAATATTAGTCCAATATATTCTTTAACATGGGGAAAAAAGCTTTGTTACTTTAGAATAACATTGCGCGGTACACATTTTAAGAATTCTACTGGAAAAAACTTGATTGTGTACAATAATAGAAGGAACTCCAGCGGGAAATTGGACATTACAGTTTGTTTTTAAAGTTCCCATCTTCAATACTTGTGCGAGGCAGTTCCTCTCGGACGTGAGCGGGCAGTTCTATCCCTGTACGGGTATCTCTCTTTAATTGAAGCTGAGGAACAGCTTCAATTAAAGCCAGTGCCACACCATAAATCTTAGCCAAGCCCTGGTGAAATTGTGATGGGCATCTGAACGGTGCTTGCAAGGCCACAACGGACCATGTGAAACACACTAACGTCTATTTTATTCAACAGTTCATCAGGCGCCCTAATGTAAAAAGAAAGATTTGCTCGCGCTTAAATGGGTTTTAATGTGGGAGAGCAGAGCTGGCCTGCCTGGGCCTGGCTGATGAAGATTAGCTGACTTCTTCCATTAGGAGAGGCTGTCTGGTGCAGCCGGCTGAAGTGGCAAGACAATAACCCAGTGCTAATTGTGCGTAACCAGGTTCTTTGCCTTTAGCATGCGCAATGGCTCTGGTTTGGGTGTATGTGTGTGCGTATACGCTCGGATCTATACGTGAGCATTAAATCTGAGTTAAGGGAAGAAAAAGAGACATGTAACCGTCACATGATGTTTCCCTATGGTTTTGAATGGAAAGTGTTTTAAAAGCTTCAAAAAAATACCAGAGAGTAATCAAAGTTGGTCGGTTAACCCAAAGTATGTGAGCAGAATGTGTCCACGGTAACACGGATCAGGTCCACTTTTGAACACATCCTGAACAGACCTGTCACTCCATGGTAACAACGAAATGAATGTACATTGTTCCTATTTTTAAAAAAAATTAAATAAATAAAATTCACACATTTTGGTTTATAATGTAAATACTGTTGAATGAGTTTTGATATAATCTCTATAAGCCTATTTTGTTCATTGTCCTGTTTTGAAGTTTATGGCTAGGAGAAAGGATTGAAAACTTCATTATTGATGAGAACTGGGGGTGGGATTACATAAGTTTTTCTTCTTCCCACTCTTTTTCAAGCATAAATGAATTAATTTGAATTATTGAACTTACATGTATTCTGTTGAATGTCTTTGCATTATCATTTGTGGTGCTTACTAGCTTAAAATAAATGAAAGAATGAATTAATTTTCTATGTTCTGCCACGGTAAAAGAGGAGAACAGAGCGAGAGAATACTGTAACCTTTACGTGGATGTGGCTATCTTAGATCACTTCAAACATGGTACTCATATAACTCTAAAGGTTACCCTTGAATGCATCACCACTGACCTGGTGATGAGATTGTAACTACTAAGTGATTAGAGGTCTAACAATGTATATTTAAGGAAGTTAAGTAAGTGGGGGCATCATTTTCCCTCTCAAAATGGTTCCACTTTTTGATTCCTTGACATTAAAAAAAAAAAAAATCATCCTTTTCATTGAATTGTAATTTCATAAATGCACATTAGACTCAGAAAGTGAACATGTTCTAGTTTCTGTGTTAAATATTACCTGAAGTACATCAGTTCAGTCATGTCTCAAATCTAACCCCAGTCTATAATGACGGATCTTAAAGCTGCAGATGACTTTTGTCACCAATTTTTCATCAAATCTCTGAAACCTGAGTCATAGCCTGAATATGATGAATCCGTTTTAGGTTTTTTTTGTGATTAATTTCTGAAAATGCCTGAGTGACCCACCAGTTTCATTTGTAAATGCAAAGATTTTTTTATGGTGGAGTTCGCTTTAGAATTGTTCACCATGAGGGAAGAAATTCAGGCACGTAATCACAGAAAGACTTATGGATTCATGATACTTAGGTTATGACTAGGGTTTTAGAATAGAATAGAATACATTACAATATATACAGTTAGAGCAAAATATAAATAAGGTCCATCTGTACATAATAAATTATAAGCATATCAACAAGAGAAAGTTTTACAGATTTGATGAAAAATTGGTGACAAAACTCCTCTGCAACTTTAACCGGTTGATAATAGAGGTAGACCGATATATTGGCCAGACAACATATCGACCGATATATCAATTTTTATATAATATATATAGGCCATCTGCCTCAATTTTTTTTGAAAGACAATATTTGATTGGTAGTAAAAATGTTCTATTTGATCAGGCATCTGTGTGGGCAGCACTTTAAGTTCAACAATTATTAAGAGCACTATGTGTATTAAATAATTTAATTTATATTACTGCATAAAAATCTTAATTATCTGAGTGTTTTAAATGTACTTTACAGTCAATATGCTTAAAAAAAACTATCTTAAACTTAAAAGTTACAGGTTTTTTGAGTTTTGGATTTTTTTTAATTAAATAATTTCTTCCATTGGAAATATCATGATGTGCCAGTGTTTACAGATGCATTTAAAATATATGTTTATGGCATGTCCTTTGCAGTAGACAGGTTTTTTTTATTTTTTTATTTTTGTTTTACTTTTTTGTTTGTGTAAAGCTATGAAAGGTTAAGGTTAGAGCTATACAGGAGTAAAATTTACTCAAATTGAAGAAAATTTGACTCTACTCAGATAATATTTTTCTTTCTTGAAAAAAGTATAAGTTACTGTTTGGGCAGAGATCTCCAAACTCAGTATTAATTAATAAATTACTGCTTATATTGGAATTATTTTTAAAAATATGTTTATGGCATGTACTTTGCAGTAGACTTTTTTTTTTTTTTTTTTTTTAAATATGTGTAAAACTGTGCAACTCTTGTCCACATATGAAAACAAAGGGTCTTAGGAGGTTAAATATTGGCCTAAAAAAATCAGCTGTAGATACTGGAAATTGGCTGAAATTTTTGCCCAAAATTATGACCAAATGTTTTATTTTTTTCAGCCTTAGAAAACCCCATATCGGTCCTCCTCTAGTTGATAATGAACCTTCAGTGGTAACAGATATGTGCATTTGAAGACCACAGGAGTCTTTCCCTCTTGCCCTGATGTACGAGGTAGTGTCCTGAAACATCAGAGCGTACTGTGACTCATAACAGGCATACGTTGTACACCTGTAGCTGTAAGCTGCCACTACACAACAGTAGTACTGGATGATAATCACCGTGTTGGGTCCAGAGGGGGTTCTTGAAGGCACTGGTTCTGTCTATTTGGTCACTATTTAAGGTTATAAATCCCTTATGTGAGCTCCATTTCCTCAACTCTCAGCAGTTCTTGAGATTCATGACACCGCCGTCTGGTCTCCCCGGACGGCTATCTGACTGGATCCAGGTATAAGAGCAGAGCGGACATGCGGTCCAATCACTCACCTCTGATTGCAGAGCTGGCATGCGAAGCAGTCCAGGTGGTAGACATTCTCCTTGGCCCTCATGACCATCTCAAAGGCTGGAATTAGCTTGCTGCAGGCTGCACAGTTCCCTGTTACACCAAACAACCTGAAGCACACAAACACAACACCACAAATACATGATGTAAGTCACACGCTCCAAGATTAGGATCCACACTCGACCGTATGTGAGCGAAGGAGCCCCCCCCCCCCCCGATGGACGAACAGGTTCTGGGTTTAGTTCTGGCCAAGATTTTAGCCCCAAAAGTCCTTAACTCCGGATATAGTACTTTCTAATACTTGCAGCGCTTTACATTTCATTTTCATTCCATTAGTTAATACTCATAGAATTTCATTTTAGCCATTATTTAAAACATATATAAAATGGCCAGAACTATGTCTGGTGTGAATTTCAGGGTACGAATTAGTTTCCTTATACTGTAATAAAAACAAGGATTTTTATGGATATATGCACATTTGGCAGGTCCCCACTCTTTAATGTATTTTTACGGTACTTTTATTGGCACTTTACTTGTTGTGCATTTTTAAAATAATATATTAGCTATTTATAGTAACTATTTTGAGGCGGAGGGAGTATTGCTTTTCTCTTTTTACTATTTTTTGTATTTTGTCAGTGTTCAGGGAATGTTGCTGAAGACTCAGGAACATATTTAATTTCTGCAAATACTGAAATGACAAATAAAATGTGAATCTGAATGTGACTGTGGGATTAATTCAAAAATGTATTTCATGATATAAAAAATTTAAACTAATATAATTGTTCAGGAAATTGTTTTAAAAACCTAATTTTTTTTTTGGTACTTGTAGAATGACAGGAAAGTGGTGTCCCCATATGTCAGCTTTACAAGACTGTGTATGTGTGTGTGTGTGTGTGTGTGTGTGTGTGTTTCTAAAACTAGACGTTATGGGGACATGGCTTTGAATACACAGTCTCGTCCTGGGGACACAAAAATTCATGGGGGACCAAAAACGCGTCCCCACTAAGTTTTAGCTTTAAAAAACCCCCACAAAAACGTACATTTGTTGTTCACTCCTTTGACATATTACAACACACCATTACAGAATAAAGCATGTGATATGTGTAGAACTGTGCAACAGAATCAGTGGAGCTGTTATAAATATAATATTACCTACACTGCTTTTCATTTTGACATAATTAAGTGCCATTAATTAATTACAAACTAGCCAAAACACTCTCAAACATAAATGTAATTCAATATTTTTTTCAGTTCCACCACAAACATGGTTTTCCACATTAACTGGTTTTGAGAACAGGGCTATTAAACTGTTTGTATTTAGGTTTAATACAAAAAAAACCTACAAAGATGTGATGGAAAAAATACATACCATTACAGAATAAAGCATGTGATATATGCAAAACTGTGTAACAAAGCCAGTATCGCTGTTATAAATATAATATTACCCACACTGTATTCGATTTTGACATAATTAAGTGTTATTAATTTTTAAAGTAACAAAAAAAAAAAAGCTATCAAATACAAATGTAAACCCAATATCTCCTTGGAACACAATTGGGGAAACATACATTTATTTTTTCACTGCTTTGACACGTTATAACACACCATTACAGATGTGATATGTGTAAAACTGTCAAACAGAACCACTGTAGCTGTTATATTACCTTCATTACTTTTCATTCTGACATAATTAAGTGCTATAAATTAATTTCAAATGAACAAAAATGCTCTCAAACATAAATTAGTTCATTATTTTTTTCAGTTCCACCACAAACATGGCTTTCAATATTAACTGGTTTTGACAACAGGACTATTAAACTGTTTGTATTTAGGTTTAATACAGAAAAAAAATCTACAAAGATACAGTCCTGGAACAAATTATTAGACCACCCTATGTTTTCTTCAGTTTCTTGATCATTTTAATGCCTCGTACAACTAAAAGTGCATTTGTTCAGACAAATATAATGACAAAAATAAAAATCTATCATCGTAGTTTAATTTGAGACCTGATATCTATCCATTTTCCATAGTTTTCTTGAAAATAACCAAAATCACATAAGTTCTTTGACATAGTACTGACAAAAACGGTGCTTTTTAGATATTTCATGTTTTCGTTTCTGTCTGTTTTAGTCACATGATACACACAGGAGTTAGTATTTGATTGCATAACCATTGTTTTTGATGATTTTTGATGGTCTAATAATTTTTTCCATGACGATGATGAAAAAACAACTGAATAAACCCAATGTCTCCTTGAAACACAATCAGGGAAATGTACTTGAGTTTGCAATTTAGCTGAACATAATTACTATGAGACAGGGTTGAGATACACAACGCATTATAGTCAGATCAATCACTTTGGAACATTTTCGGCTCCACTACGTCCCACCCTGCCATCACGATCCCACAGTATGTAGCAAAAATTAGGAGACATGGAGTGTTTCCGCGGCTTCTCGGTGACTCGGCGAACGAGACTGACAGCTGTCACGGTGATTGCGGTAAACAGACTAAACATGAGCTGCTGAGACAGATCGGGCGCTTGAATCAGTCACGAAAATAGGTTGGACAGGGCCGGACTACAGTAGCACAGTAAAAAATAGCAGGGCCACAGCTTGTGCCATAGAAATAGATGGGACATGGCTAGCACTACTGCCCAGGGAGGACCCTATTATTTCTTGGGCTGCTCCAGGGACATTAATGTGAGTATTCATTAGGGATTCAGGGCTGTTACTACACAGCGACCAAGACCAGGCGAGCAAGGGGAAAAAATATCTGATAACGAAATCATATAACAAAATAACCTATTAGGCAGACTTCTTGAGGCACTTTTAGCCGTCGTTGTTAAAATGATAAAACGGCATGCCACTCTCAGAGTCTGTTAGAGATCGCAATCTGATAAATGATCTCAGGGCTTGGGATATGCAGGGTTGTTTATTAACCTTCAGAAAGTATGTTTCCCAGAGGCAAAGAAAGTAGATAGATTGTGCCCTCATGAATACCTACAGAATTAAGGGCCACTGTCAACACACCTTGAGACAATGAAGGATATCTCTTGTAACATGGTAGGTGGGTGAAAACAAAGAAGGCCAATTGAGTGGATTAGCGCCGACTTAATTAAAAGAATTATGCCTTTTTCCTTTGAGCCATCTAAATTTAGATGCTGTTTTCTGCGTAAACGTGCGCTGCCAGAAGGCCCTGACATGAAATAGATAAAATGATGATTTTTCTACAAAGCTGAGTAATTGATCTAAAAAAAAAAAAAAAAGAAAAAAAAAATCCATAAAAAGAGAGGAAGTTAAAGCTGCAGAAAGAAATGATTGGTCACTAACACTTCCATGTATGTTGGCATGGATCGCTGTTGAGGTTTTTTATTGCGTGTTGCATTCTGATGTCTTCAGGCCTGGTATTGGATGAAGGAATCAATGAAGCATTTTGGTTCTAAGCAACTGAAAATAAAGCTAAAATAGGAAGGCACGCAGGTAATGCGCTTGGAGGAGTTTGTTAACGGACTGTAACTGTCAAAAACAATGCAAAAAAATCCCAATTTTAACTGTCTGTTGGGCGTAGAGTATGGAGTATTTGTACAGGGTAATATAACATGAGACCTCTGGAGATTTAGAAATTAACCCCTGAAATTAACGACTGTGTTTCAAGCTGCACATTCACACTGTGGAGAGAAGCCTGTGTTTTAGTCAGATTTACTGACAGTATTAGTTCTATTGTCAAATGCAGGCTCACTGCTTACAGATGGCAGGAAAATGTTCTGTATTGCAGCTTCACACAGCATTAATATCACAAGACCTCTGTGTTCACTGAAATACAGTCACAGAAAAAAATAATTAGACCATCTAAAGCCATCAAAAACAATAGTTATGCAATCAAAAACTAACTCCTGTGTGTATCATGTGACTAAAACAGACAAAAAGAAAACATGGAACGCCTAAACGCACTGTTTTTGTTAGTACAATTCCATAAATATTGATGTAAGGACTGAAGTGATTTTGGTTATTATCAAGAAAACCACAGAAAATTAAACTACTATGAGATATTTTAGTTGTTATCAATGTATCTGTCCAAACAAATATACCTTTAGTTGTACCAGGCATTGAAATGAACAAGAAATTGAAGAAAATGTAGGGTGGAATAATCATGTTTTTCAGCGATGGTAGGTGTAGATATTTTTTTTTATAGAGGTCGAATGATATGTGTTTTTCTAAGGCTGATGTTTTGTTTTTTTATTTGGTCAGCCAATGGTCAGCTGATTTTTGAGGCCAATTTTTTTTTTAAGCACATTTACTGTAAAGCACAATAGAAACATTCAGTTATTTATGATTTTTATGCAGCAATATAACTTACATTTTTATTACATGTAAAAATGGAGCTCTTTTAACATTGTTTAACTTCAAGTGCTGCCCACATAGGTGCCTGATCAAATATCTTATAACATTTTTACTACTGATCAAATAAAGGCTTTCAGAAAAAACATTAAGGCTAATGGCTGATATTGGGAAAAAATCAATATATCTTCCAGATATTTTGTCTACCTGTAGTTTTTCACTTTACAAATTCTAAACATGGTAGATTAACATTACTATCACAGACGGCCTCTGAAATTATTCCAAATTACCAGAGGTTCTCTATTGGTACTGTACTTGTACTTCTGTAGTAATAATAGTTGTTGTTTTCGCATGATGATTTGGCACATGTTTTTACATCAAGATGCCCTTCCTAACAACTGGGCTTGGGACCGGCTGGGAATTGAACCCAGCGTCCCATGTGGCAGGTGAGAATTCTACCACCAAACCATCTCACCCCCACTGTAGTAATACTGATACTGTGGAAATAGGGCTTAAAGTGGCTTTTTTATGAGTCTTGGTGAAACCTCATTTGAAAGCAAATATTTGTAAAGTTTTTAGGGATATGTTTTTGAGCTGTTTCTGGCTTTATAAAGTCTGAAAAAAATTTGGTGTATCTCGGTAAAAACCTCTTGTAGGCCTATCTACGAGCAGTGATTAAATAAATTAAATAGTTTTTGTGCCTACATTACAAAAAAATAAACAATAAAATGAAGTACAGTGATGTTTAGTACCTCTAAATGCAATTTTTTTTAGACAAATACAAAGAAGTAAAAGAAAAAATAGAATCCTTGTGGCGACCAGAGAGCCGTCATGTCAGTCTTTTCTCAGACCTTGTTGATCGATTTCATACGAGATAACAAGTCTAAGTGTTTGACAACAGCAGCAGCACTTTGTATGTCATCTATAGAAGACACAGGACGTAGAGTCACAGTGCAGCTGCCTGTCACTGTGTCCTTGTCTTCAGCTAACCTAAATCATTTTCAGATAGCATGCACTCAAGGCTTTGGATTATAAATGATGGAAGGGATTTGTGTAAAAAAGCGATGTTTTAAGCTTTCTGCCTGTCACGTTGAATCCAAATGGTGTTCTGTTTCACTGTTCGCTGTGTCTGTCCATGCACTTCTCTCATCTCTTGCAAATTTAAGGTGGCCTGCGCTGCTGAAAAGCTCCGTCACACTACTTTACTTGGAGAAATTCTGGCCATAGGTCTGTGTGAACATATGGTGTATTTGTGTCTAACATCCAGTGAACAGTGGATGAAGTCTGGAGTCTGTTACTGTGACGACGGCATTAGTGCTGAGGTTAAACTGCAATAGGATCACAAACAATAACGCACTCCATGTACACATTATAATATAAAGCATTAAAAAACACTTTAGAAAACATCTACTTTCTATGTTTAGCATGTGGATGAACACAAACTACACAACATCTGTTCCAAATAACTAAAATGTAGTGTTCAGATGTTTCAATAATTTTCTTTATATAATAAATACAAATACAAATACAAAATTTTTCATCCTAATGAGGCATGACTAATTTTTCCCTCCATTTTTGGTAAAAATAAATAATCTCATGTTTCATAGCTATTCTATGGGCGGCTGTGGCTCAGGTGGTAGAGTCCGAAGGTTTGGTGGTTCAAATCCTGCCTCCGACTGTCCACATGTCGAAGTGTCCTTGGGGAAGACACTGAAATTTCTCGCAGTAGGGCCTAGCATCTTGCATGGTGCACTGGTGTATGAGTGTGTGAATGAATGGGTGAATGTGAGGCTTTGTAAAGCGCTTCGGGCACCATGGAAAGTGCTATATAAGATACTGATCATTTACCATAGCTGAAGTGATAACATGGCAATAGTGGGAGTAATAGTTATGATGAAATAGTAATTATATCATAACATTCTAATTACCATGAAAAGGCTCAAGTTTAGTACTTATAGTGGATAATATTATACTGAAATATATGAGGCAAAAAACAAGACAAAGGCAAAACTATGTCATAATACTTTGACGTGTACAATAACCTATAATAAAATGGCTACTTTGATGTAACAATCAGACTGAAACTTTTTATATAGTGACACAAAATGTGTAATAGTTATAGCTGTGAAATAATGAAAATTTTTAATCGGATTAACCACAGGGTTGCTGTGGATTAATTTTGATTAATTATGATTAAATATCTCTCATTTTTAATCTATATTAATCATGACTCATTTTGCATGGGCAAACAGACTCAAGCGAGGGGAATATATACATATAGTGACGGCCATAGGGCACGCCCCTTTCTATCTCTCTCTGTCTCCTTGGATGTTTGGTCAAGTGTCTCCTGAGTGACCAGAGGGCGTGGCCTTGAAGTATAAATAGACAGTCCTTGGTGACTGGATGCTCTCTTCACAGATCAACTGAACATGGAGACTGAAGACTCTGAGGTTACCAAGAACAGCAAAGTCTAGTCTGGACAGTGAGGTCTCCACGAATGCATGCTGCGTCCAGAAGTCTCACCTTCACTTGCTCTTTGTCGATTGTCGCAGACCTAGCCTGACATCCTTCTGATTACAGTTGCTCATTTCTGTGTGATACCACGAAGTTCCTCTGCTAATAAATATCCTCATACAGGAGATACCCATTCTGTGTGTGTTATTCGTCAAGAACTCAGAGCCAGTCTTGACAATATGCACCTAATGTATATATTAAAAACCTTCAACAGTTTCAACAAAACAACTTGAAACAACTGTGGCTCATTTGGTACAGCGGGTCATCCAATGATCGAAGGGTCAGTGGTTCAAATCCTGATTTTGGTAAATGTGAGGCTTTGTGAGGACTGTCATACTGGATCCACTGCACGACAGTAACTCTTCTTGGACAAACTGCCTCAAAGCTGG
This sequence comes from Fowleria isostigma, assembly GCA_029814645.1. NCBI lineage: Eukaryota > Metazoa > Chordata > Actinopteri > Kurtiformes > Apogonidae > Fowleria > Fowleria isostigma. The sequence continues at coordinate 12,839,671 of JAPTGZ010000005.1, read as the reverse complement.
GTTAATGGGTTAATGGGGCGACCGTGGCTCAGATTTAGAGCAGGTCATCCAATAACCGAAAGGTTGGCAGTTCGGTTCTCGCTCTGTTCTAGGCAATGTGTTGTTGTGTCCTTGGGTTAGATATTTAACCCACCTTGCCTCCAGTGTCTCTCACACTGGTGTATGAATGTGTATGAATGTTTAGTGGTGGTTGGAGGTGCCGTTAAGTGTGAATTGGCAGCCATGCTTCCATCAGTCTGCCCCAGGACAGATGTGGTTTACCACCGGCAGAGTGAGAATGTGAGAGTGAATAAATAATAGAGCAATAATGTAAAGAGCTATAGAAATCTAATCCATTATTATTATTATTATTATTATTTATTCTTATTTATTATTATTAATTGTGTTAAATTTTTTTTATCTGATTAATTATGATGATGGATTAATCTGTGTTGACACATTAATTTTGACAGCCCTCATAATACTTTGTTAATCGAGGTTGGCATTTTTACTCTAAGGGCTTCTTCTATCAGTATAAAACAATCAAAATCATGTGGAAAAATATTATATGGTTATACGTGGAAATGTTTAGTCTTTTGCTAATAACCATGATTAAGGCTGTAAAATATAAAGCTCCAGTCATATATTTAATTTTATGGTAAAGACCCTTAGACGATTATATGACTGGACTTGTGTATTATCATATGAATTTTGTTGCTGAGAAAAGTGTCAGTACATGGATAAATACTTTTTTATTCATATTATCTAAATCTGCTCCAGATCCTTTTGCTTCTATGTAAAATGCCTCCGTTCATGAAAAAGAGGGTTTTGTAAAGTCACTGCACCAGATGTTTCTGTCTTTGTACAAAGTCTGTGCTTGCATGTATATATTCCAGGATAATGTATTTCATTTCCTATACTCCAGTGATCACTGGAGGGCTTGGTGGTGGCGGCGCGCGGGGGGGGGGGGTCATTTTATTTTGGATTTAGGATGACAAAGCTGAAGAAGAGCATTGACATCATTCTGCTGGGGCGGGGGCCTGCAGACGTGGATTGGCTTTTGGGGTCCACTGGGCTAAAGCCTTGTGGAATAATTTAATTGGTGTCTGTTTTTCTCTCATCAAAAAGGTACCACTGAGCCGTACCAGGCGGTAATGCACAGTGAACGCCTTTTGACTCAAACAAGGTATTGGCCACTGACTGCCTCTATTCACTTTCAAATTCAGATTTTGAGCAAAAGCATGAATTTTAATTCCGTGTTGTATCTTCAGCCTCTTTAAATATACATGCTATCTTGTCAGCCATGGATATGAAGTGCATGTCAAGCCTGCCATTCTACATATGTTATTCTGTTGTTGTTGTTTCTCGCACACCCCACACAAGATTTGCGGTTGGAGACAGCTGCTCCGTCTGAAATAGACGCATTAGAAACATATATATTTATTTATTATTTATTAGCAATTATAATCCTGTGCTAAAAGTGTTGAGGCCTTGGGTGTTGCGCACAAGGCCTCTAAACTGTCATAGTCTGATTGTGCCGGAGCCTGTGCCTTTGAATTCATTACAAGCAAACCACGCTTAATTTGCCTCCTCCCTTGAGAGCCATTAGCGTCTGTGGCATCAAACTGGCGGAGCGGCGAAAGACGAGTGGCAGGTACGCTCCATCCATCTTCCCTCCCCTCAGGGTGATCCGGAGCTTCCTCTATGTGCGCTGCAGGTTTGAAGAGTGTTTGCCACACAAGAGTCGACTGAGCCCTGCTGGCTGGCTGGCTGTCGCCCGCCGCAGACGCACTCTGGGTAAATCCCTCCGTAGTACTGTAAGCCACTCCACTTCTCTTTGACCGAGTTTGTCAGACGTTGAAAAGATTGTTGATTTGAGGAATTGATGTATGTATTGTTCCCTTAAGTCAGCGGCTCGTGTTGAATCATTTAAGGCGCCGGTTAAGGTAGCGCTGGAATTTACGGGATGAATTATGCAGCAACAAGTAGAGGACGAGCAACCAGGAGTTTGGATGTTTTGCTTCTGAAGCCTGGAGGTCCTCAGGGGGGTTTACTTGGACTCATGAGAGTTTTAAGAAATGTTCATCCATGGTGCGGTCGTGGAAAAAATTATTAAACCACCCTATGTTTTCTTCAATTTCTTGTTCATTTTAATGTCTGGTACAAGATATCAGCTCTGAAATTAAACCACTATGAGATATTTTTGTTGTTATCATTATATTTGTCCAATCAAATGTACCTTTACTAAAATAAACTATACTTAAGGTGATATACGGCAGTCAAAAACATATATATTTTTTAATATTTTGGGCTAGTTTACTCCTTCAATGTATATCCTTTCAAGCTGTTATAAAGAAAATACTGAAAATATACATTAAGGTGTTTATTTTTTACAGTTTTCTCCAGTTTTTCCAGAATTTACCAAGAAGTTAGCATTCCAACGCAACAGGCGGAGTGTCGTCTGTTTACTAAAGTCTGTCATGACTGGTATCACCTATGTACACTTAACTGTACACTTATACATTTAGCAGTATTCTGAAGATATTTACTGAGGGAATTGATAATAAATCCCTCCCGGCCTGATTTATGCCACATTTTAATTAAATTAAAAAAATTAAAAAAAAAACTGTCATTGATTTTTTTTTTTTTTTTTTAAGCTTAGGACAATATATTTTGGTTTCCTTGGTAATGAAAGCAGATATCCTGAAATCCATCAGTAAGTTTTTTCTCATCTTTCTGTAAACACAAAAAAGTAATTTTGCACCTGGCTTTAACATATGTTCAGATCTATCTACTGAAAAATTTATGCAAAATTGTGCATATTTAATGACATAGTGCATAATAAAACTTACAATTTCAAAAACTTGTAATATATATCTTTCATACTTATTTTAGTAATCAACTGAGAAAGTTACATGGTGAAATCTATTTTTAAAAATTTTTACCCTGTTCACCTGGAGTGCCTCGTCTTACGAAAATAAGCATCTTTTCCTGTCAGTATTAGAGAACATATACACTCACAGCGATCTTCCATATATCCATATTATTGAATAAAATCCCTTGACCAGCGTATCAGCAGAGCTCTATTTCTGCGGTATTATATGAAAAAACAACCAAAACAACTCATGCTTTGTGGCACGTCTGATCACAAAATGATCAGTGATGAAAAGCAGACAGTCACAGCTAATAGAAAACATCTGTGCCATGATTACCCAAACAAAATAATTGGAGAGGGTTTATAATATTACGGTTTGGTGGCAGTTGTCAAAGAGTGAGGAGTTGGCGCCATAGTGCAGTTCGAACATGTTTTTTCTTGGAACTATTTTGTGCTGCAGACATATGGCACTTCACTTCTATGTAGTCATCATATTAGCTTCTTGGCTTCATCGAACATTTTCAAATGTTCAAACTATGAGGTATTTGAGAATGTTTGCAACTTCAATTTATTTGATACTAAAAAGGCTGAAAATAATGCCACTAATTAGCATTAATTTAATATTCAATGCTAATGGTTTGTCAGCTAGCCTGCTAATGTGACCAGGTAGTGCTAATTGGATATATCCTTATATTTTTTTTGTAGCCTATATTTTTCTTTTTTTAGAATGTAGGCCACTTTTTATTTGGCTTCAGTCGTTCGGCCGAAGCATATTTCCTTATATCTGTCATTGTTTACTGGTTTTCTTCCAGTATATTAGTACTATGTAATCCATGTGATGTTTTATTATGTTGGTCATTTGTCCAGGACAATGGAGGGAAATTAGCTCCTGTGCTAAATTTGGTGCATGCATCTTGTTCTGTGTAACTAATGCCAATACACACTGTCCTGTAACTAAATAAATAAATACTAAAAGGAAATTGTAAAACAATATGTGTTAACTTTTAAAAAAAGATCCTGAAACAATTCAGTAGCATTTAGATAACAGTGTTTGTGTCTGTATTTTTAGTCAGTTACCGTAGCATTAGCATTAGCAAATTTCACTCGATGTTGTGTAAATGTGATCACTTCCTGCTACAAAAAAATATGATGACCAAAAACTGTAGATTTTAAAAGTTTTAAGCCAAAATTCCAGAGACTTTTGCTAAACCCATTATATGTGCTTTCAGTGGCTAAACTCCAAACAAGTTAATATCTTCCTTTTTGAAGATTTTTTTGAGAAATAAATATGTGACATACATTATTCTACTTCAAAAATTACACTAACTTTTAATTATGTCGTCAACTTTACTTTAAAGAATAATGGGAAAACCGAAAGGTGTAAAAAGTGTTTAGTGCACAGGACCAATGACAAAAACTAGAATTGAAAAGACATTCTTGTTAACTGAGATAAATAAAAACTATATTAAAAGAAAAAATGATGGCTAACTAAAACTGTATTGTGTGTTTACAAAACTAAAACTTATAAAAATTATGGATAAAATTCCCTTTGTTTTCATCTTTGTCAATATTAGATTGACATGAAATCAATTTATATTACTCAAGCAATTTTATCTGGCGGTAACATACAACACTTCAAAGTCTGTCATTTGTGGTTTAGAGTCGTCTTCTTGTTCCCACTCCACCTGGAAACATGGAGACTAAAGTTGGAAGAAAGCAGTAGCGTCCTGAATGAGATTTATATGAATATGATGAGGAAGATAAGACATGGAAAAAACAAAACTAAAACTAAGCATTTAGAAGAAAACAAACACTAATGAAACTAGCAAACCTGCCCTAAAAACTAATTAAAACTAACTGAATTAGAAAAAAAAAAGTCAAAACTAAATAAAACTAAACTACAGAACAAGTATGTTTTGCAGTCGTCCTGCTGATGTCAACCAGAGAAGCTTCTAGAAGACTGTATTCTACCCGCCAGTTTATGAGCTAATGTAAAGCAGAAAAAAAAAAACATTTTAAAATTGTTTTTCCAGCAGGATGATCAATCAGCTGTTCTATAAGTCACTCTAAGTGCACCAACAGTGGCATCGTTTGCTTTGGTTAATCTGTTTTTGTTGTACCGGGGGGGGGACAATGAAGCACCAGTACTCCCAGTTTGAGATTCTGGTAGCGGCTTTGCCCTTGATTTTTTTTTATTTTTTTTTTTTTTTTAATTCTTGTATTTTTGTTTG
>JAPTGZ010000005.1:12739784-12752848 GCA_029814645.1 Fowleria isostigma | reverse complement strand
CATGCAAACTCCACACAGAAAGGTCCCCCCGTGCATGGTGCGGGGATCGAACTAGGGACCTTCTTGCTGTGAGGCATGAGCGCTCACCACTACACCACCGTGCCGCCCAATACTAAAATAAAACGTTTAATTTTTGTCGCTCAGTAAAATAATAATAGAGGTTTAAAACATTAGTTCCATTTGTTAGTGGATGATGTTAAAGACTGTATTCTGATTAATGACGCATTGGTCATGAACGTAACAGCTCTTAGAGTCGGTTCTGTAAGTGAATGACGCTCCTCCTACCGCAACCGACACACTACCCGCATTTATACATGTCCAAGACACACCCACCTGTACCCACATACACAGTAACTCACTTTAAAGGCTTTATTTTTGGCTAAAACACACACCATCAATAAATGTCTAATACGTGCAGCTCAATGGTGTCTTTGTCCGGAGGTAAACAGAGGTGAACTCACTTCAAAATAAAACAAAGTGGATGTGGATCAACACTATCAAATTAGACGATCATCATCATTAAATGTCCTGTCCTGACCATTATTTTCATCCATGAAGCTTCTTTTTATTTTTTGACTTCCTTGCCCGCTACCCCTGCATTTTGTTTAATTTTACCCATGCACCCAACATGTGAAAATTCTTTTTTTTTAACTCGTCCCTGCATGTTTTTGCAGGTCACCTGTGGATACCTGACCTGGTGCAGGACTCTGATACATAGCATTAACCCTTTAACTCCCCCACCAAGAAACACCTGATGAAAAATGTTTTTTTTGTGTGTGTGTGTTTCCTATTTCCTTGGGTGAGTCATTTCTAAATTTTTTTAAAACCATAGTTTCTAATATCAACTTGGAAATTGTCAAAAATTACTTGCTGAGTTAATTCTTTCAATATATTCAGGATCTACTACCATTAAATGTTAAATATTTACACCTATAGATGAACAGGTTTTGATTTTATAACAAATCATAAATAACATTTTTTTTTTTCATATTGGCCTAAATTTTCTACTTTTACCATTAAACAAAAAAATCAACCATTCAGTTGAGCATGTTTTTTTTTTTTATTAAATATCTAATTTAAGTTTTGTGTGGTATCAAATAATATTATGTTCAGGAAGGCCTCTTATAGGCCATACAGACACTTATAGTGTCTGTATGAGCCCACTTTATATGAGTGTAGGCTCATATAGACACTGTGGGTGTTAAATTAACACTGTGGGTGTTAAATTAACACTGACATTTTTTTACTGTGTACCAAAAAAGGATTAATATCTTTAATGTTTTCACCAAAAACAGTCCAAATGTCTTTGGTGATTTTCATTTTTCTTGGCTTTATTAGGATCAAATAAGTTAGGTACTCCACTTATTGAAATATAGCGACTCCAAATGTGCTAAACCATATGGTCAAGCAAGCGGTTAAAGGGTTAAGGTAAAAAATGATATATGCAGTGTTCATTTTAGTTTTCTAAAAGGTTTTGTGGCTCTCTATGTTTTATTTCTGTAGGAAATGGATCCAAATGGCATTTTTGAATGTTTAAGATTGCCCACCCTGCTTTAGTTGTACCAGGCATTAAAATGAACAAGAAATTGAAGAAAACATAGGGTGGTCTAATCATTTTATCCCCAACTCTGTATTCTAAACGACAAACCCTCCAGTCTAAAATGATATAAAGTCATCTCGTCATGCATGTTTCTCTTATAAACACTGGTATGCAGTCTCAACCCTTCTGTGTTTTCTTGACGGATGTTACGGCCTTCAAAAAGCTCCATCTCAGATAATTAGTCCTGAGGTTTTTTATAGACTGTACAGGCCCGCGTTTGGCCTAAACCACCCCCTCCACCTCCATCATGAACATCAGCGCCGATTAGAAATGTAAGAAACATCCAGCTTGTTTTTCTATCATGTCACTGATACCAGACAACAGGTGCGAGGAAGAGGAGTGACATCGCCTGCAGCCGTTGTGAAATGAAGTGATTAGCCATCTTAATTAGCTGTCGTCTTTGGCCCTGGCCTTCTCTGCATGATGGAAAGTTGTGCTCCGAGGATCAATAGGGAGTAAAACAACAGCCACCCACATGCCTCCTCTTAATCAACCATTCCTCTGCTTAGAAGTTGATAAACAGAGAATGTGAGCTGGGCAGGCTGTTGAGGGTAGAGGACACTGTACGCCGTCTCTGTTGGCATCTGGTCAGCTCATTATTCAACCAATGAACTGCTCCGGCGCGTTTCCTTTTGCTCGCATTGACTATTTTCAGATTTTCAGGGGTTGTATGGCAGTGTCTCTGTGGTTCTGCAGCTCCTCATCACATTACAAATGGAGGTTGAAGTCCAGGTCAGATACTACAGATGTCCTAATTCAACTGAGTTACACAAGAAATCACAGATACGTAGAATCTCAACATTTGTGAACTCAAAACACATTTATTATCCGTGTTTATTCATGTGTTTTAATCAGTCGTGCTGCTTTTCAACCATATCTGTGGAAAACGTTGGCCGGCCAAAAAACACAGTTGCACATGGAATATTTTACTGTCACCTCTTTTTTTGGCACATTTTACTTATGTAGTGTCACAGTAAGGTTCATAATATATTTTCCATCCATTGTATAACTTTTTCCACACTTGCCGGATATACAGTGCTCAGCATAGATGACTACACCACCTTTGAAAAAGTATGATTTTAATCAATATGGTAAATGGTCAGTACTTAGTTCAGTTCAGGATTGTTTAAGTTGAAAGAATTAGCCAAATTAAGGACATTGTTGGTTGTGTTTAGAGCTAAAAATTGACTTTTGCCCGTAAATTTAGAGAGGTTACTTGTTTTAGTATCACAGGATGAAAAACATTGAAGGAGGTTTAATTTCAAACAGCAAAAGGTAAGTACTACTGGAAAACAAATGTGTATTTCTGTTGTCGGTGTCATAATGTGGAATTCTTTGTCAATGGAAGAGAAGAGCTGTGCAGATATTTTTCAGTTCAAGAGGTTGTATAGGGAGAAAATGGGGAAAATTTATAAAAATATGTAATTTTTTTTTAGATTTGTTTACTTTATTGTTGTGTAAACTGTTTTTGTTTTTTGCTGTAATGGTGATTTTCTGATGTAGCAGATGTTGTAAGAAAGGGGCAGGTATTATAAATTTCCTTCATCCTGCTCTTTTCCAATCACAGTGATTGGAATGAATAAAATAAATGAAATGAAATGAAACATATAGTGCTTTTCCACACATTAATGGTGCCCAAAGCCCTTTACAATACAGGCCTCACATTCACCCATTCATGCACACTCATACACCAGTGGGCAGCTACTACTATGCAAGGCACTACAAGGCCGCACTGGGAGCAATTTAGGGTTCAATGTCTTGCCCAAGGACACTTTGACAATTGGAGGAGGGATTCGAACCGCCAAACCTTTGATCAATGGACAACCCACTCTACCAACTGCACCACAGTCACCCCAATATCTCAATGAATATCAGCACAGTTTCAAAAAAGTTGGACAAAACTGAGGTTTATAGAACATTTCCTTAACTGAGAACATGATATGTTGTCTAGTGTTCCATAGAAAATGTTGATTCTCAGAGAAAACTAAAAACTCTAATCATCCTAGAAAAGGACTTCCTGTCAAGCATCAACACTATGGGGACTCATATTTTTTGGCGTATTTTGTGTTTGAGTGTTTTGGGTTTTTGTGGTGACGCGGTCTCATAATCTGGTTATTCCCAAACCCTACACCTCGATTTATAGTCAGGTGGCGGACGTCACATGTCACTACCTATACCGTCAATTCAGACAGCAACACATTGGCCTTGATGTGCAACTCTTCCAAATTGTAACTACGGAGCATGTCAACGCAGAGACACCGCCTCCTGGTTGGCCAATTTAGGATCATGTGACACCAGGACTATACAACAGCAGATACTGTGGGGTTTGGCTATGTATAGTTATGTTGGTTTTGTTCATTACTCATTTCACTTTTGTTCTTGTCTATTACTTTTTGCTCCAAAAAAAACTTGTGTGATTATGCACATTAACAAACCCACAAAATTTAACAAAACTGTGCCTGAATTTTACAAATCCACTAACTGCACTGCCTCCTGTTCATTCAGGGACCATAAAGTTAAGGAACTGATGAGGTGGACATGATGTATGTAGAAAATATTTTATCAATCTGAAAAAAAGCAACTTTGTTTAAAACTATAATCCATAAAGACTCAGTGCTAGTTTTATGGGAGTTCCCAAATAAGTTTTAGATTCCATTGAAATAATAATAATAATATATTCTAATGCAAACCTTGATGTTGATGATTCTGAAAGATGACCATGAAGTTTTTTTTTTGTTTTTTTTTTTACTTAAGAGATTATCACCATTTATTCTAATATTATGGTTAGTATTCTGCATTCATAAGTCAAAATCAGGTATTTTTCTATATTTAATTTACTGATAATGATTGATGTCCATAAAAGCTTAAATTAAAGTTGAGGGTTATTATATCAAAACTAGAAAAATGGAAGAAAAATTGACTTTTTTAGTCAAATCTATCATTAATTGAACATAAACCCAGTGTCTCTATCCACTGTCATTGATCAAACTCTGTGGGTTTTACTGATGAATCACTGTTGTAGAAGATGACAGCATTTCACCAGTAACTACGGAGCCTCTAAACATCCAAATGGGTCATATTTGATGACATGAAAAGACAACAAACTGTATTTTACACCAATCAGTTAAATGTATTGATGGGATTAGTGGATCAACAGGTATTAAACAGTTTAGATCAGTAGGTTAAGGTCGCCAGTGGATGTTTGGGTCTTTATGAGTTAAAAAAAAAAATCCCAAAACTGTAATACTAGAACTACATTGAAGTCTTTCATTTTTATTATCCAGCACCAAATGAGTTTAGTCAGTCTGTGGGTGTGCATGTCTTTGACCTTTATTAATGGTGAAATATAGTTTTGGTTCACATATATTGAAATCATATGAATCTGACCAGGTTACTAATTCTATTCCATTGAAATAATAATAATAATAATATATTCTAATGCAAACCTTGATGTTGATAATTCTGAAAGATGACCATAAAGAGACAAAATCTGTTTAAATTCCAAGGCCGATATCCAGTTTCCTACTTTGCTCAGTTTATAAAATCAAAATGGGTCACACAGCCTTACTTAGGCTTTTGACTCTTTATGACCTAGAATTGTTTTTTGTGCCGACTTCAAAAGGATTTTTTAATTCTCTACATTTAACTTCAAATAAGTGATTTATCAACATTCATTACAAAATTATCCTCTGAGGTTACCATTTTCCAGTGAAAGTAATTCACATTCTATGTAGATGTTCATGAAAGTACAGATAGAACCTTTGCAGCAAAATACTGTGGTGCGTTTGCCACATTGCATTGTGGGTGTTGGACATTTTGCTTGATTATGTTCTATTTTATGTACAGGAGTTCAGCAGGGGTATTGTGTTTTTGTGAATTAGATTAATCTGTGTGTATGATGTGTTTACTAAATGCCTTACCTGTTCATCTATAAATGTTAACTGTTGTAATCTTCAGACAAACTCTAACACCTGTCAAAGTAAAGGTGTTTCCTGTGCTCCTCAAATCACAAGGAGCAAACTTACTACAAACCCTATCAACCACAATATATCATTAACTGAATGTAAATACACACATTTACGAAATGCGTCAGGAAAGTTCCAGGACTGGTCTCACAAAAAATATATTTCGAATACAAACTCCAAGTTCTCCTCTTTGAAGTAATCCCCTTGGGGTTTACGGGTGTTTTCACACTGCGTACCTGAGTCCGTATCCAAGTACGTTGGACCCCAAAGTCCACTTAAATCTATCAATGTGAATACAAACGTCCCATGTATGAGTACCGTACCCAAGTTCCATACTGTAATGGGCGGCTGTGGCGCAGGTGGTAGAGCGGGTCGTCCAATGATTGAAGGATCGGCGGTTCGAATCCTGCCTCCAACTGTCCATATGCCGAAGTGTCCTTGGGCAAGACACTGAACCTTAAATTGCTCCCAGTGTGGCCTGGTAGCGCTTCGCATGTATTGTAAAGCGCTTTGGGTGCATTAATATACAGAAAAGCGCTATATAAGTACCGACCATTTACCTGAGTCCAGCTGAGAAGGTAGGCCTGGGTAAGAACTGTATGGACATCAGTACGGTATGTTGCAGTGAAAGTGATCTGTGCCGAAACCAAAACCAGATGTGACTTTATCCTCACTCCGCCACTTCGCAACTAGAGTAATGAACAATCTGTTGTTGTCTCCTGAAAAAGCCTCAGAACTGCGTGGCATGGGGTCACTTTATCAACCAAATTATTTGCTAATATATCAGAGACATTGAAGGTCACTCTTCTTCACTGTTCCTCAAACCGGCCAACAGGTAGAAAAGTCTTGCCTGTCTTGGCAGGTAAGGGTTGGTCTTCCTCTGACCTCTGCGTTTGTTGGATAGTGACACAATTCCTTCTATAGAATTTTTCCAGCCTTCTCTGCCACTCCTCCTAGAAGAATTCTTCCGGGATCTTCCACAGCTTCCTCGTCACAGCTATCTTGATGTCGTCCACATCTTCAAAACGAGTTTCCTTGACAACCCCCTTCATCTTGGAGAAGAAGAACAAATCCCACAGAGCCAGGTCAGGTGAGCAGAGAGGTTGGCTCAGGACGGCGATGTTCTGGTCCAGGAAACTGTTGGATGCTCTGGGCGTCGTGAGCAGGAGCGTTGTCATGGAGACACTGACACAAGTTGTCTTGCCACAACACTCGCCTCTTCTTGTGCACTGAATGAAGTAAACGCCACAGGATCTCTTTGTAGACGTGCTGGTTGATCGTCTGGTCCTGTGGCAAAAACTCACAGTGGACGATGCCCCTCACATCGAAGAATGCGATCAACATGACTTTGACTTTAGACTTCGACTGTCTTGCTTTTTTTTGGCCTTGGCAACATCGGACTCCTCCGTTGAAGGCTCTGGTGTTTGGTCTCTGGGTTGAACTCATAGATCCATGACTCATCACCGGTGATGACTCTTCCTACCAAGTGTGGTTCAGTTTCCAGCCTCTTGAGGATGTCCTGACACACCTGCATGCGTCGATCCTTCTGGTCATCGTTCAGTTTTAAAAGCATGTGGAAAACCGTTCAATGGCTGCAGAGAGATGAGATCACACTTCTAGATTCCAGGGGGATTACTATGAAGGGGAAAACTCAGAGTTTGTAGTTTGGATTTGAAATACATCTTGTGTGACACCAGTACTGGAACTTTTCTGACACACCTCATATGTATTTTGTAATGTTCATTTTTCACTCTTCATATACAGCATACAGTCTGATCAATACACACTATGAGACAAGTAGATAACTTAGCTGTAATTAATTTGTATCTGTTGGTTTTATGCGTGGGCTGTGATTTGTCTGTTTTTAAAGACTTGTGTGTTCAGATGTTTGACTTCACTGACTGTACATCAGCAATTAAGACATTCTGGTGTTCAAAGTGTGATACGATTTAGGCCTTATGAACTGTTCTACCACATCATTTTTACATTTGGTGGCACAACCATCAATATTTTATCACTATTTTCCACTTCATCACCTAACATTTGTACAACGACAGAATGGCTCTAAAAATTATGGTTTGGTTTCCGTGACATTTGAAGTTTGTATATTTCCACGGTTCCCACAGGATGATTTGTAATGTTTCTAACTGATGTTCACACTTGACTAATGTCAAACTCTTTTTTTAAAAAATTATGTTGAGTTCAGCTTTTGGTCAGTTAACATTTCTGGGAAAAATGCCAAAGTAAAACTATTTCTTGAGCTAATGCAAAAGTTTTGCAACATAATGCAAGAGTTGATCTATCCCCCCCCCCTCCTTCAGTCCATGGCTCTGCAAAACACCACGGATAATTAAGGAGGCAGCGAAAATGCCTTTGACAGTGCAAACTGAGCCAGATGCATTGTCAGAATCTACAAAAACTCACAAAACCAAGTGCTGTTTAATCCTTCCTTTAAAGTAAACAGTGTTCGTGCTGTTCCTTGTACATTTCTCCCATCTAATAAGAAGTGCTTTGGATCTTGCACACACAAGTCAGAGAGTTGTCCAAGCCAAACACACAGCTCCATTCTGGTTGCTCAAACCGCTGGGTGAGCGCTCCCTGGCTCACTTTATCTTGTTCTATGTAGCAATGTTCTGCTTGACCATGGCTCAGCTGTGCTTCCCTCCAGGGGGGCTCATTTGTAAGACTCCCTCCCTGTGCTACTCTAAAGCAAGGACTACTTGCTTACATATGGCCCTCAATTAGTTTGGTTACTGTGGGGCTCACAGAGACTGTGCCACAGCAAATGACTGACACATTATTGTTTATAGTCAGAGGAGATTGTTGTTCTTCTTATTGTTCTCTCATTAGTCCGGTGGATACAGAGAAAATCGCTGCATGATGATGATCTAGTGCGCTGCTGTGCTGGAACGGCTGGAGTTAAAGCTACGCTCAGTGTTGTAGTGCATCTGGTTAAAAACACAAATGGAATATCTCATCATATTTGACTCGGTGTGTATCATATAACTGTGCTGATCCAGGTTCAAGTCTGCATGTAGAAATGTATCCTGCTTTATCATGTGACACTTGAGAGGTCTGCTATTCTTTCTATTTCCTGTCAGTCTCCAGTGCTGATATCAGCAAAGACGCATAAGATTAGAGCTAAAATGTTAATTCATGCAAACAAAGGTTCATAGCCTCCTTCTAACCCCCCAGGGCTTCAGCTGTGTGATGTGGACTACAGACTGCTGGTTCAGATGTACAACACAGTGGAGCCACTCCTCAGTCTCTGATTATATTCTGTCATTCCTGTGTGTGTAAGTACTTCACACGAATATGTTGTACATCACTCAGTCAACCCAAGGACTACACCTCTTCTTTTAGTAGTTCTACTTCTGTGAGATGTGATGTGTAGTTAAATATGTGATTTGTGGTTAAATGTTTGATTTGTGGTTAAATGTTTGATTTGTGGTTAAATGTGTGATTTGTGGTTTCATTCACAAAAATTGGCACCACAAGATGAATTTCACAGTATATGGATTTGACTCCCTCTGAGTACTTAGAGGCTTCCAGAGGGTTTATGGGGCCCTAAGGAGGGTTTGATTTGAGAGGCCCCTCCCACCACCACCACCACCACCACCTCTGTACCGAATACAGAAGGGTCAGCAATATTTTCCATTATTTTTGACCTGAAAGAATAAAAAAAGTCTTTTTGGAACTATGAAAAAACTATCCAAAATACCTCACCCTCCCATGTTTTAAAACAAGGTGCCTACTATATGGGACCCTGTTAGGCGTCTGTGGCACAGTTGGTAGAGTGGATGGTCCAGTGATCAAAAGGTTGGAAGTTCGAATCCCACCTCCAACTGTCCACATGTCGAAGTGTCCTTGGGCAAGACACTGAACCCTAAATTTCTCCCAGTGAGGCCTGGTAGCGCTTTGCATGGTAGCAGCCGCCTACTGTTGTATGAGTGTGTGTGTGAATGGGTGAATGTGAGGCTTGTAATTTCCACTGTAAAGCACTTGTGACTCCTGTCTGTGAAAAGTGCTCTATAAATAAACCTCACTTACTTAATGTTAAAGATAACAGGCGGCTGTGACTCAATTGGTAGAACAGGTCATCCAATGACCGAAGAGTCAGCAGTTTGAATCCTGGCTCCAACTGCCACATGTTGAAGTGTCCTTGGGCAAGACACTGGACCTTAAACTGCTCGCATGCATGGCACTACCTGCCCATTCACATGAGTGTGTGCATGAATGGGTGAATGTGAGGTTTTGTAAAGTACTTTGGGCACCATAAAAGTGTGTAAAAGCATTATGTAAGTACTGACCGTTCACCTTTTTTTTTTTTTTTTTTACCAGTTGGTACTTTGGATTTCCATGCAATGTTTGGTTTGATTATGAAATTGTACACCTACAATAAAGACTAAAGGTGACATTTCTATGGCATTTTTGACTTCAAAACAGAAAAACTAATAATCTCTACACAATGAATTGGTGCTACATAGTTTGGCAAAGAGGATGTATGTAGTCTGATGACATATTTTGGTTCATGAAATGTCAGTCAGTCATCTTCTGATCCGCTTTATCCTCGAGGGGGTTGTGGAAGCGCTGGAGTCTATCCCAGCTACCGATGGACGAAGGTGGACATGTCACCGGTTCATCACAGGGCTGACATATAGAGACGAACCAATCACTCTCACATTCACATCTATGGGGGTGACCTTTCCACACTGAAAAGTCCCTGGTGTTGGAATCGAACCCAGGACCTTCTTGCTGTGAGGGTACAGCTCACATCTATCCACTGCACTACAACACTGCTCTGCTAATAAAATGTACAGGGTTTTTTTTCTGAGCATTGGCTGCACATGGGCATTGACAACAATATGTTCAATACTAAAAACCAGTTGTGATTACTTCCATGATTCTTCATGGGTTTCTGACACAGACTCAGAGAGTTTAAAGCCACATCTGAGTTCGAGACCCCTGACCAATACTATTGACTATAATTGTCAATGTGCTTTTGTCCAATATTACTTTTTTGCAGCTTTTGCCATTCACTCAGAGGAGAGAACTGTTGTTTTACATGACTCTGAGTGTCTGTGTTAGCATCAAAATAAGGTTAATATCTGTAATCAATAGAAAAACAGCTCTGATACAATATAGATTAACAAAACTGTCCCTCTACCCTGGTGGCTCTGAAGCTTATGTGCCATGGTTGTCTAACACTGATACATGTCAAATTTAAATGAGCATTTTGAAACAACAGTGATCTCTGGCTTTTATTTTAAATACATTTTAGAAACAATCTACCGTTTATATATGAAAAATTCTTTGTGTATTAGTTTGAACAAAAACAAAAATCAAGGAGCGCTATTTACAAAGAGATGTAGTCTTACGACTCACCTTTTAATACACTAAGTATTCAGATACAGTTTTTTATATGTATGGTTTTGTTTTATTTTGTTTCTTTCATCTCTTCTAACCCTCGTGCTTATCCTTTGTCTCAAATGTGGCCAGTACATTATCCTGTATTCCCATGTAATTTCATATTTATATGTTTCTTGGACTGTGTATTGTAAGGAGTTTCGTTGCTCCGCTGTTCTGTAATATGTGCAATGACAATAAAGCCTATTCTGATTTGGATTTTGTTTTGTTTTCTCTTCCCTTTATTTTATTTCCAATTTCGGTTTAATTTTGGTGTCATTCATGTTTCATTTGTGACTACTTGTAATCAATATTTATTGTAGATGTCCATGTTTTTTCTTGTATACCAAGTTGGGATGTTTGATTGTGTGTGTTTATGTATGAAAAATACTTTGTGTATTAGTATGAGCAAAACTAAATAAAAATCAAGTTTGAAAAAACCCCACAAAAAAACAGAAACAATCCACCCCCACTCCAACACACCTGGAAGTCACATTACATCATAAAATGTAGAAGGCTGCATTCAAATTGCAGACAAATGTGACCAAAATCAATTTTTTTTGCCCATATGTGACCTGTATCTGATCTGTTGAAGATAGTTTGAACAGCACAAATCTGAATTTTTCAAATATGACCCAGGGCAGCCATGGCTGAGAAGGCCAAGCAGTTGGCTCGAGAGGCGGCTAGGGACCGAAGGGTAACCAGTTCGATTCCCTGGACTGGCAGAGAAATGTTGGCTGACGTGCCCTTGAGCAAGGCACTTAACCCCCCTATTTGCTCCCCGGGCGCCTGACACGGCAGCCCACTGCTCCTTAGCATGCAATATGTGTGTGTAATATAACATCTAGGATCGGTTAAATGCAGAGGAAAAAAATATCAGTGTAAACTGACAATAAAGATTCTTCTTGATACATACCTGATATTTTGCAATACATCTGACCTGTACGACATTGAAATACAACAAATGTCACAATTCAGTGTCCCAGGAGGAGGAGCAGTGGGAAAAACATACTTATTTCTATAAATATAGTATGTGCCAGTGTGGTCACATTATTCATCAGGTACATTCAGTACATAGTCAAAATTAAATAGAAATTGCATTTAATATGTAATATGAACGAGCACACACAAAAATATGATTTTACCAAAAAAATCTGGATTCTCATTGAGACCAGCTGTCTGAACGTAGCCAAAGTGACCTGTACAACATTTACAGCATTTCCAGAATTCTCAGATTTAGCAACTCTGGAGCAGCGTCAGCGCTAGGAGTCAGCGTAGCAAAAGCAAAATGTTTCACAGCAAAGACATGTGTTGCAGATGTGACATGTTAGTGACATACATTGAACCTCCACATAAACACAACATCTCTGCAGACACAGATGCAACCAGACACTGTTAAAGTCCATAAATTGTGCCGACATCGGGGTCCTGTGTCCTTCTCTGAGAAGAAAATGAAATCACCTGCCGTTATTGTTTTGTTATTGTTGTGCTCGTACTTGCGACGTGTATGTTGTATGTCACACTAGATGCTGTTGTGTCACGCCTGAATGCTATCATGATATCTGACACACTGGAGCGGCATTAGATCGGGGTCACATTGCTTTCCTCACCTCTGTGTGATGGTGGTGGAATGTTTTCATTTGGTGGCGTGTTAACAGATTACAGCAGCCACAAAGAAATGAGTCTGAGGTTCAACGATGTAGCACGTCGTAAAGAGTCAACATAGAGCCTTCTTTTTTTTTTTTTTTTTTACTTAAGAGACGTGTAATTCTCAGTAAAAACAGCGGAAATATGTTTATCAAGTTGATAGACAATTTGACATCATACCAACACATCTGACACACCTGACACATAAAGGGAGATATTTATATCTGCATGTAGGCTGTTGTGGTGAACCTCCTGCACAGTGATTGGAGGGTTAGTTCTGAAATGTATTCCATTACAGATTACATAATACATGCCCTAAAAAGTAATCTGTAGTGGAATCGAATCAAAATAAAAAAATCAAAGTTTATGTATATAGCACTTTACAACAACATAAAAGAAGACCAAAGTGCTTTACATCCAGATAGAATTAAAATACACAATAAAAA
>JAPTGZ010000005.1:12715123-12733236 GCA_029814645.1 Fowleria isostigma | reverse complement strand
ATACAGAGGATTAAGAACTAGGGTATGTAAACTTTGGATCAGGGTCATTTGGATAGTTTCTGTTGTCAGTATGATTTTAAAAAGAGCAAACATGGTTGTTTTATAATATTTGGCTTCAACCAACCACTAACCATGAGTGAACTGAAAGTTGTTTTTTTGTTTTTTTTTATCATCATTGATATTTTTTAAAAAATGGACAAAGAATCACTAATTCTGCCAGAGTATGTAAACTTATGAGCATAACTGTACTAATCATTGTTTTAATCACTATATTTTACAGTGGTGTGCAGATCGACACTGAAATAAACTACTTTACAGTCTAGAATTGATTCCCAAATCAAAATATCAATATTTTTGATATTTCAGTCATTTGAGGTAATGTATATCATTCAGCTTTTAGGATCTTGTCAAAATGATATGCAATTGGTGGGAACAACTTCTTCTTCTGCTGAATAAGTGTGTACTTCAGGTGAAATAATAATGAGGTGGGAGTGGTATTTAATAATAAGTCTTCTTCTTCCTACTCCTTTTTATGCAAAACATATGGAATTTATTTTGTTACTACAAGTGTACATGGCAATTGCTATACTATCTTAGTCACCTCTATTTGTCAATGTGTTTGATCTGCTATTAGTTCCTTGTACTTATAAAAAGTTTTGTTTTTCCTCTGCTCGAAACAAATACCGTAAATAAAAATTTTGATATCATAGCGCTTCAGTTTACTCTGAGTTTTCACAAACATCTAAATTAAGTTTAGAAAATACTTTATATACAGTGAAAAATATAAAATACACAGGATAATATTATAATAGATGCTGAAATAATTACTTTAGAAATATTAAACAGAAAGAAAAACATTAATTTGGGAACTGATGAAAAAGTAGCCCTAGGTCTTTATGGGTTAAGGTTTCCCCATCACCTGGCTGATGGTGTGCTTTATTTATATTTGACAGAATTATTCATAGAAGTCATATAATGACAACAGGAGACACATAAATGTCAGTCCTTCAAAATTGGACCAGTTTTGTTTTTTCTTCCCGGTGAGGTTGAACTGTTTATTTGCTCTTCTGACCATCGTGAAAACTGATTTGTGCACTGGGATGAACCCAGCAGAGTTAAGCTGCGACCAGTGCTTATGAAAGAAAACTGTTAGGGAATGATTTCCCATCTGGATTCAGCCTGGATAAGCAGTTTGAAAGTGCAGCTGCTCCTATACTGTTGACTGCATTACTTAGTCTGTTTGTGCATGGTGGGGAGGGGGGGGGGGCTCCTCCGTTGTCTGAGTGCACTGCATTACTCTACAGCTCAAATGATGGAGGGAAAAAAAAAAAAACTCAAGAAAAATAAGTGTGGAGAAGTTGAGTTAAATCATGCCAAGTTGTACAACATACAAACTTAGCGAGAGATTATAGCAGGAGTCACTTCACATCAGGCAGATCCACCAGGGAGTTAATAGAGCAGGAGAAACACCAAGAGTTGTCTCTTCTTACTCTTATCCATCAAGGGGATTGATATGCTGAAAAAAAGGAAGAGAATCACAAAGCGAGAGATCCGGGCTTTGCAACACATTGGGCCTGTCATCTTCTGTAGCCATTTTGATATTTTCCCTCCTCGTCTTTGGCTCCTTTGAGCTTGGCTAAGGGCTGTTTTCAAGTGTACTCCATGGATCAGTGTGAAGGAGAATGAGTGAGGGAAACCAGCAGATTTGGAGCGACGCAACAGCCGACTGAAAAAAAAAGAAGGAAATTTTAGATTTAATGTCCTTAGATGTCAAGTATCAGCTGTCAACACTCTGTCTTTGAATGGGAGTTTAGTTTAGCGGTACTGCGGGTGACACGTCTAATAGGTGTTTAGCCATCATTGTTGGCGTGAATGTGCTGCTGCTGCTTCCGCCGCTGCTAAAGACGAAGTGTACATAAAAATGTTGGCAGATCCTCCAAAATGAATGAGACTGTGTGGTTAAAAAAGCTCTGAGAAAGCAGGATAATTGGACTCCTATGGATGGAAAAACTGCAGGATGTGGCAAATCTGAGCGATGAGCCCCGTGTCAGGATGTATTAAATGGAGCTAGGTCATCTGTAATTATGCCCCTGTTGCAAGGAGAAAGACATATGATCATTCTGTCGCAGTTTTGGGAGCTTTTTAATCTTGGGTCACCAAATAGGAAGCCTGCTGCTGACTCAGGACTGCTCTTCCCTTTCAATTGTTAGATTGTTTTCCTTTTTTAAGAGCTGATTGGTTGATCGCCTCCACCTAAACAGATGGCTTTCCCCAGAGTCTTACCTTTTCTATCTCTGTGTTTCCAGATGCCCTTCAGTCATTCTCTAAAGCAGCGGCAAATAATCTCCGCTGTCTGGGTAGGAAACTTCAGAGGAATAGGCGCCATGGAATAATTGCTTCAAACAAATGAGCGCTTGAAGGTCCATTAGGCAAGTATTGTTCCCATCAAACATTGTGCGATACTGAGGGTTGCTCAGAGGGTCTGTGTGAAACAGATGGGCCATGATGTCCACATCTCAAATAAGAATTCAGTCTCTTCAGCCCGGATGATTACCTCAACTCAAAGACAGTCACTCACGAGGACACAGAATAATCCATGGGATTATTAATGGGCCTTTAACGTCCTATTGTCAGCCGTCCTCCTGTTGAAACACGCTCGTAGGTTGATTGAGGAACCGTCTTATTATGGCCCATAGTTACGTCCAGTTGTGTAACCGTCGGCCCTAAATAATCATACATGCAGCTGACAAGATGTTGAATATTTATCAGCTCATCACTGAATAGAGGTCATGGTGGATGGGGATGGGGATCAAGGTTCCCACTCACTCAAGTTCTTAAAATCATTAGTCATCTTGCTTTACAATTCCACTTATCGTTTCCATGACATCATCATGTCAAATGCATCACATGCCATTTCTGTACTTTGGTTCAGATGCCTGCATAGTAGTGTTTCTCAACCTTTTTTGAACCACACCCCACTAAGCACATCATGAGCCTTATGGTACCCCCACCCCCCCCACACCTGAAAAGAATTTTGGGACTGGGGGGGGTATGTAATTCTACAAGTAACGCAATGGACCTATATGGAGGATGTGTTGGGCTATATAACCCTGTGGATAAAGCTGTGAGAAAGTGCAAGTGAACTCCCCTCACCTTATCATTGACTACCTGCTGCCCCTGAAAACAAATTTGTGACGGGGAGGGGTTACGATGTGCCGGATGATATGCAACCCCCGTGAGGGAGTATGTGCTGAGTGATTTATACTGTTGTGAAGTACAACAGTAGTCACTAACGTACCCGCATGCACAACAATGTCACTCACAACCCCCTCCTTATTTGCTTGTTCCCCCCAGGAGAGTGTCCACGCCCCTGTTGAGAACTTCTGCTCTATAGTACGGTTGTATTTCACCGGTAAAGACGATGCTAGGGCCATTTACAACAGTTGCAGAGCTTCCATTAAGACAAAGAGTTAAACTCCTCTAGGTTCTATTGATAATGTTAATGTTAGCGTCATTTCAATGTGTCAACCTGTGTTCCCTGATGTTTCTGAATAATCCCCATGTCCTAGAATTA
Source organism: Fowleria isostigma (assembly GCA_029814645.1). Classification (NCBI taxonomy): domain Eukaryota; kingdom Metazoa; phylum Chordata; class Actinopteri; order Kurtiformes; family Apogonidae; genus Fowleria; species Fowleria isostigma. Next base: position 12,729,662 of record JAPTGZ010000005.1, on the reverse strand, counting down.
CATTTAGATGATGACGAGGCTCAGAGGCTGCAGCAGGTGCAACTAACACTCCTTTATATACATCTTTAGAAACATTTATGAGGTTAGTTTGAATCAAATGCGAAAAATTACTGCATATTTGACAATAAAGTGTAATGCAAATAAAGCCATTTGTGCTATAGTTTATTCACTAATCCAGTGAGAATTGAGAATGATGACAGAACCGGAATAAATTCTTAGCAATTCCCATCCCTAATGGTGGATTTGCTGCCATAACAAAAAAATTCAATGAATGTCATGGTTTTACAATTGGTGACTTCACTCCAAGATGTTTGATGTATGTTTGCATGAATAGAAAAGTGCTTTATAAATCACAGTTATTATTATTATTTTTATTATTACTAATATTACCATGTTGACTTGTGGGGAACGATGGGTCATTAATACTGATATCTAGGGACTGAAGTTAGTAAATGTGTCATTCCTGTTTTTAACTTAATTTCCGGTCATGCAGCGTGGTACTGCGCTCCCATTCAACTGCACAATGTGATTGTAAGGCTGTTGTATTCCAAAATGACTAATATCTCCCAAAGTCTTGCTCCTATCAATTTGCTAAGATGTTTGATGTGTTAATGTGTTAATATTCTTCAATTGTAGGTACCAAAGTGGCCAGTTAAAAACATCTCAATTTCTGAGAACTGCGCAGATACACACACAGACACAGATGTTTCTAAGACCATCCAGTATTATAATATAGATTATTAACATTATTAAGATGTCTGTGTAGATATCTGAATGATTTTTTTTTTAGGTACTTCCACCAGGTCACTGAACATCTTTATCAGGGTTAAGGTCCAGGTTCTATGTTTGACCTGATCTAGCGTATAGTTACGTTTTATCCACATGAGAAATACAGAAATTAGAAGTTATTTCCTTTCAGACAAGTCTAATTCATCTATTTTGACCTGACGATTCTGTTAAAACCCTAAACCTGAAAACAATTCCATTACCATTCACTTAAAGTCAGGTTTCGATGCAGAGGTTGGATGTTTTCAGTGTTGATGCATGATATCCTGAATTTATGATTTATTATCACACATGTGCAGCCCTGTTAACTCTGTATACTGTTTATTCAACTACTCAAACCTCTGCTTTTTGGTCCTTTTTTTATTTTTTATTTTGTCTAAAACCATACATTTGTCGACCTAATACTAATGACCATAGGACAGTCATAAAATCAATCCCTTCTTAAGTACTATATTATCTTTGTCTTAATGGCGTTTTCTTGTTGATAACAGACACGCTGTTGACTGTCCCATAAGGATATCAGAGCTGCAGTATATTAAGTTCCTGCTGAGGTAAACATTTCTTACTGCTGCTGCTTCACATTAAAAGTATTTACCAAACACGAACTAACAGAGGGTGGCATCTTTATAAAAGCAGTTTTAGGAAACAGAATTACTCATGTTCAAAGTGATTTTGTAATTTTCTTCACTTTATGACAACAGATCGATGAATATTACAGGAAGTAATAGGAGTATACGAAGCAGCAGTGGAGCCGACAAAACTCCTGTTACCGTTCTCTGCTGCTCTATGCAAAAAACGACTTATGTAATCGTGACTGCTGTTGCTTATGGCATGATGAAAGAGCAAAATTATCGACTGGCTATTATTAAACAGAGGATCGTTGGCTGCTCTGTAAACAGAAAGGCCAGCTGTTGTTTCAGAGACAGTAGCTGCTTAAGGAGTTTCTGCTGTAACGCAAAACGACTACAGCAAAAACTCCCACTACTTGGACTAAAATACTCAGGGCTGAAATACTGTTGTCAGTTTCATAAGACAAACATTTGGGTTTTTCTGTGCTTTGACTCAATTGACTTAAGTCAAAGTACATGCTTTAGTGTTGAATCATCATAGCTTAGATCATCACTGTGCTGCATTTTTTAGTCCAACGGCCCAAAAGGTCCGATGGACTCTTGGTATCAGTTGGCATCCATGTGTCATCTGTCTGTCGACCATAAACAGTTTTTCGATCATGTTCTTCTCCAAAACTGACCGCCAGAATGACTTGATATTTGTTGTGGAACATCTTTAGGATGAAGTCAACCAAAACTGCTCAGAAAATTTGGAAATATTGATTTTTGGAATTTTTATGAATTCTTCAAATGATAAAAATCCCGATTGGTTTAGAATGAGACAAATTTCAAAGTCCTGTGACTTGAAAACAATTGAAGATGTTGATATATTTACTATTAGCAATAAATAGGAAGTCATAGAAAGGCTTTCATTTGGTACCATGACCTTTGGCCTTGAGTGGCCTTGAAAGGTCAAACCTAAGGTCATCTATGTCCAGATTTCCAATAACTTCTTCAAAACCGTCCCACAGAATCACTTGAAATTCATAGCAGATGTCCCTTTGGGTAAGGTCTACCAATTTTGTTCAAAGAATTGAGAAATGTTGATCTTTGAATTTTTATGAAATTTTAAATATCCCCTTTGGTATATAATGGGAAAATTTCAAAGTGGTATAACTTAAAAACAGTTGAACATATTTGATATAATTACTATTTACATTTATATATGAAGACACATATGACCTTTGAAAGGCCAAACAAATGTCAATTAATTTTTTTAAATATGTCGTCGGACTGACCCTTGGTCCTTTGTTTTTAATTGTCATGTCCTGCTACAAATGATAGTATTTTGTTTCTTTAAAAATCTATTTGATTATAAATAGGTGGTATTGTTTGAAATATTATCTGTTAAATTACTGCTGCTGTGAAATAACTTTGCATTAAGATGGAGAAAGTTCATTCTGGTCCTGTATTTGGGAAGGACCTTAAATATCCTATGCTCTTAAGTGTTTTTGAACGTCTCATATCTTTTCCTCCGTTTATTTGGGTAACCAGGTGTCAATCTGTTATCAGCCAATCAGTGTCAGCCAGAGTTGAACGTCACCTACCTACCAGATTCAGAGAGGGGGGTGGGACTACACCAAAGAGAGGAGGCGGGGCCAGGCCATTAACTGGAGGAACGGAAAAGAATCACCGCCCAAGAGCGAAGCCATTTGTAACTATTAAAAGTAATTGTTGTTACCGAAATTTAAAACCTGAGATTTTATCTGTGTGTTACCTGGTACGAAATGTAAGAGTGAGCTATGTCTAAAGCTGCTGGAAATTATACTAAATTGACTTTAATTTTCTGTTGTGTGCTAATGCTAGTGCTAGTTAGCCTCGCCCTTGCTAACTGGGAAAAGGAGACTGTGTATGAGACATATTTTGCGCCAAGTTTTCGGAGTGAGTACGGACACTGCAGTGATATTATGAACATTTATAGGAGTGAATAGTGAGTTTATTAGTGTTGTGAATTTCTGTCTAGCGTGCCTTCATGACCGCCTGCTGCTGTACAGGATGCTCCGGACTTCCCGTGGATGTGATGAAACCTGTTGTTGGACATGGACCTGTATCCGGGACTGGTTTCTTCGTCTCATCTCTCCACTGAGCAGAGGGTTTGAGGAAACTAACCTTTTCTGAAGTTCTAAGGATCAGTGAGTACTGAGAAAACATTTTCATGAGGATTTAAATGAGCTCCAATATGCGTGACAACGACATGGTACCATAAATGAGTTTCACAAACTCCAGGTATTATTTTATTTTGTTGATTTAAAGGGTCATTATGACATTTTCAAAGGCCTGGTTTGTGTTAAGAAACATTTTATATTGTTGCAGTATATATCTTTAGTTGCAATGTTTATTTCTGTCTGATAAATATGGGTAACGCAGGGTTTTGGGTGTCAAATGTGTGCATGGGAGTTTGCAAGCTCATATTGACAGTATAGCAATAAACAAAGTTAACCAGGCCCCTCTACATCTGGATAGTCATATGGTCTAGTTAGACACATCCCAAAATTAGTATTTTAGTAGACTCCCTTAGATTTGCCTCCCATGTTTAAGGTGTTATCAGATGTACAGCCTTAACAAATCTGTAATTTGTGAGTGGGGGGCTACATAATTGAGGCTGGAGCACTGACCACCATGGACGATTTTGCATCTTCTCCCTGAACTATTAATAATATGTATATTTGAGGACCTGGAAATTGTTAAAAACTTGGTCATGATATTTTAGATTTCCGGAGTCTTGGCTAGTGGTGAGACGAATGGCTCCATAGAGATTAGCATGAGCAACCTCACAACTTGGGTCGATGTTAATGTAGTATCCTATTGTAAGAAAAGGGAAATTCATGTGATAATCTGTGTTTACTCACCTAATGTAAAATACTTGAATATGACGTGAATGCAGACTGTGAGATGAAAACATTTAATGAATTTCGATGATATGCAAAGCAAGTGTCATCTTTGTACATTATCTACCAGTGTTAGCATTGTTTTAAATAATAAAGTAAAGCCTTCAAAGTTAAGAAGGGGAAGAATGATACTGAAAAAGAGGCAACTTGAAATGATACATTTTACAAAAAGTGCTGAGTAGCAAATTTTTAAAGACATTAATGTATGCGCCACATTGGTTGTTTACCTGTTGAACCTTGGTCCATTACCCGATAGCAGAAACTTCCTCTTTAAATGAAGTTATGATCACAAAACAGAAAAGATATGACAAAATTCACAATCATGACTTCATAATTCTGCCTTTATGTTTTTGTTTTTGTCTCATTCAGTGAGTTTTAGTGGTAGAGGGACAATACTAGTACTGTTGGATCTGCTTAGTGTTAGCTTAGTGCTGCAAAGGTTGTCTCTTTGGTCTGTTGTTTTATGAAATTATTCATGACATACGCCGGTCTCAGATTGTTTTTTGATATTTGCCCATTGAATTGCTTGTTGTTTGGATGATGCTCTGTTGTCTGACATTTGGTTTTATTGAGTTTTTTAGCTGACATTCTTCTAGTTGTGTGGATGTACAGAATGTGTATATTGCTACAAGCATTACGTAGCATTACCATGGTAACACATACGGAACTAGTCCTACTTTAGGTACCAGGAGAAACTCGGCTAAGGATCTGTTAACCACTGGGATGGTCAAAGTAAATATTCTGCTGTTGTTTGCAAGACCAGGTCAGCAGTCGTCTGTGAATCTGCCTGACTGGACCACTGATGTTAATCCAAGATCAGAGACATTGCTGTCATCAGTTTGTCATCTTTAGTCCAAATTCACACCTTGTACAACATACCTGGAATGAGAAGACATGCTTGCTCCTACCTACCCATAATTAACCCTTTCATGCATGAATTTTGAAAAACAAACATTAAGATTTCTTTTTTATTACTAAAAATTAGGCTAAAGTTGAAATGCATTTTGATTTTTTTTTTTTAAATATGGTTTTATTAAGTTGATATTTAACCTCTCAAGACCCAGGAACAACTTTTGACTTTTTTGAATTAAATAATTGCCAATATTGGAAACATCAATATTGCAACATTTTTTTTTTATGGCATTCAATGGACACTTTTTTTTTGTATAAAACTGAAAATCTTCTCCACAAATATGGACAGAAAACCCAGAGTTGGGTCTTAGGCCATACAAGTTTTGAGATCACAGAGCATTCAAAATTCTAAAACTAAGATGATCCTGTTTTTATTGTATTGCTTAGGGTTTATAGTGACTGCCTCCATATGTTTTGAGAATATTGCCTTTATAACCCTTTGGAAAATGAGCTTAAACTACAGTGCTCAGCATAAATGAGTACACCCCAACAGATCTGTCACAAAACCTTTAGTTTCTTTTGAGAATTAAAATTTTTTATACAACATATCATGTTGTCAGTCAAGGAAATGTTGTATAAATTCAGTTTTGTCCAAATTTTTTGAAAACTGTGCTTATGTTGATTGTGATATTGAATAAAATCTTACTTTTCAAATGGGGTGTACTCATTTATGCTGAGCACTGCATGTGTCCACAAATGAGGATGTCATGCATGAAAGGGTTAAACCCTTAAACCTGTGGCGTGTGTTGATGTTTCCAACGGTGCGAGGGTCTGATCATGTTAATTTAATCTTTAATTTAATGGTGGAGTTTTTCCTGCGCTGTAAACAATAAGACCATTCTTGTTACTGAAAAGATATCTGCTCATGGTGTTTTCGCTGTGATGCTTTAGCAGTAGGTACCACTATGTGTCCCAAAATAACCAGGACTGAAATGTTGTTGTCAGTTTCACAAGAAAAACAGTTGCTTTTTCTGCCCTTTAACTGAACTGACAGAAAATACAGTGAATGTTTTATTATTGAACCAGCCACAGTTTAGATCGGTTAGAAAAGAAATATTGATACGAAGAGTCTAGAGGATGACTGCACAACATTTTTTTCTTGGTGTTTGTCCTGCTTTATTTAGATTTAAAGGTTCACATATATAATTTCTATGATCACACTAGTTATGGGCGGTGATATGTGAGTGCATGTGTATCTATGTGAGCTAATGATTTTTAGAATTTCCCAGGGTGTTGTTAGGAGGGCAGCAGCAGGCAGCCCTGGCAGACTCCTCAGCTTCGATTATGTTTCCTCTTTTATTCAATCATTGCATTGCTCTATAGCTGACATTTGGTCAATACTGCAATCTTCTAGTGATCAGAATATGCCAGACAGTCTGCTCCACAGAATTCCATTAGTTTTGCCTTCAGATTGATGCACTAAAACAAGATATTGAGTGAGAAACAACAATTTGATGACTGTCTTATTCTGGCCTTTTGCAGGATATACCGAACAATGATGTGCAGTTTGTACAATCTTTAATTTCTGACACTGAGTAATCTGTTTTGCAAATATTAAAGATTTGAACAAAGGATGAATCCAAATTATCTCAGACTGTTACAATATAGAGATAAATTACTGCAAGGTAGTGAATGAAAGGGGTTACATGTAGTATTTGTACCTTCAAATACAAAAAAAAATTAAAAAAAATAAAATTAGAATTTTGAGAATAAAGGGCATAGAGCAGGGGTCTCAAACATATGGCCCGGGGGCCAAATCTGGGCCGCCAAAGGGTCCAATCTGGCCTGCAGGAGGAATTTGTGAAATGTAAAAATAACATTGAAGATCAAGGATATACAGACTAATATGATCTTAAGTGGGTCAGACCAGTAAAATACTATCCTAATTTCCTATAAAATAATGACACATTTTTCTGTTTGTTTTAGGGTAAAATAAGTAAAATTACATGAAGAAGTTGACATTTTTATACTATCCCCAAAAAATGTGAAAAACCTACAATTTTTAAAGAAAAAATAAGTGCATTTTTACCAAATATTCTGCCTGTTATTGAATGTTTTGAGTATTTGTAGATCCACTGTGATCTGTAACTTGTAATGAACATGTGTAAATGATAAACTGAGACATAATATTGTTAAAAATGCACTTATTTTTTTTTTTTAAGAGATTTCAGGTTATTCATGTTGTTCACATTTTTAAATAAATGATAGTTTGTCGATGTAAACATGATTATAATGTAATTTTAATTTTCACTGTTATTACTTACTGATTTGTCCCACTTCAGATCATTTTGGGCTGAATGTGGCTCCTGAACTAAAATTGAGTTTGAGACCCCTGGTGTAGAGGTTAGACTAAAGACAAGACTTTATTGAATTATAAAAAGAAGAAAGACGCACCGTGGGATTTATGTGACCACTAGAGGGAGTACTGAGTCCATTTGCCGCTCTAACATGCCAACAAACGCCATGAGGCCTTTAACCAAAGCATTAGACTATGTTGAGATGAAATGAGAACCACAAAGAAACAACTTTTAGTGTCAAAGAAAGGCTTATGAAAGTGTAACGTTATTATGGGATGTCATTATCTTGACTAAGTTGCATTTGTTGATCCACGGTTCACAGCTTTTCAGGTTAAAAACAGAGATAAGCAAACAGAGCTATAATGTAAACTATCAGCAAATACAGAGGAATATAAAAAATGAGATTTATACTTTCATGAGTGATACTGTCTGTGGATGCATATAATTGATTTCTTAGTGGTTTTGGTAGTCCTAAGTAAGTTCTGGTATGCAAGATCCTCCTGCTGTTGAGAATTTGGAACATCAACCCATAACTACCCAGCGCTACTTTTGTAGCACTTTAGAAATAATTTTTTTTTTCTATATTTAACCTTTCTTAAGCAATTTATCACTGTTTATTTCAATATTATCCTCTGTATTTTGCATTTTTCCAGTTAAAGAATCATGTATTTTTCTGTATTTAATTCACTGATCATGTAGATAATCATAAAACCTCAGATTAGAGTTGAGGGTTATTATATTTGAAACAGAAAACTGAAGAAAAATGACGTTTTTAGTAAAATCTATCATTAATTAACCATAAACCAAGTGTGTCCATCCACTGTCATTGATCCAACTCCACAAATCAACGTCGTCGAAGATGATGGTGTTTCCATGGTAACTATGGAGCCTCTGAACATCCAAATGGGTCTCATCTGATGACTATAAAAAGATGACAAACTGTATTTCACACCAGTGATTTCAACGTATTAATAAGTTAAATGGTTCAGAAGTTAATAAACATTTTAGATCAGTAGATGTTTTGGTTGCTACCTGTTTGGGTTTATACAGGGTGAATGTTGTATAACCCCTTTTATGTAACTGAAGTAAAGTGTACTGAAAAAAGTCTTTCTTAGTACAAGTAGATTAAGCACTTTGAAGTTTAATATGTCTATTGAGCTTCATAGAGATTGAATCAAAAATTGCACTGATGAATTGCACATCAATTTTGTTGTACAATGTACAATAATTTGGATCTGCCTGAAGTGAAGTCTCCATTTAGTGAATATAATGCACCATTCTGCATAGAGAGTACACAATAATTGACCCAGAATACAACAGGAATAGAACAGGACATTATGAAAGGCCCTGGTTTACATCTTTACTTTCCATATTTTTTTTGTCTTTCCCAGCCAAGGTCAAACAGTTTTTTCTGCATTTCCTTTACCTTTACACCTCCACTCTGTATATTTACTAAGCTTTCGCAGGAATATTAGGAAGTTTAAGCGGGTTTCAAGGCTGCTACAGTGACCAGAAATAGATCTCTGCTAGTTTGCATATGTGTTAGCTTCCCCACCTGCCACCCACCTGCTACTATATTTCTGTTAAGTTAAGCTGACGCATTGTGACAGCAGGTGAATAAATATGAATAATTCAGGAAACCATGCAGTGACATTATTATATATACTTGTAAAGGCCTTAACTAATTACACCATGTGGCTAACACGTGGCTAACATTAGCTTTCCCCCAATATCTCCATCCCATCATTATATTCACCTTCTTTTAGCTGCCAGGACACAAAATAACACAGACAGTAGGATTTTAATGACTGATGAGTCATTTTCTTTTTTATTCCCAACTGTTTTATATACACATTATTCCTTTTCCTGACTGTTTATGTTGGTGTGTGACCTGTGACATGTCTGTGAAGATAGTTACAATGTGTTTGGAAATTAATTACCATTTTGAGTTGAATTAGATCAACTGCAGCCCATCTTGCCTTTATATATGACTGATATTTTTGCCATGAATAACTATGCTTTTTTCCCGTGCTATGTTTTTTAAGCGACAAATGTCGTGTTGTTTTGCTTGTACAGTAAGTCAGCCTCTATTTCTGTAAGTCTATGGACTTTGTTCGACATTAGACATTTTCAGAGCTGGCACAGGTCATTCTTTTAGTTCACCGTTTCTCTTTCTGATGAGTGTAAAAGTCCCATCCTGCTGAAACTCCATCAAAACTACTAGAAACATTAGATCAGAAACTGTATAATTAGTGGTTGGAGAAACTGTGATGTCACCCATGAGTTTCAAAGTTGCCCATGTGGGATTTTGGAGTCTGAAGTGAGCATATTTGGACAAAAGGGGTACACCCACAAAAGCTTGATTGGTCAGGGGTAAGCTAATGCTAAATGCTAGCTTACTGACTTTCCATAAAACATAGCATTTCAGAAAGCAGAACATAAAGTAAATATACATTTTTGTTAGTGAAACCTTTTAATCACAACTGCTGTGGAAATGGAATCCAGGAAAAAGTTAACATATATTAAATTCAGAACAGAACATAAACTGCAAAAGTTTGATTTTTTTTTTCTATAACTGAACCATATTCTTCCTCCCGTCTTGTACAAATCCGAGGCTTTTTCATGAGACAACAGGAGCGCTGTCTATGGTCTCGTGGTGATTAAGTCACTTCCGTTGTCAGAGTGATGATTGGGTCATGTCCGGTTATGGGTAAGGATGAGGAATGCAAATTATCGATCAAGACTCTTCGTCGTCTTCTTCATTAATCATTAGGTGGTTGACCTTGGCAATCAATTAATGATTAATTGATAAGTGGCAATTTTTCTGAGAACTTTTTTAGTTTAGTTTATTTCGAGCTCATGCACTTCATGTACAGTGGCAATTCACATACATGCACAATAATCAATACTGCTCATATACACCTCATACATGTGTACACAGAGATACATAAAAAGATTAACAAAAAAGAGAGAAAAAATAATTAATAAAAATAAAAAATAAAGCAAAAGAAAGCATGTTATATGCACAAGTCTGCACAAGATCCATACAAGAAAATCTGCGAATAGAGTTATACATCCAGAACTGTACATGAAGAATATACATATGAGAACATATGAGCAGAAGAGACAATTAGACTTGTAGATCTTGAATACAAACTATACCTAGTGGATTATGCAGGAAGGTTAATGGAGTGAAAATACATAGAAACTATACATGTAACATAGACCCAAAGCACACTCAGAGAAGTATCCATTGCAAGTGCACATAGATATAGCAGTTATGTTGTAGAATGTCATATGTACACCATAAGCATAACATCTAATTATACGCAGGAGTTCCCATCAATATTCCACCCCTGAAGAACAAAAGTCTGAGAAGGTGTGAGGAGCAGAGCTTATTTACTCCCACCCTCGATTTCATCATGTAACAATCGTGGTTGACTTTCGAATTAGAGATTTTCTGTGAAGATACAATAGCACACATAACTACAACTTGAATTTTTATTTCAATAGGGTCTATAAGAATCAAAGCTAAATATTGTAACAATATGGTTGTTGATTAAAAAAATCATGCCATATTTCTTAATAATTCATTTGTTGTACCATTAGGGATACAGTCCAAGCAATGACATTTATGGAGTATAATAACTAAATATCCTCTGCAGAGAAATTAAATCAAATAAATGGATCTGAAGAGGGGCAATTTAGAAGAAATGGACATTTCCGACTGCATCACTACCTGACAGCATGGAGACAGATTTCAGCACAGAGGAGGTTCATATACGTGGGGTGGGGGTGGGAGGTATATACATGGTGGTACGCTCAGAAAGTGCTGTAACTACAGCAACAGGCAAAATCCGAAAGTGAAACTTAAACTTAACGACTTAACTTCTGGACGTCTGTCTCCCAGCTTCTCTGCCTCCGATACTCACCGGACCTTACACCGAATATTCGCAACCTCTAACCTGTATCCACTGGGCCTAGTCTATGTTTGGTTTCATGTTTTAGATACTTCCCTCTTCCAACACACCTGGAAGTCATTACATGGTTATCAGGCTTCTGCAGAGTTGGATGATGAGATGTTCATTAATTGAACCAGGTCTGCTGGAAGAGGGAAATATCTAAAACATGCAGAACACCAGTCCTCGAGGACCTGAGTTAGACATCTGTGCCCTAAAGTCATTCTAAGCCATCAATGCCCCGGTCCGGTTTGATTACCAGCTATCCCGGCCACCCCATCACAGTGCATCAATTAATTTACCATCATTGTAATTTAATCAAGCAGTTACGTATCGACAATTAATCGTTTACGTCCCTTGTAAGAATTACTTTCACACTGCAACATTCCGTACTGGAATCCACGCAGTCCGTACCCAGGACTACCTTCTCAGCTGGACTCAGGTACAGTACTTGCACATGGAACATTTGCATTCATATTTATAGAATGAAGAGGACTTTGAGGTCCAATGTACTTAGATACGGACTCCGATACCCAGTGTGAAAACACCCTTAATGATTCCAGACCTTCTAACCCACATATCCCAGTGGCCTTCTTCCTTTTTGAAGACCAACAGCGTTAAAGCCTTCCTCCACTCATGACAACACATCATCAGTCACCTGGAGGTCCAGCTCCCGCTCCTCAACCCTGACCTAGTCTACACACGAGTCCGGTCCAGGTGTTGCTGTGTTTGTGTACACATCATGTCACTGACCTGTCAGACTCCGACGCTCCGAGCCAAGCCTCTGTTCCACAGAGGGCAGAGGCATGTTGCTGATTATTTTTGACTTATTTAATAATTAAGTGCCCTCGGTCCTTCTTCTTTGCTGTACGTCGCCTCGTCTATTGCTCAGGAGACAGAATGTGTGTCTCAATAGATTGCCACAATGTGAATATTTAAAGGAAACGCCATGAATAAATCAATGCCCTACAACTGAGTGTACTTATCAGCAGCCAGAGCTTGTGACAGACAACTGGATCAAACCCAAACAGCCTCTGGTTCAGATATATCACTCTTGACTGGGGTTCAAGTGCTGTATGTTCTGCAGAAATCCTGGCAAAGAACACAGGCTTTATCGGCAACACTGATATTAATTTCTATTTTTATATGCAGTTTTATTAGTATTCACTCACAGCTGCAGCACGTACAGTAAACGCTGAGCCCGGTCTTTTTAGTGATGATATCACTGAACATAACAAATATACTGTAGGTGCAGTGGTGAGTCTAGAGTCGGCTGGGCCTCGAGGTAGTCATTCCCAGGGGCCCCTACAACTAGAGCTCTTCACTACCATGTTAAAAAATAATCTGACAGCAACCAAAATGTATGAAATCTAAACTTTATAATTTCGTGGCAGTAGGTACTTCAAAATATTTATAAACTTAAAAAAGTTGATTGATTGGTTTATTTCGAGTTTGTGCACTCCATGTACAAAACCGATCATATACATTTCATTATGCATACACAGATATACATAGATACTTTACTGGAAACAAAATATACATAGAGACATTTACATAAACAAATATACATAGAGAAATTGGTTGTAAACTTTCATTAGTACACCAAGCTAACTTTAACACAACATACAGAACACAAATGTACTTAATAAAGAGAAAAATATTAATAAAACACAACAGATTATAGGCACCAAGATGAAATAATATGCATAGAATTTTGTGCACACAATCTAAATAAATATATAGAGTAATTCACTATTAATATACAACCCTAATAGCCTGAAAGGGAGTGAAAAGAAATAAAACTTACATACTCCCACCCCCAGTTAATGTGTAAATATCCAAATATAAAGAAAAATAATACAAATGTAAATAACAAATTGACAAACAGCCAGTGTTCACGTTAGAAAAATGTAATAAGACAGAGGAGTACAAAGTGGAAATATCAAACAGTAAAACCATACAACGAAAGAACCATGTAGAAATGTAACAGACCATTGACTCCCATAGGCTACATTCAGACTACAGGTAAATGTGGCCCAAATCCTACGTTTCTGCCCAAGTGTGACCTGTATCCAATCTGTTAAACACAGTATGAACAGCACATATCTGATTTTTTTTAATCCGACTCCAGCCGCATTCATATGTGGTTTTAAATCCAATACGTATCTGATATTTGTGTGTGACTTCAGTCTGAACGGCCAGGTCGCATTTATCGGACCTTTATGTTATTGAAATGAGACAAACGTCACAATTCCATGTCCCGGGAATGTTACTTCCGTAAACACAGTACGTGCCTGGATGGTCATTTTTGTGCATGCAGGTCACTTCAGGGTCACATTCAGTTATTACTAAAAACTGATAATATGTGGAAAATGAACAAGCACACAAAAAACAATTAATTTCACAAAAAAAAATTGGATTGTGCATTAAGATCTGCTGTCAGAACATAGTCACAGTCTATTTTGGTCTCAAGATGTAGCATCAAGAACCCCAATAAATACAGCGCGACAGATATGAGAAGTCCATATGAGGATAATACGTGAGAGATGAGGTTGAAAAACACCATGATTGGTCTAGATACTGATTTAGATACACATAGACATTTTTTATATTAAATGTATTTACCATGGAAGAAGAAATCATACATATGTGTGGTTTAAGGAAACAATGACATGTAAACTGTGACTTTCTTGACAGAATCAGAATCATATTTATTGCCATTCAAGTAAACAGGGTTTACATGACTAGGAATTTGCTTCAGTGGTTTGGTTCAAGTGTAGAACATAAATAGGAAGCATGCAGTACGGAATGAAACAAAGTAGGATAGATACAATAAATAAAGAGAATAAACAAGTAAGTGAAGTTCAGAATATACAATATACACAATATACAGTGTGACAAACATTATATTATATGTAAATAATGGGATCATTCAAAGGGGATCAAAAATTACTTGCCTCTCTACACTGATTACAAACCATTTTTTTCTTCCAAAATAAGGTCCCTGAAATTTCAACTTATCTTATCTTATCTTATCTTATCTTATCTTATCTTATCTTATCTTATCTTATCTTATCTTATCTTATCTT
>JAPTGZ010000005.1:12453499-12474445 GCA_029814645.1 Fowleria isostigma | reverse complement strand
CGCCTTCGCCCTTAAGTAGCTGGGATAGGCTCCATGTGACCCCCGTGACCCTAGTGAGGATTAAGCGGGTTTAGAAAGTGAACGAAAGAATGAATAAACTGAAGTAATGCTGCTGCTGGTGAGTTTACATGTTATTAATGTTGAAAAGACGTGAATATTTACAAAGCACAAATATGGCAGCCCACTGCTCCTTAGCATGCATTATGTGTGTAATATACAAATTTAGGATGGGTTAAATGCAGAAGACAAATTTCAGTGTGCCTACTGACAAATAAAGACTCTTTCTTCTTCATCATCCTTTCTGTGGTTGTTCAGTGTACAGGTAACCACTTTTTTTGTTGTTGTACCTCTTGTTTGGCTGACATTGTGTAACCTTTGTAGGATCTCCACAAAAACAAAAGTGTTTTTGACTCTTGTTTGTTGGATATTACATTGAAAGCACGCTCACTTTTGATGCCGCCCAGAGGGGAACCTTATGATGCTGCTAACCATTGTTGTATTTGACTCTGACACATAATCAGTCTGCTTCACTCCGAGCAGCTTTAGCCCTATCTTCCTCTTGCCTTTTTGTCTGCACTCGCCATCATCATCATTGATTCGTCTGTCGTTCTCAGTGAAACTCGGGAGACTCAGGGGATGTGTCTAATTGTATGATGATTTTAAGTGGCATGGCCAGATAATCATCCACGGCTGGCGCCTTTACCTTGCTGAGCTCCGATGGCTGGGAATAGCAGGAAATTGTTGTCACTTATCACCATTCAAGGATGATGGATGAGCGAGTCGGACCTGGAGTGTGGATTCTTCTGTTGCTGCTGGGGGAGGAATAAAATCATTTCCTTTATTAAGTGGCATTCACTAGAGCCGGCTGAAGCAGTCATTGCCGCCCTCCCCACTGAGCCCACCATTATGACAGTGATGGGGTCTCGAGTTGATTGTGGCGGTGAATAGCAGCCCTCTCCGCCTGTATTGGCTGTGTTTGTGTCGATAATAGACACGCAGCTCTTACAGAGACGGCAGCAATTGGAGGCCTTGGGATATATCTGTTCTAAGCTGAGCACCATTTAGTGTAACAAGGGAATAGCGCAGTGGTCGGCTCACTGGAGAGAGTGAGCGCGCTCTGTGTAAAGGCCGTACAACTCCGGAGGTCTCGAGGTCATTGTCTAAGCATTGAGAGGGCTGTAGCTGTGTGCCGCGCCGGCCGATTGTGTCTTTCAGTTGTCAAGGTGGGATTTTAAATTGACTGCTTTATGTGCTCAGGTAGTTCCATCATCTGACACCTAAACACAGTAGGGTTCTCCAACACAAGGCCAGAGTTTTGATTAATTTCTTTTGAAAGAATTCTAAAAAACTTAAGGCGGCTTTTCTCCGCGGGCTGCTGGTTCTATTTGAGCCATAATTTGTGTTACATTGTCTGTCAATAGACCCCATAGTTCATTGCCAATTTTGAAGTGTCTTGCGGTGAAACAATTTGGTGCGTTACTTCGTTGTAAATCATGAGTTGATTCCGTTGACCCTGAAAGTAAAGACCGCTCATTCAACCGTTTGTAATTTTTGCAAGTTCATGGAAAGTTTGACTAAATACATTGTGACCATGGCACATAGAAAATTGAGTCCTTAACCACCCGGCCATATTTCAATGATGAAATAAAAAAATTAAAAATTAAATACCCTATATAATAGAAAATTATAATTCAGAACTAGGAAATTAATTAGCAGTACTCTGTGTGCTGAAAGTTTTGGTGAATCCATTGAATTTTTCCTACAACTGTAGATAGGGCCAGTAAAATTCTAATTATATACCAGAAATCGAGTTTTGGGTATGAAATGGTTTTATCCTGACTGCTGCTGCCGGAACCACTGCCGCAAGTGGATATCCTTCGTGTGAATGCGATGACAGGGACAGATTTTGTTGGATTTCTTCTCCCTTGACAACCAACATGGGGGACCCCTAGTGGAAGAACCCTATCGATTTCAGCTTCTCTATTCGTATCGTAAGTCATCCAAATGGGGGTGCTTTAACTAAAAATCTGGTTTTTTGGACATAAATCAAGCAATAATAGACTAATTGAGATAAAATTGGTTCATATTGATCATCTTACAAATGTCCATTTTCTGGCTACCATCCAGAGTTCATATGGTGTCGTTTTCATTCACTAGGTGGAGTTTTGTGCGAAAAAAATTGGTTCTCTGACCATTATTCTGCCACTATCAGGCAGAGTCAGCATACAAACAATTGGCTCATTTTAACATTAAGGAAGCTTATTCTTAGTAGATAAAATTGGTATTTCTTCAGGGTGAATGAGAAATGTCGCAATATTATCATTAACCCAATGCTGCACACAAGGGGTGTAACGGTGCACTCGTTTGTACTGAACTGTTTTTATTATGGGGCCTTTGGTTCAATATGGATATGTACCGAATGAATACATATACCTTATGTGATGAACACACACACTGGGGAAACAGAGCAGCAGCGTAGGGTTTTGCAGCTGCGAATTCTCAGCGTGAGGCACAGAAGCTGGGTCAGATGTTTGAAGCATGTTAACTTTCATTTTCAGTTTTCAGTATGTTGCAGCTTTGTGGCATCAAGAGTTCCTGGGTTCATTTACAGCAAAAAGGTTTTTATTTTTTAACTCATTTTGGCAAAATCAGTTGGACTTGTCCCTCTACCCCCCTCACTGTGTCTCTGTTATGGCGTGAGATCACGCTCACAACACGTTCACCTCTGGGAATACTGTGAGGCATTCAAGAACACTCAGTATATTACGGGGTTTGCCATAAATGAACATTGAACATTCAAAAATACATAATCTGTGGGGTGTCTGTTAATGTACAAATGAATGAAATGGCTGAACAATGTTTTGTATAAATGTCCTTAGGTAATTGCGGAGTGCACCCCTGCCATACTTCCCCCCCTTCATTGGTCTCCTTCACTGTACCGAAAATGTACCAAACCAAAATGTTTCTGTACTGTTACCCCCCTACTGTACACCCATATTGCATATCGTAAGTTTTGCCAGTATCGTGCAGTTCCATTGGGCACACTGATTAATCCAGGTGTGTCTGACCACAGTAGTCACAACAAGAAGTACCAAACACACTTGGATTAATCAGTGTGCCCAATAATGATAGATGGGAAATAGAGGAGCTGCTTTAAATTCAACAAGTACTGGGGCTGTGCAAAGAGGCCATCGTCCTACATTTTATATAACACTGTGATTGAAGTCGTGGATCGTGATTTTACTTCATCAGATTGTCACGTGATCTTTTGGCCAGATGGTCCAGCCCTAAAATAAAACCATTCCACAATTCCACAACTCTGCAGACAGCTTTTAATGTGGAACAATGAGTATAATGGAAACCTCACTACACATTCCCATGAAACTCTTCAATTTCACTTCTCCAACTGATTGAAGTGGACTAATCCAACAGACACAATAATCAAAGCGTAAGTGATGAAGTTCAGTCAAGTTCCAGTCACCCTTTCACAGAGAGATGAGACACTTTTCATATATCACAATATTACATTTTAATTGCTCAAGGATGGACAGAAGAGTATCTTTAGTATTCATGTGTTAACCATGGACATGCGTTCTTTCCTTTTTAAGCTATTAAAGTTGAGTAATTACCCACAAGCCTGTGCCATGTTCACTAACCCATGCAGAAGCCTGCCAGCGCCTCTTACCTCTTAATTACAAATTTGAATCCTTAATGCATGTTTGGAAAGCAAAAATAATTAGACAGATATTTACTCCGTCTCTTTTTTCTTAACTGACGTGTATGTAAATGCCCAAATGACCTGACATGTCTGCCAGGAGAGAGTGAGGAAAAAAGCCCCGCATATCATCTGCATATTACAAAGGAATTAGCAGCTCCTGCTCCAGCGTGAAGCACAGGCCTCCAACGCGTGCTTTGTAAAGCTGCATTCTTCATTAGAATATCTGAACTGTTATAAATATGGCTCAGATTACGTTATTGTCTCATTATCTTTTCTTTGCTTTCCTGCTAATGAGCGGGACAGGGCAGCTAAACGAGTGACTTCCGTTTACATTATTTGAAATGTGCCGTAATAATGCTCATTAGAGTGTTCCCTTTTTGTTCCGCAGTTGCTTTAATTAGATTTTCCTCTTCGCTCCTTAATAAGAACCGGGGCATCCATCGCTAATAATGCCTGTAATGTATTTGTTATTACAAGTTGAGACAAGAAGAGAAAGAAGTGAAATTATTTCTCTTTTTAAGCACCTCTTAATTGAAGGAGGCTTAATTAGAGCTTGTTAGGCCTCTGTTTCCTTTCCAATGAGTAATCGACTACAAACACAACCCCTCTTCCTCTTCCCATCGCCTCCACACACGCACTAACATGGAAGCCTGTTGTTCTGCTCTTCTACTTTTATAAATTCATAAAATACTGCAAATGTGGCCTCCTGTTAAAGTATCTCTGCTTCAACGAATTATGAGTAGTTCACTCTCTTACGGCCGGAGCCTGGACAGTTAATTAAAGTTTCAGTTTATCATAGTTTCTCATCTAATCACTTGTGGGTCCGATCAAGTGAAAGTGAAAAAGTACATTTCCATGCAGCATTTATCAAGTGGATACGTTTTTTAGCTAAAGATCTCTATTTTATGGATCTCTTGTTGTATTTAAAATACCACTTTAAGGCTGCAAATAATGACGATTTTAATAATTGATTAATATCTTGATTCTTTTAATAACTAATTGATTCATCATATAAACACAAAAGACTCAATTTGCAGAGGTCACTAATGACTACATCCCTGCAATGACCTCAGATATAGTTAGCCCGCACTAGCCCGCAACCAAGAGTTGTTATGGCTCCAGTTCTAGTCTATCAAACTACCATTATATGTTTTAGTTCCAGTCAACAATAGTTAACGTTAGTCTGGTGGCCTGGAGATGTTATAATTATGACAATAGTGTCTAACTAGCTAGCGGGCTAAAGTAATCACATAACCATGGTATGCTATCGAAAGCTAGGTTATGTTCCTGGTGCCAGTGGCCACAGCAGCTCTGTTTGCCTGAAATGTAGTGTGCTGTGGAATTTTGGCCAGTTTTTTCCTCCATGTTCAAGTTATGTTACATAAACAGCACACTACATTTGAGCCAAACGGGTGGCTCAACAGGACATTCAAAGGGCCTTTTCACACAGCATACTCGAGTCCATATCAGAGTACGCTACGTACTCGGGTCCACTTCAGTTTGTCCGTGTGAATGTGAACGTACCGCACTAGCGTACTGTACTGGAGTACAGATGAGAAGGGTGGACTCGGATACGGGCCACCTGTACTCCAGTACAGTACGGATTCATGTGAATGCAACTGGGCCAGGGCCCGGATCACAGATGCTAGACCAGACGCTACGCCTGTATACAACTCCGATTACAGAAGTGACCTAATCAACATTAGACCATAGATGGCACCAAAACATTCATTATTTGAATTCACCGTACAACAAAAGGACAACACCATTGTTGAGGGTAAATATATCAGACAACAAACATTGTTCTTCACGTTCCTCAAACAGGATAACAGATACAACAGGATTGGTAACAGATGGAACTGTATTGTTTGGTTTGTCATCATTGTAGACATATGAATAGAGCAGTCGCTCAGTTGATGATGTGAGGGTTTGTGTTCCTCTGACTTCCACATTTGTTGAATAGCGACAGAATTCCCTCCACATCACCACCTACTGTTTTGGCCTCACAACACCCATTCGAACTCAAATACGGGCCCGAGTACGCACATGTGAATGCACACAGCGTTAAAGGTGTGAAGCGAACCAAAGTACAATATGGATCTGAGTACGCTGTGTGAAAACGCCCAAAGTCTCAGCGAGACTGCTTTGTGTTTTCCTTTTGCAATACACAGTGTGTGGGCATGCCTCATTAGTAACATGCTCAAGACCCAATGAATTGACTACCGAATTGGTTGCCAACTCTTTTAAGAATCAATTCGTTGTTGCAGCACTATACCACTTGTAGAAAAAAAGTTACATCTGATTTTATTGTTTGTACTTTTTACACCATAGCCACGCCTCATCTATTACTTTGAGAAATTAAAATTCTGAATGATAAAGTTTGTGAATTCATACATTGGTCACATTTAAAAAGATGATATGTGAACTGTTACCCAAAAATGACTCTTTATTTGTAATTTACCTATATCAGTATGGACTGCCACAAGTTGTAAATAACACTGGGTTTGTATTAAATAAAGCGTGATTATGTCCGGCGTGTTGTTTTAAAGCTGCGGATGACTTTCATCACCAATTCCTCATCAAATCTGTAAAACCTGAGTCAGGGCTGGGAAAAAAAATTAATTTAATCTAAAAATGGAATCTGTAGATCAAATCGATTTTAATTTTAGAAAATCGATTTTCTTATCGCGTAACCCGCCAACTACACGAGCTTCTGCCTGTAGTTCTATGAGGTCGGACCCTCCCTTCCCCTCCCCCTCCCCCAGCGTGAATCGCAGTCACAACAAACATGGCGGAGACATCCAGCGGTAAAGAGCTGCTCATTCACAACAACAGTTCTATGACTTCAATCGTTTGGATTTAGTCGGGATTTGTGGCGTCAGATACAGAACAGACAAATCCTCACTGTAAAATGAAGTGTCGGCTTTTTTGATAAGACCCTGCTAGCACCGTGGCTAAAACACAAGCAACCGTCTCACAAAGTTTTTCAAAATATGACAAGTATGACAAGAACGGAGCGAGGTGGAAAACAATTGCAGAGGCGATCACTTCATACATCGCCATGGATATGCTACCAATCTATTCTGTTGAAAAGGAAGGGTTTAAGAACTTGCTGACAGTTTTGGATGCTAGGTATGTTTTACCACCTGCAAGTATTTTTCTGACGTCGCACTTCCTCAGCTGTACAATAGTACTCGATAAAACATACAATGTCAGTTTTTCTTCAAGTTCCTCTGTTTTGGATGTAATAATCCTCAACTTTAATCTGAACTTTAACATCTACATGATCAGTGAATTAAATACAGGAAAATACTTAATTTTTACTGAAGAAATGCAAAATACAGAGGATAATATTACTAAATAATATAATATTAAAATGGTGATAAAATTACAGAGAAAAAAAATCATTTGGAAACTGACACAAAAGTCACACTGGGTGTTTATAGGTTAAAGGCAAATATACACCTATTATTCATTTTTAGTAATGCCATAAATGTAGATGTTTACATGTTCAGCTCCAGTGTTACCACAGTTACACATCAGTTCAAATGTTGATGACTGAAATGTTTAAAGGGTGTCAGTAGTCAATGTTCATTGCTATATCTAAAGTTACAGGACCAAACTGCTGGATTTACAGGTGCTCTTTTGAAATGGATAGCAATGAAAATTTACTACCAGTACCCTTTAATTAGAAAACTTGTGTTATTCTTAGTTATTATTAGAATGCACAGTGTGGAAACCAATGACTGCCTTTGCTTAATTTTGAAGGTCTGTCTCAATGCACTGAAAACAATAAAGTTAATGTTTTTTTTATATTTTTGCAGTCTGCACTTTTCATTCATTCATTTTCTGAACCTGCTTTATTCTTACTAGGGTTAAGGGGTCGCTGGAGCCTATCCCAGATACTTATGTTCTTTTATGTAGGGAATTAAAAATCGAATCAAAAATCGGGTTTTTCATTTAAAAAAATTGGAAGTTTTATTTTTTATAATTTTTTTTTTTTAGGCTAAATTGCCCAGCCCTAACCTGAGTCATAGCCTAAGTATCACAAATCCATTAGTCTTTTTGTGATTACGCATCTTAATCTCTTCCCTCACGATGAACAATTTCGAAGTGAACTCCAGCATAAACAATCATTGTGTTTACCAAGCTGGCAGGTCACTCGGGCATTTTTAGAAATTTGCCACGACACGCCTGTGGAAAGTTTAGCTCCACGCAGCCGGAGTAGCAGCAACAAAAAAACATGTTGACCAAACGAAAGCCAGCGGGGTCTCTGTGCGTGGAAGTACACTCAATCTCACATTATCCAAAAAGGTAAATCTGTTGCCATGGTCCATAAAACAACTTAAAGGCAAAATATGTTCCATTCGTTCAGATTTGTTTCATCATCTAGCCAGTGAATATATAGAATAGTAGGGCGGTGATTGTGGTTTTGAGGAGGAGTTATATTGTATATTGTAAAATCACAAATAAACACAACCACAACTTCACAAAAATCTGTAGAAATGTTGAGGAAAACACTGGATGGAAAGGTGCACAGTTACATTTTCTTTTGCTGATTTTCTGAAAATTGTGAAAAGTGTGACTGGACATAAAAATGACCATAAGTTATCAGAAACAAGAGTGAAAAGGGGGAGGTGGGGGGTTCGATTACACCTTTGCTTTTGTTTATAAAATATGAAAGAAACGTGTGTGCAGCACATTATTTCCATAAACATCCTGAATGACTACGTGACATTATTTAGAACAAATCATTCAGTCTTTCACATATGTAACACAATGTAACATTTATACAGATGTTCCTCAGACATGTCATAATTTATATCTCATCCAAAATGATTAAAATGAAATGACTAGTAAATATCTAATTATATAGTTAATTTGTGAAATTCATGTTTCCTGCCAGGGTATTTTTGTATGTGCCAGTTCAGCAAAGTGGGTCACAATTTTATGTTACTTGTCCAAAAGTCTTTTTGTACTTAATAAAAACAAAACAAAAAAGTATTAATAGATATCATATAATAAGAAACGCTCAAGTTAATTGTAATGTTTAACCTTGAAGTAATTGCATCAGTGTCTCCGAGGTGCAAAGAAGCACTCTTTTTTTTGCAGTGGCAGAAATTAACATCTATTTTGCAGTTTACGTCAGTATTTAAGAATGAAAACAAGTTCTAGTAAAATGTCTTCAAAATGATCACAGATGCATTTGCAGATCTGTTGGGAAAGATTTTTTTCTTAAATTCTTATAAATATGTAAAAAAAACAAACGAAAAAAAAAGTTCAGATTAAGCTATGACAAATGCTGAAGAGCTGACATCAACAAGTAAACAACCAGAAGAACTGAATATGTAAGGAGTGCAAATAAAGACTTAACAATACACCATTTATTCATTATTTACATATAGTTTCATACATATTACATATTATTCACAGGTTGATTTTTACTGTATTGCTGTGAGCCCATGTTGAAAAATAATCCAATTAACATCCCACATTCTACTGTTTTTTTTTCAGAAATATTGCCATATTTACCGCATTATTTTATGTATCTCCCACTAATATAGAAACCCATAAAGACCATTCAACATTGTGACACATGACTGTTTAGTTCACAGACATCACCTTACAGGATTATCAGACTAATGAGGTCATCAAAATTCACTCCTTTTGACTCACGGTTACATCGCCACGTGAACCAGTCGCTGTGTTGTAGAGCAGCCAGTCTGCTACCATCACTAATGGCCTCTCTCAGTGGCACCACTGTGTCTCTAAAACAAAGAGAGAGCTGTAAAGACAGAGACAGTCACAGTGGAAATCAATGTCCATTGACAATGCACTTAAAGGTCACATCATCCTGGTAAAAAAAAGGATCAAGATTTCTGGGGAAACTGACACTGTTCACAGCTGTTACTTTAGATGGAGGCTGAAATTAACACAAGATGTTAGCAACCTGTGCAGCCCTTTACAACTAGTGCTTCACACTGTGGTCTTACACAACCTGGGAAACATGATTTAAGGATGTGGCTCAGTTAGTAGAGTGGGTCGTCCAATGACCGAAGGGGTTGGCAGTTTGAATCCTGCCTCTGATATGTCGAAGTTGGGCAGGACTTGAGCAAGACATGCAACTAAATTACAGCCCACTGGTGAATGAGTGTGCATATGAATGGGTGAGTGTGAGGCTTTAGGCACCATGAAAGTGTGGAAAAGTGCTATGTAAGTACTGACCATTTACCATTTAGTGACATCCAGTGGTGAGGTTCTAGATTGCGACCTGCTCTATACCCCTCGTCTCATCCTCCCCTGCGAAGTGGGTAGGCAAAGCTACAGCTAAAAAAATGTAAATATGGTAAATGGTTTGTACTTATATAGCACTTTTCTACACATTGATAGTACTCAAAGTGCTTTACAATACAAGCTTCACATTCACCCATTCACACACACACTCATACACCAGTAGGCTGCCACTATGCCAGACATTACCAGACCTCACTGGGAGCAATTTTAGGGATCAGTGTCTTGCCCAAGGACACTTCAACCTCCAGACAGTTGGAGGCGGGATTCGAACACCGACCCTTTGATCATTGGATGACCACAGCCGCCCCAATATACAAATATTCAACTCCTTCTTAAGCAAGAGTGTGAGATGTTTTTATTTTACCTTTATTTAACCAGGTAAGTTAGTTGAGAATTGACGCTTACTTTCAATAATGACCTGGACATACAGAGACGAACAGACAATCACTCACACATTCACACGCTTGCTGCATTGTTTTGGTTCAGAATGTAGCCACCAGGCAGAAACACTTTAAACTCTGTCTGTATTTCAGGTGTAGACGACACCAGGTCCATTCGTTCAAAGGAGGAAATCCTCCAATATTAGATAAACATTTGTCCACAGCATCACATTCATCTGCAGGAATGTCACGTATTTGGTACAATACTTAGCCACATTTATGCGCAACAGCCCTCCGGTGCCGGTCCATGGCTTTGTGCCACCGCCTTCATGCCACCAGTACCGTTTTGTGCTCAGTATTGGTCCATGGCTTCACTTCACCAGTACTGTGGCTCCAATGTAATTGATAGGAAATAGGAGCAGGAACAGTAGTAAAAACACATTATGTATCAGCATATTAGTCAGCTATGCTGGAAACACTGATCTACCACAGCTCCAAGCACATCACAAGTATTTTACTGGCACAGAACCTGAACCAAACCCAGTGTCATCTGTTATTATTATTAGTACATACTGTATATGTTATATTTTCTGCGCAGAGATGGAAATACAAAAGACAGTTAATGCAAACGAAGCTGTTTGTACTCTTTTTTTCCCCTCACCCAATGAGAATCGATAAAAGAATTGATAATTGAATCGGAATCGTTAAATTCTTATCAATTCCCATTCCTACCAGTGTCTGTGTTTTTTTTTTTGGTTCTGCCAGGTGCCAACACCGGTACAGATCTTTGTCAGTTCTACTGTTAGAGTTTGTCACTTCAGAGTTAGAGCTACAGTTGTACTGCACGCACACTTAAACTGCTGCTTGCTCCTTGTCTCCATTATGCAGTGACAGGACAATATAAACCGTGTAAACAGCGGCTGTGCCTCTGATAGCTGTTGGGCTACACGAGTACCACGGGATGGAAGTATTTATTGTTTCAGTTTGCTTTAATCAGGTTTTCCGTATTCCAGGTATTCTTAGACTGCGGGCACACGCTGACCTTGTTTATTTCGTGTCGTCTCACAGGTATAAACATTTCCTGGAGGACCTGACTGCCAACACGAGTCCAGACAACCCAGAGTTTCAGCAGCTTTCAAGTAAGTTGTGACGGTGCAGCTGCCTCCGTAGTCGTCGTGTTGCATTTGAAGGGAAGTATCTGCGGATTAACCCTGAGTGTCTTCGACTGGGGAGCGATGTGTGTGTCGGCAGCGGCAGCACACTCACATATGCACATGTGAAGCCGGGGTTGATGCTGTTGACACCTCCTCTTCTTCCACTCCGTCAGGATTGTTGGGTTTTGTCAACAGAAGCAACACTAACAACTAGTGATGTGTGTATGATGATGTGCCGTGCATCAGTAGTCACAAAGACTTTTGGCTCTCGCTCACTGTGAAACTGTTCCTACCTTTGACAAGCAGTTTGGAGCACCGGAGAATTAAACCAAAGCAACACAATTATAGAACTAGTCCTCTAAAAGCAGCCAAACAAACAAAAAAAACAAGTTGTGATGACTTTCATCGCACTAGTAAGACACTGTCATAGTGAAAGACAGCCCTCATTATCTTCATTTGAGAAACAAAGGCAAATGCTCTCGCTGCCTTTCATTCCTCATTTGTTGTTATTGTCACAGCAGCACTTGGCTAGTGCAGAAATGAAAGCGAGGCAAACCTCAATATGCATGTAAGTTCTAGTTTGATGTGGATTTTGACATAATTAATTGGGAGCGGATCAGAGGATATTAAGCGGGGAGCTATATTAATAAATAAAATCTTCAACATCAACATGGATCCCGATAATGACTAATTTCAAACGTCAAATAAACAGTGAATCTGACTCAAGTGCGAATGTACACAAGGAATTATTTATGTGTATCAATTAAAATCTCATTGCTTGTGTGCTGCCTTTGCTTACAAATTAAAACAGCCCCTGACTCTAAGATGAAGGTACATATCTAAATGTGCTCCACCATCGCATCTTCCTCTTCTCATTAGAGAGACTTTTTTAAACTCTGCAGCTTTTTATTGGGGGGTTCAGTCTGCGAGTGTGTGTCTGTCCGTCTGTTCGTCTTTCTGTGTGTGTGTATGCATGTACGGATTACTTATATCAGTGGGGCGCAAATCTATTTCTGCAGATGCAGATGAGAACTTGGCTCTATTACAGGACAAAATGTTGGTTCCCGCAATGGAAAATCACTTAATCCGGTGGTTAAGAGTTGTCGGTTACAATCAGGTTAAGTTTTTGGCCCAAGTTGGATTAAGGAATACAAGTTATACAGTACATGTTTGTCAGTTACAATGTCAGATTACACAGTTGTGGAGTTATAGTTTAATGCAGGGGTCTCAAACTCATTTTAGTTCAGGGGCCACATTCAGCTAAATATGATCTGAAGTGAGCCGAACCAGTAAAATAACATAATACCATATAAATGATGTCAGCTCCAAACTTTTCTCTGTTTTTGACTCCTTAGTTCTTGCTGTTAGAACGGTTTCTAGTTGTACCTGTTCAGGAGATATTTGATACTGATGGTTTAAGGATGAGTGTGTGCGGACGTACGAGGCACACATGGATAAGAAAGGGAGGGGGCCGGTTCTCTGTCCCCCGTACGGCCGACAGTAACCTGTTAGTAAATAAAGTGGCGGCCTTATTTACTAACTCCTGGCTGTAACAGTGTTGGTAATTAAAGTGGTGGCTTGCTGGAAAACCCCCCACTCTTTCTTTTTATGTCCGGCTGAATGTTACAATATGTTCACATTGTCCACCATTAGCATGTTATTAAAAGCCATTTGATGGAAGGCAATGTCTGACCATTGAACCCCCAGTGACTGTATTTGAAAGTCATTCAGATTTGACAGGAGGTTATAACGGCATGTGGGGCATGAAAGCTTATGTGATGTAGATGACGCGCTAATTAACCGTGGTGTGTACATGCGAGTCATGGTATCACAGTGTTTAAAATAGTGTCACTGTTTGTCAGACACCTAAAAAAAGATCCTGTTCACAGTTATGTTGAATTAAAACGGTGTCATTGTTTTTGTTCTCTGGTAAAATAATGATAAAAATATAAACTGATATTTTTTTCCCCTTTGTTTTTGTTTCATCCCTATAAACACACACATATATCATAGGTTTTTAAGAGCAATATATTGATAATGGCAGTATCTTAATATCGAGATATGTATCTATACTGTGAGCCATGTATCGCGTATCATATCGTGAGGTACCCTGAGATCCCCAGCCCTAATCCAGACAGGTGAGGGAGGAGGTTCACCAGGGGTCACAGGTCAGATCCAGGACTAGACGAGTCACATCAGGTCCCGTCGTCATTGGGCTTCAGGCAGCTGTAGCTGAAACATTAGCCACTCCTCCAGAGGGAATGGGGAAAGGGACTCCGGATGAATAGTGAAGAACAATATTTAGTTTATACTTGACTAAATTACGCAACACAACACCCCCCTCAAAAAAAACCTAACAAAAACAAAACATGAGCTAATGCTGGCTATACTTTTAACATTATAAACCTGTTCAAAGTTAGACAGATATTTTTCTAAACAGATATTTTCTTCCTTTTTTTTTTTTTTATTGTATCCCCATGACTTTTCATTTACACAATGTCTCTGTTCACATGACCTCACAAAAATACCTGCAAACTGGGACAAATGTTCAAATCATTGTTTCTGTCGCACTTCAAACCACAGGCACTGTGGATAATGCAGCACATAGCAGACATAGAATTATAAACTTAAAATACCCCAAGTGTTGGTCCAGGTTGTTCAAGTATATACATGAATTTTACCATAACGCTGGTCTGGTCTGTCTCCCAAACTTACTGGTGCTGTCCTTGATCTGCTGGAGATCATGCACTGATTTATACACCTGGATTTGATGGTTCAGGTGCAGGTTCATTATTCAAAGCAGTAATAAACGTACACATAACGGAGTGTGACGCCATAGTTTTTTAATCTTTTAATTCTGCACGTGGATATACACAAACCAAAGTTCCTTGAAGTTTTCTCTCTGGAAAGCATTTTGAAACATATAAATTTTTGTGAACTAAAACACCATTTAAGAGTGAAGAATTGGCCCTGACACCTAAAGATATTAGTTTTGCGAAATATTTCTATCAATGTCAAAGGGGCATAAATGTGACTATTTCTACACATTAAAAAGAGGAAATCAGGAATAAAGGCCTGCACATAAAGGGCTGGTGCCTGCTGCAGCTGAAAGAAATAAAGGCTTGGGCTACATGGGCTGTTAGTCCCAAGAGAACTGCAGGTAGAAGGAGTGACTTCCTCCTTAGAATCAGAGTTCTGAGTATTCTGTGCTTCTATTGGTCTACGTCTCAGATGAATCTTAAAATGTTGTGGAGAATTCAGACACACTAGACTTTTTTGCCAGGACTGTATATAAAGATGGATGTTTCTTGACCACATCCTCCGGCTGTGAGTCCAGTGTTGTGCAGTCTCAAGGATGGCTTTGTCGCTCTTTGTTTAATCTTGAGACAGACTCTGCACACAAAATACTCAAGGACACAACATCTGCTAGTTGATTATTCATTCCCAGCTGTACATCTGATGGATTCCAAACAATGATTGATTGTTGTGGCTGACAAACTGTTTTTATAACATGAATGAACAAAAAAAAAGATCACAAATCAGTTTAACAAACTCCTAAAACAATACAAAAAGAATACAAATACATACAAGATACAAAAGTAAACTTACATATGGTTCCTACACGTAAGCTCAATACAGTCTAATCTAATGAATGAATAAATGATGGAACACAATACATCCTTGTACATTAAAGGAGTGATGTTTTGCTTTTTAAATGGAATTATGCATTTGAAAACATTTCCCTGTCTATATAAACTGTAAATGCTATGTTTGGGTCTGAACTCTTTATTAATTCAACTCCACAGGTCCATCTTCAACCCTATTATTTCTGAGTAATAATACAAGAAAGGTTGTTTTTAGTGCTGGTCCTTTAAATACAAATGAGTCATTTCATACCCCGCCCCTTCCAGGTTGTTGACTGTTCTGTCCCGTTCAGCTGCTTGTGATGATTAATCCAACCAACAACTGAACATTTTAGGTAATGGGCTCAGAGTTTGGACATATTTTCAGTATGGACTACAACCGCTGCTGCTGACAAACAGTTACAGCAAAATTGGAGAAATGTTCATCAGAAGTCTTGACCTTATATGTGCAAATATTGTGACGTAACTAGTTATAGACATAACAAATTAAGAAGAAATTAAAACAGGTTGTAGAAATCCATTTGATTTTTGCCAAAAATGAATATAAAGATAGTTCTGCAGCATCTGGAGGGTACACATTCAAACTTGATGAACTATGAGGATCCAAATACACAAATAAATGAACTAATAAACTAACAAAGACTAATAAAAGTCAGTTTAGCAAAATATGATGCATCCCAGCAACCAAAGACATGCACTGATAGGTTAATGGGTTAATCTAAATGGCCATAGGTGTGAATGTCAGAGTGATTGTTTGTCTCTATATGTTGGCCCTGCAATGAACTGACAAGTCATCTAGGGTGTACCTCGCATTTACTTATTAAAATAGTAAATGGTCTGTACTTATATAGCACTTTCATACACATTAATAGTCTCAAAGCGCTTTACAATCCAAGCTTCACATTCACCCACTCATACACCAGCGGGCTGCCACTATGCCAGGCACTATCAGGCCTCATTGGGAGCAATTTAAGGTTCAGTGTCTTGCCCATGGACACTCTGACATGAAGACAGTTGGAGGCAGGATTGGAACCACTGACCCTTCGATCATTGGACGAATGATCTACCACTCTACCACCTGCGTCACAGCACCCAAGGGCCTTTTCACACAGCGTACTCAGATCCGTACTGTTCTTGGATATTTTTCACATCTTTCCTGTGGTGTTGTATTCACATGTGCGTACCGCGGCCAGTATTTCAGTATGAATGGGTGTTACGGGGCCGAAACAGTAGGTGGCGATGTGGAGAGAATTCTGTTGCTATCCAACAAATGCAGAAGTCAGAAGAAGACAAACCCTTACATCATCAACCGAGCGACTTCTGTTCATTTGTCTGCAATGGCGGCAAAAGCAAGCAGTGCTGTTCTGCTATCCTGTTTGAGGCAATGTGAAGAATGTGTTGTCCTTTTGTTGTATGGTAGATCCAAACAATTGATATTTTTGCACCGCCTATGGTCTGATGTTGATTAAGTCACTTCCGTAATCACGTCTGGTCTGGCGCCTATGATCCAGATCGCATTCACACGCACCCGTATTGTACTGGAGTCCAGCCGGCCCTTATCCAAGTCCACATTCTCATCTGGACTCTGGCACGGTACTCAAATACGGTATGTTTGCATTCACATTGATAAAATTAAGTGAACTCGAGTCTCAGGGCCTTTTCACACAGTGTACTCGAGTCTGTATCCAAGCCCAAGTAGCTGGGATAGGGCCCGCAAGCCCTGTGACCCTAGTGAGGATACAGTGGGTTAAAAAAAATGAATGAATGAATAAACTCAATCTGCTGAATCAGTCCACTATGTGAGTCAAGTCATGCTGATACCGATATTTGGTAAACCATCCTTTTGGAGTTGGAATTAGATTGGGCCTTTAAGTGTGAGGGTAAAGGGCCAGGAACTGCATAATGCCAATGAGATGTCCTCATAAAGACAGAGATACAAAGCTTTCCGTGTGTTTAATGTCTGTAGTCAGCCCGGTTGTATCGTAAAGGGAATTATTTTAAAAAGATATTCCAGACAAATCACACTGTATCTGATTAAGCAAACGAGCAGCTAGAATCACAAGAGGCTTTGTTGTTGTTTTCTTTTGTTGTGCTGCTCTGTGTCGGTTTGCTTTTCCTCTGCTTTGTCTCTTCTTTTTTTTCTTCCCTTTTTTTTTTTTTACCCCCCCCCAAGCTTCCCGTTCTCCCTCGCAGCACGTTCAGGCTGGATTTAATTGTTGTAATTGCAGCGCTTCAGGACTTTTCATGAGCCCGCTTTCATATGACACTCTGCTGTTCGGCTCCTTCGCAGGAACCATAACCGAGTCTGACCTGACTAGAAGCAACTTTCCAACTCTGTCAGAGATTTAACAGTAAAAGTTAACATTCTTAGTCCCATGGTCAAACACTGTCTAAATACTGAATAAATGGAATAAAGAGATGTAAGAAGTGGAAGATGTCTTCGGAATGTCTAATGGGCTAGATGTATTATTAATGCCTCGGCCAGAACTCAGCCCAAGAATACTGTAATTAGGAGTTGTTGTTTTTCTAAAGCAGGCAATGGAAAAATATTCCACACACGCACAACAAAGGGAAAAAGTCTACACGGATGCCTTGTTTGGTTTACATTGTAATTGTTGTGAAGTTAAGCGAGCCAATTAGGTCGTGATTATTTTAGTGTAGATGAGTCGCCCTGAGGATCAAGTTCATCCGCCGAGTTTCAGTGCTCAGAACAAAAGCAGGAAAAGTTGAGCTTGAAATTAGAATCCATCTGTTTGTTGTTATTTTGGACGCGTTAATGATGTAGTTCTAAATGTTTACAGCTATTATTATAGCTGGCACACAGTAATTGGACGCTTCTGTCTATTTTGATGATTTGCCTATTTGTTCTGGGGGAAAGATTTTAAGGGTTTGCACTAAAAAGTAAGAAAGGTAGTTTGTGGAAAATTTTTCACATCTAGACAGATGTGAATAACACAGCCGAAGCACAGGAAATGAGTCCATTTGATTTATTTAGTGAGATGTAGGTTTTGATATTCTTTTGATTAATTGAACAGAATTCTTTTTTCTTTTCTAACTGCATTGCCATCTACGACTATTTAAGATTCAAAGTGTTTATTGTCATGTGTATAGTAAAGAAGTAGGTTTTCCTGTATAATGAAAATCTTACTTTGCCATCCACACTGAGTGCCACAAGAATTTAAAGGGGTCATATTTTGTTAAACCCACTTTTTTTTTGTCTTTGGTTCATTTATTTATATATTTGGATCCTAATAGTTCATAAAGTTTGAATGTGAACCCTCCAGGTGCTGCAGAGTAATCTTTATATTTATTTTTCAACTTGTTTTAATTCCTTCTTAATTTGTTATGTCTATAACTAGTTACGTTGTGACATTTTCCCATATAAGGTCAAGACTCCCGACCAACATTTCTTTAACATAGTTGTTTGTCGGTAGCAGCAGTTGTAGTCCATACTAAAAATATGTCCAAACTTTGAGTCGGTTACCTAAAATATTCAGTTATTGGTTGTATTAACAAACACAAGTGTCTGAAAGGGACAAAGCAGCACAGTCCAACCTGGAGGGAGCGGGGGATGTGAAGTCGCTCATTTGCGCTTAAAGGGCCAGCACTCAAACTGACCTGTCTCATTTCCTTACTCAGAAATAGGGTTGATGATGGACCAGTGGAGTTGAATTAATAAAGAATTCAGACCCAAGCATAGCATTTACAGTTTATGTAGACCACAGTGAAATGTTTTAAAATGAATAATTCCATTTAAAAAAAAAAAAAGAAGCAAAATATCACTTCTATAAGATAAGTATAGAAATTGAAATAGAATAGGCCTAAGCTAGGAAATTGCAAAGCAAAGTGGCCTAAAGAAATGGCATATAAAAGGAAAATCACATAAAAGTATATTGAAAAGAATATAAACTACTATTACTAAGGGAAAAATCTATATTTACATTTACATCTACTATGCTTGAAAGTGAACCAGAGTTATTATCCCCTTAACTAAAAGCCAAGAACGGACAAACAAAATAGAGATTGAAATTGGAAAACTGCATGTTTTGTAGCAGTCATTGCATGGGAGGGTGAGGGAAGGAGGATTCAGTTGGTTGCATTCAGCAATTTGACCACTAGATGGCACTAAACAATTTACACCAAACATGATATAAACATAAATATAGGCTCTGCTTCACATGTATTATATTAAATAACATAAAATAAACTGGTGGTTGTTTTGGACATTAGTGTGAATACTTGTCATATGTTTCCCAGACTTTAACACGAACGGGCTGTTCAGGTTTATTAATGGCCAGTAAAGTATTTTTCGTCAATGCATTCACAGCACATCTCTACATGGTGGTAGTTCAGTCTGAAGTGGTTTGACACCTAAACTCAAGGATGAACTGAAGATAGTTTGGAAGGAAAGGACACCTTGACCTCATGCCTGTCTCTTCTTGTAACATGTCCTTCACTGGTCACTGCATTGGATTCATTTGTCCTCCCTGATGCTTCTGCTGTGTCCGCTCTTGTCTATTAAGAAAATAATTGAAGATTACAGTTTGTATCTTGACTTCTGTGGCAGACTGAAGGGGTGGCAATTCGATCCCTGACCTCTGTCCACAGGCCCTTGAGGAAGTTATTGAACTAAGGTTGGTGTGAATTAGAGCTGCACAAAATATCGTTTCAGCATCACCATTGCAATTTACATGTGCACAATAGTCACATTGCAGGTCCTACAATGTAGGAGGCAAATGTAATTTCAAGGGTACCTGACACACACTGCACACAGCAATCCACTAATCAATCATTCTGAATCGGTTTGAGTGAGTTGTTAGTAACAACATTGAAAAATGAGCAATGAACACCAAAAACAAAGGCTTGGTGCCAAAAAGAAAAGCAACATCAGCTATTTGGAATTATTTTGGCTACAAGAAGGATGAAACTGAAACACATATTCTGTGTTGACAGTGCCTTGCAACTGTTGCCACAACCAAGAAGTAACAAACTAATTTTTTTTTTACCATTTACATCGGCACCACACAGCTATTATATCCTCCAGAGTATTTTTTCATGTCGCAATATATATCGCAGAGTTAAGAAAAAGTGCAATGTCGGTTTTTTCCAATATCAGCAGCCTTAGTGTGAATATGTGAACGTTTGCGTACGCTGTGCAAACATTCTCTGACGACCATGAAGGTAGAAATGTGCAATGTAAGTGCAAGTCCATTTGCCATTTAAAGGGTACCTGTAGTGAAATTTCATTGCTCACTATCTCAAAAGATCATGTATAATACTACGCTTCCATCCGGTAACTTATGTTATAGCCTGTTGTCGAGTATGCACAACGACTAAGTCACTGCTCCATTGGTCAGGTGATGTTGGTGACATGTTGTAGTGACAGTAATCTATTATCTGATTACCTGGGCTGATGGACTGGTAACTGACCCTGTTCTGCAGATACCAGTCTAAGATGACGCATTATCCGCCAGCATTTGGTCGGGTCTCTAGTAGGGCTGGGCGATATCTCGATATTTTGAAATATATCGAGATGTCGATATAAA
This sequence comes from Fowleria isostigma, assembly GCA_029814645.1. Classification (NCBI taxonomy): domain Eukaryota; kingdom Metazoa; phylum Chordata; class Actinopteri; order Kurtiformes; family Apogonidae; genus Fowleria; species Fowleria isostigma. The sequence goes on along the minus strand of JAPTGZ010000005.1, from coordinate 12,453,709 downwards.
AAAACTTTATCGTTTATATCGCTATAAATTATTTTGGGGTTAAATACTCCTTGCGCTGCTCCCTCCCATGCCTCGTCTGCCTCTGACTCGTCTGACTCAGCTGGGTACTCCTTCACCGTATCAGAGCACAACCTACCCCGCCCCCTTCCCTCATAACTCCGACGTCAACATGGCTACGAATACAAGCGAGGGAGAAGCTAATGATGGTTT
>JAPTGZ010000005.1:12413997-12425048 GCA_029814645.1 Fowleria isostigma | reverse complement strand
CATTTTACGAATTTTTCATAATACGAAGACGGGTCTGGAACGGATTAATTTCGTATTTAGAGGTACCACTGTAATTGAATGTCATCTGCATAGCCGTGTTGTTTTTCGTCATAGTTTGATCTTACCTATTTATTTTTATTATCTGGTTTTTAACAATTTGTAGTTTGTACCATAAATACTGATTACACTGTTTCACGCAAATCTCCATATATTTAATCATTTTGTGAAGTAATGCATGCTCTATTTTAATTTTGGGGTAAAACTGTGCGTACGCCCAAGGGGAATCCTTAAAAATGTATTGTTTATTTACCAAAGTTCACTAAATCCAATCAACCCCAACTGACCTTCTCTCAAAACAAGGAGAATCTTAGGAAACATTAGCTCCCTCTAAAGCCTTTTTATCCCTGTGTCATTTACAATCATTTACATTCAGGTCATGTTTCTTTGTCGTCCTCAGCAAAAGGTTAAGTGTCCTTATATGATAATATATAGTTATATAGTAATTTGCCGATGACACAAAGCCTTCAATATGCATGATTAAATAATTTATAAATATTTAATTTACTCCTCACAGTAAACACAAACCTTTACTAAACAGTCATAAAAAAAGAAAAAAAATGCATGTGTACTGAGATATGTTCTACCGTCATTTTTTATCATGCATTTTCAGTGCAAAAGTGTAAATTCAAAAAGGCGCATTAAAAAAATATACCTGGCCAGATGGACAGAACACATGGATATTTCTATATGTCGTGTAAAAAAAATGATTAGACCATCAAAAGTCATCAAAAACAATAGTTATGTAATCAAGTACTAACAACTGTGTATCATGTGACTAAAACAGACAGAAAAGAAAACATGGAATGTGTAAAAGCACTGTTTTTTTCAGTACAATGACATAGATATTGATGTGTGATTTTGGTTATTATCAAGAAAACCATGGAAAATGGATAGATATCAACTCAAATTACACTACTATGAGATGTTTTTGTTGTTATCATCGTATTTGTCCAAACAATCATGCCTTTACTTGTTCCAAGCATTAAAATGAACAAGAAATTGAAGAAAACCTAGGGTGGTCTGATCAGTTTTTCCACAACTGTATGTACGCACAGTGTCACGTGTCTTGGTTTATGTTTCTTTGCATCTGGATGAACCTGATGTGATCATTTCTGAGAGGCATGAATAAAGGACATGGAGGTTCAGAGGACTCCGTACAGTGTCCGCGGTCTGAGGTGCATGATGATAATCCTGGCAGGCCTGTCATGAGCAGGCCTTTGTGACTTAATTTGTTAAAGGCAGTGAGAATTAAAAGCATCCCTCAAGTTTCCTAATGAAAAGCCTGCTGATGGGGAGATTAGTGGGAGCTGTATTACTCAGAGCCAGTGTGTGTGTGTGTGTGTGTGTGTGTGTGTGTGTGTGTACACAGCTGAGCGGTGTAGTGACGGCTGCCTGCTGTAACAGAATGTCTCAGTTGCTGGATCAGATTAGGCTGCAGATCCATCTCTTCCGGCCCTCCAGTAAATACATCTTCCTCAAGACTGTCGCCGCTCTCCTGCAGCCCGCCGCACGTTATCTAATGGCAGAAATGGCATTTCATTAGCCTCTTATCCCGCCGAGGCCCAAATGCATACTCAATAGCATTACACGTAATTTCTCATAAGGACACATTATTGATCCCGGGCCCCTACCTGAGCTCAAGGAAAAGGGCTGTCAGCACTCCAGGGCCCTCCTCATCCAGGGCCATGAAGAATTAAAGGCAAATTAAATTTGACAGCTGTAAATGCCATAGCAATCTATATGCAAAGTTTGAAAAAAAAAGAAGAAGCTTTTATTAAAATTTCCAGTGATTTTGATTTATTTATTTATTTTTCCGGTCACACGTGTTTGCAGAGAGCTGACTGTTATTTTGGGTCTGTAGGAAAATATCAATATCAATGCGATGTTATATTTTTCTTGTACTCAATTCTCAAAAACACTGAATTAGTTCAGTTTAACTACAATAAACTATAAAATACAAATATGTTAGATGGAAAGAAGATTTCTAAAGTAGACACTGTGACAAACAGCCCAGCAGAGTAAATAACATTAAATATATAGTTACTAACATGTTAAAATGTGGAAAAAGCACATGTAATTACCCTAGAATATATGTGCTTTTGTTCAACTTTAACATGTTAGTAACTATATATTTAATGTTATTTGCTCTGTTTCCGGGCCATTAGACACAGTGTCTAAAACCCTTCACTAAATCTACAACCAGCTTCAAATCTAAATTAAACCTTCAAATCTGAAACTGTCCAGAATGTCTTTTACCAGTAAAAACATTAGTTAAATAGAATACAGTAAACAGACCGATATAATATTCTTCATTCATTCATTTTCTGAACCCACTTTATCCTCCCCAGGGTCACCTGGGTTGCTTGGAGCCTATCCCAGCTACTTTAGAGCAAAGGCAGTATAGGCAAAATAATATCAATTATGCATATTTTTCACACATTTTTCTGTCAAACACTTTATTTCATGTTGTGTTTAAGGTCCTGACCCCTGGTTATTAGGATTGTAATCTATGAAGAGCCCAAATAAACTGAAACAGTCAATTTCTTTAAGCTAGAATAAAAGTTTTTTCACTGAAAGACCAGAATGGACCTGAAAACCAGAACAAGAAAAACCTAACTTCAGCAGGTTCATTTTATTACAAGAAATGAAAACGGTTGTTTAAGTCTGGTCGTGCAAGTTTTCCATTTTATAAATCAAAAAAATTCTCATCTTTCCTCTGTTGGGATGTTTTACAAACCATTGTTTAACGTAGTTTTGGGTTAAACCTGAGCTCAGCATCAGCTGGATTATCTTCAGAAAATGTAGGATATATTCTACTAAAATGGGTTTACTTTTATAATAGAAAATAGGCCAAATAAGTCTGATTTGGTAAATATGAAAGAGTGGATACCAACAAAAATGAAAATACATAATAGACATTGTACACATGGTTTTGCACTAAACCAATCCAATTTCCCAGTTTGGGAACAATAAAGTACTTCTATTCTATTCTATTCTATTCTATTCTATTCTATTCTATTCTATTCTATTCTATTCTATTCTATTTTCATTTAGCCATATCTTCTGACACTCATGTTAAATGAGCCGTTTCATCTACATTTACTTTGGGACAAGTTCACACACTTTTAAGTAGTTTAGAGCTGGTGTCCAGGTCTAGACTCATGTCTAAACAAACTCAGGTCTAGACAGACTGGGTCATCGGTGATAGCGTTTACTAATCACAAATCATCGCTGCTGCTTTTGTTGGTGACTTATCATTATACAGGGTTCCCAGCTGGTCTTAAAAAGTCTTAAAAATCTTAAATTTACAAATCTACATTTAATACTTTAAAACCATCTTTAAAAGGTATTAAACTTGATGTGGCAGGTCTTCAGTTATGTTGCCTTAAATGTGTTTAAATGTGTCTGTTAAATGTCCAAACTGCAAAGTAACGTTAGTCGACTCAGTTCAGTCCAACCTGACAATTTATATTGAAATTAAGAACAGATTATCGCTAACTTTGCAGCCCCCAGTGAGAAATGACTCAGAACTTTGGGAATCTAGACGTTGTAGTAAATTAATACATTTTCCTAAATTCTAGGACTTACAAATTTTTGCCAGTATGGCCATGAAATAAGCATTTAATTCTGTTCCAAATAGTCTTAAAAACTTAAATTTAACTTGTAGTCCTGTGCAGTTTTTGTTTACGAAGCCTTTTTTAATCCAATAAGTGGCTCTTTTTCTTCATTAATGCATTTTATGTGGATAAATAAATTAAAATGAACTGAGTAATTAAATGAATTCAGGAGTTAACTACAGTTATTTTTATGCCAATTAACTGTCTCATAATTTATTACTTTATTGTATTTTTTTGAAGTGGAGTTGTATGAGATCCTTAAAACTATTGCAGGTACTTAGTATTTTGTTGTTTTATTTTATCTTATTGTACTTCTTTGAATTGGAACTGTGGGAATTGAGCCATTGGAGTAAATAAACACATTTTCCTAAATTCTAGGAGTCACAAATTTTGAAATGGGCATTAAAATTGTGTCTAAATGGTCTTTAAAAGGTCTTAAAAAGTCTTAAATTTATCTTGTAGTCCTGTGCAGTTTTTGCTTACAAAGCATTTTTTAATCCAATAAGTGGCTCCTTTTCTTCATTAATGTGTTTTGTGTGAATAAATAAATTATTGTTTGGCTCATACTGTACTGGGGCCATGAAATGAAATGAGTAATCAAATGAATTCAGGAGTTAACTGCAGTTATTTTTATGGCAATTAATTGCTGACTACAATTTTTACTACTTCATTCTATTTTATGGAGTTGTATGAGATACTTAAAAATATTGCAGTTACTTAGTATTTTTGTTGTTTTATTTTATCTTATTTTATTTTTTTGAACTGTGGGAATCAAGCCTTTGGAGTAAATTAACACATTTTCCTAAATTCTAGGAGTCACAAATTTTGAAATGGGCTTTAAATTCTGTCTAAATATTCTTTAAAAGGTCTTAACACTTTATCTAAAACCTGATAAAATATTTTTTTGTTTGCATTACTTTTTCCCTTGGGTGAGTAATTTATAGATTTTTTTAAAAATCTTACTAATATCAACTCAGAAAGTGTCAAAAATTACTAAGTTCACTCTCTTAACATATTTATGATGTACTACCATTAAATGTTTAATGTTTGCAGTAATAGATGAACAGAGGTTTGGATTTTTAACAAATAATCCAGTATTTCATATTGGGTTAATTTTCTATTCTTAGTTTGATAAATCAACTATTTGGTTTAGCATGTTTTTAAAAAAAGATTACATATCTAATTGAAGCTTTTTTGTGGTATCAAGTAATATAAATATGTTCAGGAAGGCCTCTTATACCATGACATGGCAAAAAAGTATTAATATCTTCCATATTTTCACCAAAAACAATCAAAATGTCTTTAGTGATTTCCATCTTTCTTGGCTCAATTAGGTTCAGTTAAGTTAGGTACTCCACATATCGAAACATAGGGACTCAAAATGTGATAAACCGTACGGTCAAGTAAGCAGTTAAAGGGTTAAAAAGGCTTGAATTTAACTTGTAGAAACCCGTAGGAACCCTGATTAAACTACTTCCTGTCTCCGTTTACGTTTCCATGAAGTCAAATGGCTGTGGATGGGGCCCAGTAAACGCAAACAGGTAAAGTTATAAGTACATAAACACAAATGGAACACGGCGACCATGAAGTTTGCTCCTTTAGTTTAATGGTTGTGGCTGTTGAAGTGAATTTAATGCGGTTTTTAATCCTCGCGTTTCCAGATGAAACCCACACACAGTGATTCTAGACGGTTTTCTTGTTTACAGTCTAATATACATCTATTATCTGATCCATAACTCCTCTATCATGATCCATATTGTATCCCCACACTCTCGCCAACACACACACAGCCCTACTTCATTCCTGACGAGCTCCCCGTTTCTTCTTCTTCTTCTTTTTTCCGCCATCGTCTTTTTTTTTTTTTTTCCCCTCCTCTGTCTGTCTCCTCGTCGACCTTCCTTTTCCTCTCCTCTCTCCGTCTGCAGTCTTCCTCCTCTTAATAACGCCTCACTACCAGAATATTTTCCCACATCCCTGACAGATTCTCTTTGATGTATAAATAATCAAGCTAAATTATGTGCGGCGATGAAGCTCCGTGCTCTGCCGTTCTTATTATACAAAGTAATTTCTACCTAAGAGGGTCAGATTTCCTGACAAATCCCTAATTACCGCATCGCAATAGAAGTGGAATCTATTTGTGCATAAATCAACCGCCGTCCCCCAAGTGGCGAGTGCCTAATATCATGCGCCACTCAATTCGGCCCCACTCGCTGAACTCTGTAATTAGATAATACTTTTGATGATAGTACATTTGAAATCTTAATCTATTTAATGTATAATGAGAGCCACTCCCCCCCACCCCCTGTTTAAGAGCATCATTATGTTTGATGAGGTATATTCTCCCGTGCGCGCGCCCTCATGTTCCGTCCATATCCTGATGGGAATGATCGATATGTCACCGCTCAACATGCCCGTTCCCCGCGTGGAGGCAGCAGCCGCAGGTAAATGTGAAAGGTCATTTAATATGGTGAAGGCCTAATTCTGATCCTCTGTAATAGCCTTCCCAGTGTAATTACTGGGCTCTAAAAGCCCCTTTTGTTTGGGGTTGGACATCTCCCATTGGTTTGTTTGACAAGTACAGTCCGAGGCTGCTTTTAGTCGCGTGAATGAGAGCGGATAATTACTGTTGACTCAAAAGGAAGAGACCGCAGAAGGGTTTTTCTCCGCAGACGGGACGGAAGGCGCAGTTATCGTCCATATATGCGCACATTATGTTACACGTCTGGGTTTGAGTTTCTTTGTTAGCATCTGGTTTCAGGAGTTTGAATCTGGATGGACCTGATGTTGATGAGGAGCCTCTGCTGCGAGAACAACCCGCTGGTTTCAGGTTCTTTTGTTGATCTGACCTGCCCTCTACTGGTTATTTAATGCAACTAGACTAAAACTACCATACCATCACAAGTGCACTGAAACGCAATTAAAACTATAGAAAAATATATAACTTTGAATGTATTTTTTAAATTAACATTTATATTTTTATTTTCTATTTTCTTATAATTCCAGCCTGTTGTATCACTGTAAAATGTTTAACCCTTTAACTGCTTGCTGGACCGTATGGTTTTATCACAGTTTGAGTCACTATATTTTGCAATAAGTGGGGTACCGAACTTATCTGAACCTAAATGAAACAAGAAAGATGAACATCACTAAAGACATTTTGACTGTTTTTGGTGAAAATATGAAAGCAGAGTTCCTACGCAAGTATGGAAAAGTATGGAATTTAATTTTATAAATGTCCAGGTCTGGAAAAGTAAGGAAAATGAAAACAAATGTATGGAAAAAATATTCATATTTCCAAGACTGTTACCACTGCTCTATTTTCCAAATCATAAAATTATGAATATCCTAAAAATGAAATGGATTGATCTGTTTTGGGCTTTGTTTTTTTGGTTTTTTTTAGGTGTAGGGCTGCACAAAATATCGAAAAGATATTGATATCATGGTAACAGAGTGTACCATATTTATATCACAATTATTTATTCTCTTTTTTTTTCTGTTTTCATGTCATGGGGTACCAGTGTGCTTTTCTCTACCACTCTAACATGATAGTTTTTTCTAGTATATAAACTGAAGTGCTGCTGCTGCTGCTGCTGCTGGTTGAATCTGAGTTTACATGTTATTAATGTTGAACAGATGTGAATAGTCACTCTGACTTGTTTAGGATGGAGTAAGCTTCAAAATTGTTCACTGAGAGGGAAGAGAGTCAGGTGCGTAATCAATCAATGAATGTTTTTACCGAGACATCTGAAAATTAGGGTCTGGAAAAGGTTTTTGGAATTTTGAAATTTCAAATGTGTAGGAACCCTGCGAAAGAAATGAATGCTTGTGTGTTCGTATCATTGTATAAGAGGCCTTCCTGAACATAATTATATTATTTGATACCACAAAAAAAACTTAAATTAGATATGTAATAATTTTTTAAAAACATGCTCTACCAAATGGTTGATTTATGTTTCGAGTAAAAAAAACCCAGTAGGAAATAATAGATTATTTATATAAAATCAAAACCTCGGTTCATCTACTGCTGCAAATATTAAACATTTAGTGGTAGCTCATGATATTGATGTGTAATATTTTACAACATCGTGGAATCTTCTGCTTGGTTGAAAGGGTCAACACGCATGTATTAGATTTTATATCACAGGGGACATTTTCTGATTCCACAGTTTTGGCTGAAACACAACGTAAATCACTTGAGGTGAAACGGGTCGTTGATGTTGAAAGATTAATCTGTGGGTTTCAAAGTTCCACTGGGGTGCAGCTTCACCTTAGAGATGTCCTCAATGGCATCGATTTAGTCACTTTATTAATAGACGTTATTGTAAAAATGCTCCGACTTTTGAATAGACTGGTTTTAGACGTCTGATCTGGAACATTTCATGTGTTCATCCACTCCAGGACTATTGACTCATTTGGTTTGAAGTACTATTTCTCATCAATTTACCAGGGGATGTTTCCAAAATCCAGAAAAATGTTTCTTGCCTCTAAACATAAATGGTCTTTTAACAGAAATATGGCACAAAACCACTTTCTTCACTGATCTCAGAAGTTGTGATACCAGTCAAACTACAACCCTATGTGAACAAAATGACTCATATTTTTTGCTTCTTCTGCTCATTTTTATTTTCGTTTTCACTTCGAAATAAACTAAACTTTGATTGTAAAGAAATAATATTCTTGATTCACATACTTATGTGTTATATCTGAATATATAATATGAGCTATTGTGCAAACCTAACGTTCTACATCAGTGTGTTAGTGACGTTGCACATGCATATATTACATAAACCAGTCTTGTAGCATCTTCATAATTTTAATTTTAGATTTTTTTGTTTCATTGTATACTGTTTGTAAAGTTGTCGTAAAATGAATAAATAGCAGTTTAAAGAAAAATAGCATAAAAACACAAATCTCCTGAGACCCTGGAATGTACAAGTTTGGGCTTTTTTTTTTTTAATTACATAATTGTCTATATTGGAAACATCATGATGCAACAGTTTTTTTCAGGTGCAATTTAAAATATTTATGGAATGTCCTTTGTAGTGGACTTTTTCTTTTTTTTTTTATTAAACTGAAACTCGTAGCTGGGATGTTAGAGGTTAAAAACATAAATTTATCTCATTAAGAAAAGTGTAGAAGTGTATCTGAAATTTAATTTAAACTAACAGGGTTTATTACAAGGAGCTGGGGAATAGTAAAGGACCAACAGATTGCAATTATTGAAGGAATGTATATGATGGAAAAAAATAAAACCTAAACTGTGACTATAGGAAACATAAATGGACAAAAGATGGAATAAATGGACTGGTCACAGAACCCGGAATGTTGGAAGGACTGAATAATAATAATACCCGAGCAAGGTCTGGTTTTTTTTTTGTTTTTTTTTTTTTGTATTTGATGAATATGTTTAAAAATTTACTTAAATAAAATGTATTTTTAAACTGATAGGGTTCCCGCAGGGTCTTAAAAAGTCTTAAAAGTCTTGAATTTACAAATCTGTTACCTTAAAGTCTTTAAAAGGTATTACATTTGACATTGTAGGCATTTAGTTATGTTGCCATAAATGTGTTTAAATGTGTCTGTTCAGTGTTAAAGATGCAAAGACAATAACGTTAGTCGACTCAGTCCCAACCCGACAGTTTATATTGAAATTAGGAATCAATTATTGCTAACTATCCAGCTCTTGGTGAAAAATGACTCGGTGGGAATCGTGGTGTTGGAGTAATTAACTAATAAATAAATTCTAAATTATAGGAGTTGTGAATTTTTGCCAGTATGGCTTTGACATAGGCATTAAATTCTGCTCTAAAGAGTCTTAAAAATGTCTTAAAAAGTCCTAAATTTAACCTATACAAACCTGTAGGAACCCTGAACTAAAGACAGAGCTTCGTGATGCGTTCAGGAACATCCCCATCAGCCACAGTTTAAAAGGATTATCGTATGAAGAATTGACAGTGAGGATTTTGTCGTATTGTTCTGTTTTTTTTTTTTTTGTGGTTGATTCAGTGGTTATGGAAAAATGGAGTTGTGTTTTTGGACACCAACTGTTGGGGGAGGACATGTAATATTAAGACCGAGTTGTAAAAGAAACTCTGAAATGTGACCACTGCACTTAACTTATTAATAGTGTCTTGTAAACCCACAGGGGTGTGCACTTTGTACACGGCAGTAATAAAAAAGTCAAAATCAATCAAATATTAATGTATCTGAATTTGTTAAAGGCAGTGTGAATTAAAAGCGTCCCAAGACGGATTTTTTTTCCTCAGCAAACCTTGTGGCAGTTCATTTAACCTTAGGTAATTTTTTTCTTGTTTGTTGTAATAATTATGCTAATTAATGGTACTTTCTTAGTCTTTTTTTTTATAACAATGAAGATTTTTTTTTAGAGCTTTACGGAGATTTATTATCACAGTCAATATGTATTAAAAGAAAAATAATAATGGAGTCATGGGGACATGTCTCATAATATTTTTTCTACATTTTTGTGAAAGATATTTTTTCTCATAGAATAGAATGCTTTTATTGTTATTATGCAAATGTACAATGAAATTAAAAAGACAACTCTTGTGGTGTATGGTACATGTATGTAAACATTAAAAGAGGGAAAGCATAAATATTTATACAGTATAAAACAAGTATGACAAAGCATGATTATGCATTTGTTTTATTTTTTACATTTTTTATTCTACTGTATTTTCTATGCTTTTTTAATCCAAACTTGGGCATTTTCATAGTAAATGTGAATGCTTTTGTATTTACAGATTTTAAATACTGTACATAAGATTTTTTTTGTTTGTTTTTTAAAGATTTTTTTCTGTTTACAAAGTTTAGGGTTATTGTAACATGTTAAACTTTAAATAGGATTATAAAAATGTTTGTTCTTAAATTTAGTGCTGCTGTGATTCACTGATCGATCTGAGCTCATTCTCTGAAACTCTAAAAGTAGATTCATTCATTTTCAAATCCAGAGAAATCTGTAATTTTACTATAAATTGTTGTATTAACGCCCAGAGCTCTTGTAATGTTTACATTTTTAAAGCGTTTTTTGAATAAAATTCATTCAGTTTAGGTACTGATTTTTGATTACTTTTGTACCAAAGTGCACATGTAGTTTTAGTTTGCTTTTATTTCGAAGAATTATGGTTTATGTTGGATTTGTTTTTGTGACAGTTTGAAGTTTGTGAATAACTTGATTCATAGAAACTGAAAATCAGTACGTGGCAATTAAATGTGATTTACAAAACCATGTCACACTGTGAAAAAGGGGGTGTCAAAAACAAGTTGAAAACACTAAAAAGTTTTAGTTTAGTTTATTTTGAGCTTATGCACTTCATGTACAGTGGCAATTCATATACATGCACAATAATCAATACT
>JAPTGZ010000005.1:12289874-12299921 GCA_029814645.1 Fowleria isostigma | reverse complement strand
TTCTACTTCATGGATTTTGCCTATCACGGGTTCTTTTTGGAACGTAACCCCCGCGAAAAACAAGGGTTTACTGTATTCTGTTCTTTCAGAATATAACACGGGATACATTATGAATCTGGGAGGTAAATTCACAATATAATGTTAATTTGATCAGTAAAATTCAACTCGACATCAGTTAGCTTAGTATATGTTAGCGCGTTGACCCACGGGTAGTTTTATGATGTATTCATGCATGCTGTTCCACATTTGTCCAGCAGTCACCGCCAAAGTATTCTGGGCCTAGCAACGTGATTGTAGGGCTATTGTACTCTAAAATGACTAATATGTCCCAAAATATTGGTCCAATCCACTTGCCATTTTTGAAAGTTTGTTACTTGAACAAAAATACATGAGTATGACAAACTGCAACAGTCAGCTCATATAAGTAACTTATATTTTAACCCATAAGGACCCAACGTGACATCTGTGTCACTTTCCAAATATTTTTCCTCTCTATATTTAACCATCCTTAAGTGGTTTATCACCATTTATTGTAATATTATCTTCTGTATTTTGTGTTTTCTTCTGTAAAAATCAGGTATTTTCCAACATTCAGTTTAATAATAATGTAGATGTTCATAAAACTTTAGAGTAAAATTGAGGATTATTTTCTCAAAAATGGTAAAACTGAAGAAAACATGACTTTTTCCAGCAAAAATATATCATTAATTAAGCATAAACCCAGTGTGTCCATCCACTGTCACTGATCCAACTACATGGGTTTTACTAGTGGATCAATGTTGTAGAAGATAACAGTGTTTCCATGGTAACTACAGAGCCCCTGAACATCCAAATGGGTCATGTCTGATGACCATGAGAAGATGAATAACTGTATTTTATAACATTATTGACATGTTTTAGTGGATCAACAGGGATTTAACAGTTTCTGTCAGTAGATGGTTTCGGTAGTTGGTGGATGTTTGGGTCTTTATGGGTTAAAAAGGTGAAATATAGAGAGAATTTTATTTGGGAACTGACGCAAAAGTAGTGCTGGGTCTTTATGGGTTAACTTTAGCTGAATCCTGTATATCTACATGAGAATAGCAAACACTGAAATCCTGGTTACAGGAAATGGACATATTTTCTTTTTGCTACCAAAGCTCACTAATGTTATTCAGCATGTTCATTTGATGAAAGCAAGGGATTTATGTAAATAAAATTATATTATAGTGATTATACTTTTAAATGCATGAGTCTTGTTTCGACCACCTCTATATGTTAAGTGTCATAAGGTAACTTTTATTATGATTTGGTGCTATATAAATAGAAGTTGACTGATTGAATTTGAAATGCTTATTATGGTTATTTCTGTCTACATTCCTGTTGAATATCTGATTTATAAATTTTTGGATCAATTTTAGGCCCGGTTTACAAGCCAATGCTCTCGGGTGAAAACGACAAAATATTTTATCATGTGTTTTTTATTTAGATGGTAAAGGCATTTTTTTGGAGATTTGAAAATGCGAAAAAGTGAAACCACCTTCCAGAGTGTAAATCTTAAAAATGCTCCACTCTGGTATCACCGTCTAAAGAGTTGAAAATGTAAAACTGTGTTTTCTCCTTGCAATTAGTTTATATCACAGGTATGTGTCGGTACAGGAAAACGACATGTTGGATTATTTCGCTGATGACTCCCTCTAACGGCTGTAATTTACACCCAAGAGTCTTTTCAGCAATTGTCACAAATCTTTATAGAGTAGTGTTTCCTGTTGTTGATTGTATTTCGTGTTAGGAGAGAACAGGAAGAGCGGTAGTTCAGTTCTACGCAGGCGACTGGTCTTGGTGGTGCTGACGCCACCTGGTGGTCATACTACATTGACAAAAAGGAAATTTCACACACTTTTGGGTGCCCATTTGCATGCAGACTTTTCCCCCAAAATACACATCTAAACGTGGAATTAAAACTGAGAATTCAACGGCACTTTTGCATTTTTGGTTCATATCATTACCGTCTAAACGTAGCCTGTAGCGGACTGTTTTTTTTAATTTGTGGGAATTTAAATGACAAAGCAATTAAACAAAATATGACTTCATAAATTTAGATTTGTGAGCCTCGTTATTCATTTTCAGTTTGTCAGTCCATCTTTACCAGTGTCCCGAATTTAAAGCCGTATTTGTAAGACATTAAATCAGTTTTTGTCCATATCCCCGACACTGTCACTGTATTTTTCTTGCACATCGTCGTGTTGAATCTGACACTTTTCCGGGCGTGTTGATGTGTTTTTAACACTGACCTCACAGAAGGCTGAGGTGTGAATGACGCGGTGGGAGCCGGGCGCTCCAGGTGACACACAGGTTAGTGATCTGTTAGGACTCAGGATGCACAACGTGACAGAAGAAGTAGTAAAACAGTAGCACAGCCAGCAACACCGACAGAACTCAATGTTGGCCGGGAGTCCGTTTGAAAAGGGCTAGAAAATCTGTTAGTTGTGGCACTGTCGGATCTGTATGCATGGCATCGGCGTACACACATGGAAGTGTCTATTCTACTCCTAGTACCAGACACAGCGTTTAGAACCAGCACGGACAACACCGTCATCAATAGAAAACATGAATGTACAAGGTGGAGCAGGTGTGTACAAGTCCTCCGATTGCACTGTACGTCCAAAAAAAAAAAAAAAAAAAGAAACACAACCCAACCCCCCCCCCCAGAGCCCGGCCACTGCCCCCCCTCCTCTCCGAGTGCAGCAGTGGAAGCTCAGCAGGTCCAGTTCACGACAGTCTGTGGTCCGTTTGTTGAAGGCTGTTGCAGGTGTTGGGCTTGACTGTAGCACCTGGATGTAGACTGGGCGGAGCATCGTAAGGCTGGTGCACTACATGCATTCCACACAAACCCCAAAACTGGAAAGTCCATTCTCTGGTGAGGAAAGTGTCGGCCTCCGGGGGTTTTAAAGGAAGGATTTACATTTTTAGACACAGGAAGTCTGTTGTTGACATGAGAACTGGTTTAACGCAGTTGGTCAAGGCTGATAAATAAAGGCCTCAGGTAGTCTGTGTGTCAAATGCTCTACAGCAGGGGTGTCAAACATAAGGCCCGGGGACCAAAACCGGAACGCCAAAAGGTTCCAATCCGGTCCACAGGATGAATTTGGGAAGTGCAAAAACTACACTGAAGATATTAACAGTCAATGGTGGAGAAGTGGCTTTAGTTCAGGTCCCACATAGAGCAAAATGTGATCTGAATAAAAAAATAACATAATAACCTGTTGTGGCAAGGATGAAGAAGGCCCGGGCAGGCTTCGAACCCCAGACTCCCGGGTGATAGTCACATGCACTAACCAGTTGGCCAAAGGGATATCACCTTGGCCAAGTAGCCAGGTCACATGATCAATCAGAAGCAAAGTGACAGGACCACCACTGTCACACTATAAATATCCATCCATCTTTTTCCACTTATCCAGGCCCGGGTTGTGGAGGCAACAGTCTAAGGAGGGATGCCCACACTTCCCTCTCCCCAGACTCCTCCTTTAGCTCCTCCAGGGGGGACCCCAAGGTGTTCCCAGACCAGCCCAGAGACATAGTCTCTCCAGCATGCCCTGCATCCTCCCTGAGGCCTCCTCCTGGTGAGACATACCCAGAACACCTCCCCCAGGGAGATATCCAGGAGGCATCCGAAATAGATGCCCAAACCACCTCGGCTGACCCCTCTGGATGTGGAGGAGCAGCGGCCCTACTCCAAGCTCCTCCCTGGTGACTGAGCTCCTCCCCCTATCTCTAAGGGTGCACTCAGCCACTCTACGGGGGAAACTATTTCAGCCGCTTGCATCTGGGATCTTGTCCTTTCGGTCATGACCCAAAGTTCATGACCATAGGTGAGAGAAGGAATGTAGATTGGCCGGTAAATCGAGAGCCTCCTCTTTCAGCTTGGCTCCTTCTTTACTACGACAGACCGATGCAACGACTGCATCACTGCTGACGCCGCACCAATTCACCTGTCAATCTCACATTCTGTCCCTCCCTCACTCGTGAACAAGATCCTGAGATACTTAAACTCCTCCACCTATAAATGATGTTTTGTGCCTTCGTAGATCCAATTCGTAATGCACTCATTTTTCTTAAGAATTTTTTTTTAGGTTATTAACATGTTTTTTGTTTGGATAGTTTGTAAATATAAATATTTTCATAATTTACTGTTACTTACACTAAAACAAAGATAAAACATTTGGAGTTGTCATTGACTACAGGCTATTATGATATTGTTTCACTGGTCCGGTCTCTTGAGATCAAACTGGGGTGAATGTGGCCCCTGAACTACAATCAGTTTGACACCCCTGCTCTACAGCAGTTTCATTCTATGGAGTATGTATGTAAACCAGTCACAAACTGGAATATTAACTTGACCAACCATACATCAGTACACCAAACTGCAGCAGTCTTCTCTTTCCAGATTTTGTGTGATGCCTGAGCCACACACTAACACTAACACACACACAGTCCACTTCCCTTTTATAAAATAGAAGAATGGAGGTGAAATCTCATACGACGGGTTCATTTTTTAAATTGTCGAGGTTCAGATTCAGGTTCATGTTACTGGAAAAAACTACTGAGACATTCTGCACCTGGTTTAGACCACAGGAGAAAAATGGATTTGTTTCAGTTTTAGTTCCAGATTCATATACATACTAGAGCTGCACAATATGTAATTTGAGTATCGTCATCACAATGTACGTGTGCACAACAGTCACATCATATACATAGGAGGTAAATTAACTCAACATGTTATCTAATTTCAAGTGTACCTGACACACACTGAGCACAACGATCCACCAATCACAATAGTTCTTAATCAGTTTGGAGTGAGTTGCTGGTTACAACATTAAAAAATGAACAACGAACAAGAGAAAATCACTGAAATCGAAGACTTTAAGCCAAAAACAAAAGCAACGTCAGTTATCTGGAATTATTTTGGCTACAAGAAGGATGATATTGAAACACGTGTTCTGTGTCGACAGTGTCTTACATCTGCTGCTGCGACGAGACGTTAACGCAACTACTGTATTTGACCATTTACATCAGCACCACACAGCTATTATATCCTCCTGAGTATTTTTTTCAGGGTTAAAAAATATCCCAATGTCAGTTTTTTCTACTATCGTGCAGCTCTAATACATATTATTTTCTTAATCATTAGTATTATTTATGATCATTCATGTCACATCTATAACATGACTGATCATTTTGTTGTCTACTTTTTCTTAAATGTTTTATTTTTTCACTAAAGTACATTCCTCCTACTTTTACTGTTGGTCAGTATCTTCCAATATGTAGTTGTACATCTCTGTTTTTGGAATAATCTCCACAGAATTGCTTAGTTCAGGCTCAGTTAATATTCCAGGTTGGTCGTGCCATAACAAAGTGCATTAACTGTGATTAATTATCTTAGAATGAAACTGCTCATGATGACTCCACTAAGCCTTAACCATGAGTTGGAGACAGACATCTGCAGCCACAGTTTGGAATACGTAGTTATTTGTCTGTTTTGTTAGTGTTTTTCTGTATAAAGTTCATACTGTTGTAACTAATGAGGACTCTGTTGTTGAATTCCTTCCATTTCTTGGTCGTTTGTTTTGCTGATGTTGAGGCGGAGCGTCGCCTCTGTTTTGGACCTTCCACTTCCCAGTCGTGTCTAGAATGCAGCGTGACTCCACCCCCTCCCCGACAGACACAGACAGTATCTCCAGACCCTGAACCGCTCTAGGACTGGGTGACCGCCAAGGTGTTGACGTACCCGTGCGGACACATGTCGTTCTCGGAGACGCAGTGGGAGAACTGGGCGGGGTTTCCTCCTCCCGCCAGCCTCCGAACCCCGCGGACGGCCACGCACTGCTCCACCAGCTCCAGGAACTTACACAGCAGGATGAAGATGTTCTTGAACATGAACACCGACACGGGCATCTTGTACACGTACACCTGGAAGCACCGCACCACCAGCAGCGGCGCGTTCACCACCAGGCCCGTGGAGAAGAACCGGGCGCACAACCAGCGGCAACGCAGCTCCGAGGCGGTCAACTCGTAGAGCCAGATGACCGGGACGGCCAGGGCCACGAAGTAGACGGAGATGACGGTGTATTTGAGGTACAGGGTGGGGATCTCGTTGCGCAGCAGCATCTCCACCAGGGTGAAGCTGTCCAGCAGGTCCAGGCAGGTGCTCATGAAGCAGCTCTGGGAGTGGTGTCGCGTGGCGCCGTTCAGGTCCTCGATGATGGAGTTGATGAGGCAGAAGAGCAGCGGCGCCGACAGCAGCACGATGATCTTGAAGCCCGTTACTCCGCACGGGACTTTAAGGGCGATCAGGTCCAGGATGGAGGTCTCCAGGATCAACACCACCTTAGGAAGAGAGAGGATTTTTATTTTATTTTTTTAGTGCTTCCAGTGTTTGGAAAAGTATGAGATAAACTTGAAGATGATGATAAAAAGAAAGTCATAGTTGTGAGTTAAGAAAGACATAATTAGGATTAAAAAGGTATAACTACGAGATAAAAAGTCGAAATTATGAGATAAAAAATCCAAACCATGATCAAAACTCATAATTATAAGATAAAAAGTCAAAATTATGATAAAAACTTATAATTATGATAAAATGTCGTAATTATGACATATGAAAGTCATGAGTATGAGATAGTCATAATTACAATAAAGTCACTTATGAGAGTCATAATTATGATAAAGTCAAAATTATGAGATAAAATGTCAATTATGATAAAACGTCCTAATTATGGGATAAAAAAAGTCATAAGTATGACATAAAAGGTCATTATTATTTGATAAAAAGTCATTATTATAAAATTAAAAGTCAAAATTATGAGATAAAGTCACATGAGATAAGAAAGTCATAATTATGATCAAAAGTCATAATTATGAGATAAAAAATTATCATTAGATAGAAAGTCATAATTAGAAAAAAAGTTTAAATAAGTCATAATTTTGATCAAAAGTCATAATTATAGGATAAAAAGTCATATTATGGGAATAAAAACAGAATTATAAGTCACAATCAAGTCATAACTACAAGACAAAAAGTCAAAATAATGACCAAAAGTCATAATTATGGGGATTAAAAACTCAGAATAGCAATCTAATTATGATCAAAGGTCATAATTATGAGATAAAAGTAATTATGGGATTAAAAACTCATAATTATGAGAAAAACAGTCATAATTATAGGATAAAAAGTCATAATAATAAAATAAGTCAAAATTATGAGATAAAAAGGTCATAATTATGGGATTAAACACTCATAATTATGATCAAAGGTCATAATTATGAGATAAAAGTAATTATGGGATTAAAAACAGAATTATGAGATAAACAGTCATAATCATAGGATGAACACTCATAATTATGATCAAAAGTCATAATTATGATATTAAAAAGTCATATTAGATAAAAAGTCATAATTATAAAATGAAAGAGATAAAAAGTCACAATTATGATCAAAAGTCATAATTATAAGATAAAAACTCCTATTATGGGATTAAAAACAGAATTATAAAGTAAGAGGTCACAATTAAAAGTCATAACTACAGGACAAAAAGTCAAAATAATGATCAGAAGTCATAATTGTGAGAAAAAGTCATAACTATGGGATTAAAAATTCAGAATAACAGCCATAATAATGATCAAAGGTCATAATTATGTGATAAAAGTAATTATGGGATTAAACACTCATAATTATGATCAAAAGTCAAAACTATGAGATTAAAAATTCAGAATAACAGTCATAATTACGATCAACGGTCATAATTATGAGATAAAAGTAATTATGGGATTAAAAACTCATAATTATGAGATAAACAGTCATAATTATAGGATAAAAAAGTCATCATTATGATCAAAAGTCATAATTATGAGATTAAAAAGTATAAATTATTCCAGAGGACAGTGGTGACAGGTGTGTCCTCCTCCTCCTCCTCCTCCTCTTCCTCACCTTGGGGGTGCAGGCTATGACATAGATGAGCCAGGCCAGGTAGGCGTAGGTGAACTCTCCCAGGTTACAGCCGAAGATGGAGCTCTTCTGGTGGAAGCCGCAGGCCCGCTCCCTCTTACTCCGCGCGTTCTTCATGAAGAAGATCCCCCAGCCGGACACCACCACCAGGTCCGTGGCGATCCAGGAGCACCAGTACAGGTCCGTGAAGATGATGAGGTAGAAGTCCAGGATGCCGCCCTGGAAGACGAGCAGGAGGAAGCAGAGCGCCTTGTACAGGAGGCTCCTCTTGGACCGGTGCACCAGCAGGGGAGCGGTCTGCATGAACTCCCCGGATGTCATGATGCGGGCGGCGGCCGACGACGACACCAGGGGCTGGATGCTGCCGTTCTCCTCCGGGACGATGCTGCCGCTGGTGGTCTGCGTGTCCCGCCTTCCGCTCAGCCGCTGCCCGGCCTCCGGAGAAGAGGAGACGGGGGAGTCGATGCAAAAGCTCTCGTCGGATCGGAGACAGTCGGCCTTGGGGTTGTCGCTGCCAGTTTCTGAGATCATTGTATTTGCGCGGTCGCCTCCCTTTCTCCGCTTTACTTCCCGACTGATGCTTTTAAAGATGGAGAGGAGGAGAGACGCAAACGAAGACATGGACTCACACTGGAGGAACGGACTAAGAACCGCCACAGGAGTTGAGGTCTGCGTACATGTGCACTTTTACACACTTCACACGCGCATTTACGCACCCAGGTGTTGCGGAACTCCATCAGTCTGAGTCTTAACTGGAGATAGAGACACTCCAAAGCATTTATTCCAGGGGCAGTTGTCATAGTATCATAAATTATCACAACTTTTTCTCTTTTTTTCGTGTAATAAAAACATTAAATTATGGAAATATTTACATTTACAAACTATTATTTTATTATTATTATTGTTAAATTTTTATTGTGACAGGGGTAACAAACAAAACACACACCAAAAAACAATAAAAACTAAGACAAAACAAAACAAAGCATCAGACATACTAATTTATAAACTTCTACATATAAGTTCGTAGTCACAAGACAAAACAAAACAGTCCATAGACATTAAATAAAACAAAGATGAGTCCAACCAGAGAACTATTTACAGGTGAGTTTGTGTGTGTGATTATGATTAGTTTGTACATGTTGTTCATATTCAGATGAAATAAGAAGAGGTAATAAAGATGAGATTGACAGTCTGAGTCGAAGGGTCAAAAAGAGATTAGTACCGTATTTTTCCGCACTATAAGTCGCACCCATTTAAGAAAAATGAATCATGAAGAAAAAAAACAAAACAAAAAAAACCCATATGTAAGTCGCACCAGAGTATAAGTTGCAGGACTGGCCAAACTATGAAAAAAAAGTGCGACATAGTCCAAAAAATACAGTACACAAAAAAACAGTAATCAGTAAGAGGTTTTAAATACTAATTTTGATACTAATAATAAAATAACAAAAGATAATTAAAGTAAAAATAAATAAGAACAATTACCACTATAGTGACTGCCCTTTTTTTAGTGTAGTGAAAACATTAAATTATGAAAATATTTACATTTACAAACTATCCTTTAACAAAAAAATGTGAATAACCTGAAAAAAACTGAAATTTTGTAAGAAATATTAGTGTAATTTCAACAAAATTATGCCTCAATTTATCATTTATACATGAAAATTGCACACAATGTTATACAAACAGGTATAATATTGCAAAAAAATTGGGATTTTAGATCTAAAATAAGAATAATTTCACATTTGCCATTGTTCAACTCAGTAGTTCCAGGTTCAACTGGACTAATTTTTCTTTTAAAAAAAAGCCAAACTAGTCCAGTTGAATCTAAAAAAATTGAGTTTTCACTATTTCCCCATGTGCTTGCATGTAATGCAAAGTACAGGGGTTTGTTGTTGCTCAGACACTAATGACTTTTAATTTTTGACACTTCAACAACTTCAAAGAAAATCAACCTGAATGGGGGCGGTGGGGCGGCACCGGTTAGCACTTGTGCCTCACAGCAAGAAGGTCCTGGGTTTGATTCCAGCACCATGACTGGTGGGACCTTTCTGTGTGGAGTT
>JAPTGZ010000005.1:12272670-12283442 GCA_029814645.1 Fowleria isostigma | reverse complement strand
GTGCTTTTAGACATTCCATGTTTTCTTTTCTGTTTTAGTCACATGATACACACAGGAGTTAGTACTTGATTGCACAAACATCGTTTTTGATGACTTTTGATGGTCCAATAAGTTCTTCCACGACAGTATATCAATATCATCAACTGTTTTCAAGTTATAGCACTTACAGACATGTTTCCCATTATAAACCAATGGGGATTTTTAAAATGTTAAAAAAAAAGTTCAAAAATCCATATTTGTTTTTCCTTTACTTCTTTAGCTGTACCGGGCATTAAAATGAATTCAATTCAATTCCTGAACAAAACATAAAGTGGTCTAATAATTTTTTCCACCACTGTAATTACTGTTGACAATGGATAAAAAGTCACGTCTGGGTTTTCATTTGATACCAGGACCTTTGACCTCGAGTAACCTTGAAAGGTCAAATGAATGTCAATTGACCTCTTTAAATATGCTGTTGGACTACAGGACCCTTATCCCTATTTTTAACTATAACCCTGTTTCAGAAGGCAAGTCCACTAATGAGGATGAACAAACATATTCATTTAAAAAGACGGAACAGATTCATGAGTCATGTTTGATTCGACACCTTATAAAAAATAACTTTAACATTTCAGTCATAGTTTCCCTCTTCCTGCTAAAGTTACAGTTAAAACTAAAACCACAGAAGCAGTTATAATCACAAGGCTTTTCTGGGTCACACGGGGGTCTCTTCTTAATTACAAATCATGAATACTGAGGAAACAACAATACAAATGTTTAAGCTCTCAAATGGGTTTTAACTGAATGTTTCTTTGTCCTTCAGACACTGAGAAATTACTAAATTATTTTGGTAAATGTTTCAGTCAGAGCTTAGATGATTACAGGAGATGGATTAACCCTTTCAAGTATAATGGACAGTTATTCTCCAGCTGTTCTCTTGTATATTCATGGGCTTTGTTGTTTTAGTTCCATATCAGCAAACACAGTGGACGCTTATGCATGATCCCATAATACACTGACATTCATAACATTACTGTAACTTTATTGTTCTTGATAAACTTAGAATTTGACATACCTAAAATTTTCCATTGTGGGAGTAGTAAAGTCTTTGCTGCAGTAACATAATTGCTAATTGTTATTAGACTGTAATTAATAGTTTTTTTACACAAACAGTTGGGTTTTTTTTGCATATTATCTGAGTGAGTAGTATTACAGTATGTTAAAATGTGAGAAAATGTCAGAATAGCAGCATTACAGATGTTTTTATTTCATAGTTTTCACACATTTCATCAGTAAATGCATGTTTCTGTGCTTCAAAAATTAAACAAATGGTGCCCAGCTGAATGGGAAAATAGGTTAATTTTAAAAATTTTATTCACATTGTTTTTTTTTTTCATGCCTAAAGATGAATAAGAGGACTCAGGGAAAAAAAAAAATCTTGATCAAGGTTCTCATAACTGATGCATGAAAGGGTCCTAATTGATGTTCTTTTGTGTGATGGGTGAAGGATGTTTCACTCCATATCCAGCAGAGGGCGCCACAATGGAGGATGTGTAATAAATCTGCAACTAGTAATTGATGAAACAGATATAGCTGCTCTGAGTCTTTAAAATGTTTTGATTAGGACCTGTGTGATCCTCTTGGTGTGGACAGTGTGGATGCTGCCACTCATTCATTACAGCAGTATCTCAGTAGAATGTGCAGGTGAAATGCAGACGTTTACCCTGTTCCTGCTGTTGGATCCGGTCTGCCGCCTCTGGGGCTGAGCTTCCTCCAGCCGGCCGTCAGGAAAGGCGTGCTTGTAGAAGCAGTTGGAGCCGAAAGGGCACGTACCGCGGCCCTCGTCAAAGTATCGACATGGTTTGGTCCTGCGCGAGACACATGAGGGTCAATCCTACTGCCCACAGAGGACCAGGTACAGAGGAACGAGGACTGGGCGGAGGATGTTAAGAGCGGATTTAATCCCACATCCACCTGCGCTTACACAGTCTCTGAGCATTCCCACCCACTCCCGTGACCATGCTCATCACATCTACCCGACCTGCATCTGTTCCAAATCTGCCTGCTCCATCCTACTGGGAAAAGGTTTGTTTGTTTTTTTTGTTTTTTTTGTTTTAAATACAGCCAATCAGCGGTTTTAAGAAGCTTTAACTCTTTCCCCCATAAAGACGACATTTGATGACCACCCTGTACCGCTAATAATGTGTTTTGATACCTCTGTTATATCATTTAAGACGTGATCTGACGACCATTAGAACAGGTTCTGTTTTTCAAATGGAACAGATGTAATGATAGGTAGATGGGACTAAATTTTCTTCATTTTTCCTTTATCTCTATTTTTTTTTAAATTGTTTTAAAATTGTTTTATTTATTTTATATCTATATTTCTTTATTTTTTTGAAATTTATTTTCCTTTATATTTATTGTTAAATTGTTTTTAAATTTGGTCATTTTGTTTTCTTTTTTTTTTTTTTTTTTAAGAAAATTAAAATAAATTCAAATTAGAATAATAATATATTTTCCTTGGTTTTCCTGAAGTTTGCCAAGGTAGTAAACAATTGTAGCCACCGGAAAAACCAAATGTTTCATGGGTAGAACTAGAAACATATATACGAGTTGTTCCTAATAGGCATCCAAGAGAAGAAGAGTTAAAGCTCAACTGGTCTGGATTCAGGACTCACTATCACCCCTCAATGACAGACGCCACAACCCAAAACTGAAAACAGGTAAACTTATCAAATGTGTTTAATAAAAAGCCGATGTGGGTTGAACCCGATATAATCATATAATCTGAGAATATCACATTATGAAAACACAGATGACAAGTTTAAAGTTTATCACCAATTTTTCATATCTGAAACCATTAGTCTTTCCATGATTATGCACCTGAATCACAGTGAACTTCCATTTGTTTGCATACATACAAGTCAAATAAACCAAAACAGTTTTGTTTCAGAATTTCTTTCTTTATTTTATATTTTTATTTATTTCAAGTGTTTTTAATCTTTTAAATTTATGTATCAAATTTTTTTTCTAAAAAATTAAAATAATTTGAAATTATGATCATACATTTTCATTTGTTTTTCCCTAAGTTTGATGAAGTAGTGACAAAAGTAGCCACTGAAAAAAGAAATGGCACAGAGGGAAAAACAAAATGTTCTATGGGTAGAGCTACAAACATATATATTGTTCCTAGTAGGCGTCCATGGGGGAAAGAGTTAACATCATTCATAAGCCTGCATGCAACCCATTGAAAAGGGATTTGTGACCCACTTTTTGGGCCACGACCCACCAGTTGTGAATCACTGCTTTAGAGGAAAAAAGGACCAGATTCAAGTCCAACTGAAAACATCATAGAGAAAAATATCTGAACTTTGGTAAGAAAAATAGAATTAAAACCACCACAGACATGGTCCGATCTAAACTGAGCGCAGTGGAGATATGTTTGTTCTTGGTTTGTGTAGTGTGTGTGTGTGTGTGTGTGTGTGTGTTTGTACCCCATGCCGTCCTTGTATTTCTGAATGAGTTTCTGTTTGTCATCTTTATCTTCAACCCAGTACTCGCTCGGGATGACGAAGTTGGATGTGATTCGACACTCTGGGCAAGACCTGCGAACAAACAGGATGTGACGGGAAGAGAAACCACGCACATAATCAGGAGGCGTTAGAGTCAACATGACGAGAATATCACTCAAGTCATCAGCGCCGTTGGGTTCCATACAGCCGCTGTGATGCTGTCGCTGTAATAAGAACACACTCTGTTCACGTGTACGTTACTCTAACGTCTGCTAAGGATGCACTGATCCGACACTTTCAGTTCCAACACTAATGCTGGGGCTTTGTGTATTTGCATTTTCTTCCTTTTGTTTATTTTAATGCACTGAAGAGGATAAGCGCTACCTAGTATTGTTGTATAACCATTGTACAACGACATCAAAATCTATTCTGTTCTGTTCTATTCTAACAGATTTACTGGAAACTTGGAGAAATAAACTGAAACATTAAAATAATTGCAGAATTTCCTGCAGATTTCTTTGTGAAATTATCTGTTTCTGTTTGTTTTCTGTAATATCTTTCACTTGTTTGAATTTTGTCAACATCTAAATCAAATGACTTGTCTATAAAATGACAACACCCTTCAAAACTAAAAGTTATGCAGTAATACTATGTTCACTGCATATACCATTACAACTGCTTATTTATATGCTGTTAAATTCTCCTTTTTACTTTAATGTTTTCTTGGCAGATTGATTCCCCTTGATTTATGACAGCTAAAAGTTTATCAGTCAAAAAAAATCAACACATCAAAGAGAGTGAGGATGGTAAGAAATCATGCTGCATTATAATTATTTTTAAAAAAACAGAAAGGAAGGGAAAAAAAATAATTTTCCCAGTTGTATGTTCTCTTAAGGTGAGACACTCCAGGTGAATCGGGTAAAATATTAAAATAGACATCACCATGAAACTTCCTCAGTTGATTACTTACACAAGTATGAAAATAATATTACAAGTTTTTGAAATTTGTATGTTTAATTATGCAAATTATGCATAATCTCATTAAATATGCATGATTTTGCAAATATTTTCAGTAGGTAGATCTGAACATATGATTAATTCAGGTACACAACTTTTTTCAATTCGTTAAGATTGGAGCTGAAAACAAAATTACAGAGGGATTCCAGGATATCTGCTCTCATAACCTAAGAAATCAAAATAAACTGCATTTTTGCCATTTTTTAAAAATTAAAATGTCATATAAATAATACCAGGAATGATTTATAAACAAATCCCTCAGTAAATATCTTCAGAACACTGCTGAGTATATAGTGTACAGTTTGGTGTACGTAGGCTGAAATGTTTCTACTGGAGAATGACTAAAAAAACTCCTTTTGAGAAAATGACATTTAAAGATTTAAATACTCAGATCCTTAGTAATAATAATGTTGAATATTTCAGGCTTATGAAAAATGATTATCCAATAACATGGCAGGAATATAAGGCATACAACAGAAACTCAGCATGTCACGTTACAATGTTAACTTCATGGTAAATTCCAGAGAAATGTACCGCTACAACTAAACAAACTGTAATAAAATAAAAGTACTGTACTGTACTTGTATTGTATATTTTCAACATTTTCTTTATAGCAGCTTGAAATAACACATACTGAAGGTGTAAACTAGCCCAAAATCTCAAAAATGACCATTGGATGAAAACTCAATGTTTTTGCCTGCCGTGCCTGGCCTTAGCGTCACCAGCACCGATCCTCCATCACACTCATCAATCAGGACAAACTCAGAGACTGGTGAATACTTTCTCGTTCTCTGGGCCTACAGTTTTCAGCGATGCGAGGAGCACAGCGTCTCCAAGAAAAAGCAGCAGCTCAAACTGTGACGTGACATTCAGAGCCGTGTGACTCACTTGATGATTTTGCTCTCAAACTGTTTGGCACTCCTCCACTTGCGGATGCACTTTAGACAGTAGCAGTGGCTGCAGTTGGACAGGATGCCAAACCGGCGCTCGCTTGGATTGGCCTTCTCGAACACCACCTCCATACACACACCACACATCATATCTTTGCTGCGTTGGATGGCAAATGAAATCTCCATGTCCTTCTCATGGGCCTCGATGCACGCCTACGAACACACAAACACACACAGGATTATTATCATCATCATCATCATCATCATCATCATCATCACCGCTGTATCTCTGAACATTATTATAATCATTAACGCAACAGCTCGTCCTTTTGGATACTTAGGCTATGGTGTGAAAAAGTGGTTCTAGGAAATTAAACAAAAGGAACTTCAAATTTAATTAATGCCATCTAAAGCGCAATGAAAACTGATCAAAATGATGTATTTTTGTTGAACATTGTTGCCATGGTGATGCAGAGAATCTCAATGTTTCAGCAGAAGTGGCTTATTACAGGGTTTCAGCAGGTATCGGCAAATCTAATGTAATGCGTTTTAATACCACTTTTTTTGCATTTATTAACATTTTTGTGTAAACTGTACTTATATTTATCATACAATACTATTTCATAGATAATGTGATTTTTTTTTTAACTCTTTTTTGATTAGGGTCTTTTTATTTTCAAATTTCAAATGTACAAGAAACCTACAACTTCAACATGAAACTGTTGTATCCAGTTCCTATCCAACTGCATTCCCATCCATCAAATTTATATACAGTAAGACATATTAAAAAAAAATATATACATCCCCTTGAAATACACATACAGATACATACATATATGCTCAGCATAAATCAGTACACTCTGAAAAGTACAATTTTAATCAATATCTCAATAACATAAGCCCAATTTCAAAACTTTTGGACAAACCTGTTATCTAGAATATCTACTTAACTGAGAACATGATATGTTGTATAGTGTCACATAGAAAATGTGGAACACTATCGACATCTATCCATCTATATCCATCTGTATCTATTTGACAGGCTTTAATTAGGATCTGAATAGTTCCTTTTTGACCACTTCTGCTGAAACTTTCATTTTCCCCTCTTTTCTGACATTTGCTAAGAAGCATGTTGCATTCTACATGTTCATTGTGATTTTGTACACCGGCTGTAAACGATAGCCAATTAAAAGGTTCCACCTGTCAATCATCACACTATACTTCCAATCAAATTATTAAATGTTTATGTACTTTATATATATGATAAAGATACTATCTTTTCTCATCAAGTGTATTAAATTTCTTAATGCCTCTAGACATCAAATTGAATGCATTTTAATGTCACTTAATAGAACATAATAGAATCTTTATTATGTCAGTAGTTTGAACACATATACAATGTCCTGTACACACACACACACACACACACACTGAAACCTGCCCTCTGCTTTTAGCCCATCACTAGATCATGCATCACAGAGACTGCATGCTAGCAGATGTGGGCTAGCCATATCAGGCACCCAGGGAGCAAATGGGGGTGTTAAAGTGCCTTGCTCAAGGGCACATCAGCCAAAAACTCTCTGCCAGTCCAGGAAATCAAACTGGGGACCCTTCGGTCACTAGCTGACTCTAGTCATCTCAGCCAGGGCGGCCTTAATGTTCACAAAATCGCTTTAATGACTTTTAATGAAACCCAGTAGTAGTGCATCTTGCAAAGTAAAAAAACAAATAAAAACCTGCATGAGATTTCACAAAACTTACAAAATGATCCAGGAGTCGTACCCTACACAATAAAGGGTCACTCTATTTCAGTATTAGTAGCCAATTCTTGCCAGTGCTTGCCAAGTGCTATCCCTGTTTGAGTTGCAGCCAAGTATTTTAGGCTTTTAAAGACCTTGGCAATGAAACCATGTCAAAAGATGATTTTTTTTTTTTTTTGCTGTTGTTGAACTCATCCTCAGAGTGTGTGGAGCTTTGAGGGCCTAATCTTCACAGATCAGAGCTTTAATTATCATTACTAAAAACAGCAGAGCACCGGGCCCGTTTCAGTTTATTTACCTTTGTGTGTTCTGAGCGCTGTGCGTTGTCGGTTGGATGCAGCACCTGGAGGCCACACATGTCACACACGTCGCCGTGGAGATAGGCACAGTTGAGTCCGTAGCGGCACTCTCCGACGGCGGCGTACGGACAGAGCTGTTTCCTTAACTCTTTGTTTTCCACTGCTGCGTCGCTGTCAAACTCCTCGATGAGAGGCACCGAGCTCTCTCCCTTCACCGGCTCAGCTGCAGACAGAAAACACACGGTTACATCGGAAACAACGAGCAGGGATGAAATCTTTGCAATTTCATATACACCAAAAACAAACTTCCTCTCCTATGGGCGGCAATCGAGGAGCTTAGACTGGGTTTACGCAATCTGTGGGCGGAGTGATGCTGGAGAGGGAAGCTGTTCCTCCCGTCATATGGTGGGATGAAGAACAGGCTTGAGTCCTGCAGAGGCTTCGGCGAGGCTTAGTGACCACCTGGCTTCGCAAACAGGGAGGTTTCCTTGACAACTCAGTGACAAGTTAGCCTGGTTAGGTCCACGATACTCTAGCCATATTTGAACCAAATGTCTTCATTGCAGGTTAGGTGCTCTGTCCCGGTCCATCTTACACTAGCCAGGTGGACAGACAGAAGAAAACATCTGCTGGGTATAGCCGTTAGCCTAGCATCATACCTCCATGAAGAGCTGGGACTGTGGATCGTCACACACTCCTTCGACTAGTTCGTCGTACGGATTGTTGCGGTGGGTTGACTTGCTCCGATGACTCAGTACAGGGGTGGAGTCTTCAGAGATGGTTGGTCTGTGCTCACTCTGATCTGCAGCAGATCCTCACAGATGGACAGTAACGCAGAGACATGTATGTAGACAGCGATTCTTCAGCCTGACAGTACCATTCCCCACTTTTACAAGGTAGTGAAAGTTTTCTGTTTTCAAAATGTACAGACAAACTGAAGCTGACAGGTCGTCAATCATAGTCTCACAGATTGTTCTGGACACACTCCCCTTCCCTTTGGAGTGCTGTGTGTGTTGCAGAACCTCTTCCTGTTCATTGTGGTTCAGTATGTTAAGACATTAGAGTAATCTGCAGCAGTGCATAATGTGAAGTTGTGGTCCTCAAATCATCTCGCCACAGTTTTCCCACAATCATTACATCGTGAACTACCTTTATAAAATTCAAACTAAACAGTAGAATGGCATCATGAGCTTTGTTTTATCAACAAATTATCCATATATTGTCATTAAAAACAGTATGTTCAGGGTTTCCACTATTTATATTAAATTATTTTTCAGGACATTGTCAGCAACTACAGAGACAAGTTATCCCATCATACACTAATCCATCCCCCCCTCAGTCTTTGGAAGTGTTTTTTACAACAGTTGTAACTTGCATTTGCCCAGATTGTTTCTAGGTTTATTATTCAGACATCTGATGTGCAGTCTATGAAACATAATGTAAATATTAACTTAACATAGTCTACTGTGGCCCAATAGTGTCTAACCAGCCCACTAGCTAGTTAGACACTATTGTCCTAATTCTAACATCCCCGTTTATCAGGTCACCAGATTAACGTTACCCATCACTGACTGAACTAATACATTCAACGCCAGTTTGATAGACTAGAACCAGAGCTGGTTCAAGACTATAACTTGCCAGTCTCTAATCATGACAAGTGTAGGTTGTAATCATTAGTGACACATGTCACCTCACCGCATGGAGATGATGCAGCGTTTACGGCTGCTTCGTCGCTTGACTCGTCAGCAAATTGAGACTTTTGTGTTTATCCGATGAATCGACTAGTTATTAAAATAATCTACAGATTAATCAATTATTAAAATAATCACTAGTTGCAGCCCTACTGGAGTTACAATGTTCAATTGGGCGATTCACAACTTAATTTTCCTCTTCTCTTACTTTCCTGCACGTCCTCTAAAAATATTTGTATATTTTCAATAAATCACTGAAAAACAATTTCCTTTGTTTTATCTCAGTTTAGGCACACAAGGTCATAATGGAGGGAGGATCAATCATTTTCAAGGATAACTTAACCGTTTCCAGGATATTAGATCTTTTTTTCCCCCACATTTTCCATATGTTTTCCATGACTGGAAAATCAGTCACTTTCCAGGATGCGTGGGAACCCTGATATTACTCTAATAATAAACGGGTTACCGTCAAGGAAAAGACAAATAAACACAGGCACAAAGGTAGTCTGTCCAGACACACAGTAAGTATAAAACCTTTGGTTGCTTCCACCAAGACGACGTTTGTAGGAGCCAATTCGATCTTGATGGTTTTATCCTCTCGAGGGGCAAACACTTACGTATCCCAGTCTGGTTTCAGTCCCTTTTTATCATCAGTGTTTGCAAAGCCATACACTCTGAGTCATATTTATACAAGCGTTTGTTATGTGAACTTAAATATAATCTGTCAGCTTCCAATCAAATGTCTGCTTTACCCTGGCAACACTTGTTTCCTGTGTGTCTTTCATTTATGTCTCAAAATAAGCCCAAAGTCAGAGAGGTCAACATTCAGGAGACTTAGTTTCCCACACATTCCATAAGCCACATTGTGAGCCACTTGTTGTTCTGACGCATTAGCAGAAAAAGTCGAATGTTGAGCCGATGTAGAGTCTGCCTCAGCGTAAGCAGAAGGTGAAGAGGTCTGCTGATCATCATATCATCATTACATCAAAAACGCTGCACATGACTGTTGGTGTTATGGGGTCAATATCCAGGTTATATTGGAATAAACTGGGAAAAAAGTGCGTACTTCAGTCGGTGCTCTCCTGCATTTAGTAGAACTCGTTGACTTCTCAAATGCTGGTTGGTTTAACGAGCAGGCCTTCATCTCTCAGAGCTGCTGTTTGACTGTTAGATTGTCCCTAATTTGAGTAGTTGCCTATTAACCCATAAGGACCCAGGGTTTTGTTTATGGCAGTTCCCAAATTAATTTCTATATTTAACCAAGCTTAAGTGGTTTACCACCATTTATTGTAACATCACCTGTATTTGTTTTTTCCAGTAAAAATCAGGTATTTTCTAATACTTAATTTATTAATCATGTAGATGTGCATACAAGTTTAGAGTAAAGTTGAGGATTATTATTAAAAAAGAAAACTGAAGAAAAAGTGACTTTTTTAAGTTAAATCTCTCATTAACTGAACATAATAAACTCTGTGTCCATCCACTGTCACTGATCCAACTTCATGGGTTTTACTGGTGAATCAATGTTGTTGTTTCCACGGTAACCACAGAGTCTCTGAACATCGAAATGGGTCATATCTGATGACCATAAAAAGATGAATAACTGTATTTTACACCA
>JAPTGZ010000005.1:12168928-12180728 GCA_029814645.1 Fowleria isostigma | reverse complement strand
CATATTTGATGACCTTGAAAAGATGAATAACTGTATTTTACACCAATTATTTACATGTATTAGTGGATCAACAGGTAATAAACAGCACATGATTTTGGTAGATGGTGGATGTTTGGGTCTTTATGGTTAAAAATGGTTTAATATTGAGAAATTTTCTTTTGGGAAGTGACACAAAAGTAGTGCTGGGTCTTTATGGGTTAAAAAAAACATTTTCATTAACTGAAATAAATAAAAACTGTAATATATAAACAATAGGTTAATAAATGCTGAGTGGTGCATACATAATGATAACTAATTCTCCACGTGCTTGCATCTAATTCAAGCCACAGAAGAGTATTGTTCGTCAGACTGACTTATAACTCGTACAAAAACTTTGGCAAAAAATGCAGACCAGAGCGTTGGAAATAGACCAAAACATATTACAAAAAAATGTGCAGCCTGGTCTTGAAGGATGTGCTATTATCTGGATTGACATTCCGATGCACCGATGCTGTTTAAGTTGCGAAAAAATGGCCAAATTTGTCCATCTGAAATGAATTGGGCTTTTTTTTTAAGTGGCTACCATTCCCGCATGATTAATGATAAAATTATCCTGAAATACGGCAAATTTATGGCTTGGCCCAAAGATTATCATATGTGATGCATCGTAAGAATTTCTCGTACAATTTAGGGAAGTCTAGTTACGCTATTCAACTTTTAAAAATGCTTAATAATTCATTAATTAATTTTGAGTAGTAAACATTAATTAACTGCTTATTGATACATTAACTAATGTGTCACCTAATGCTAAATAATACATAATAATGATTGTTAATATATAATAAAACAGTTAAGTGATGCTTAATAAGGCCCTAACTAGCATTAATTAAGGGATCCTTATTGTATGGTGTTACCACTATAATTAAAAGAAAAAATTATAACTAAACTGTATTGTTATAACTTATTATAACTGAAACCGTATTGTGTGCTTCCAAAACTAACTAAAATGTATAAAATTATGGATAAAATTCCCTTTGTTTTTGTCTTTGTCAGTGACAGATTGATATGAAATCAATTTATTCCGCTCGAGCAATTTTATCTGGCAGCACCATACAGCATTTCACGGTCCGTCACTTCTGGTCACGTTGTTAAGAGTTGTCTTTTTGTTCCCACTCTACCTGGAAACATGGAGACTAAAGCTGGAAGAAAGCAGCGGTGTCCTGTATGGGATTTATATAAATATGATGGAGAGGAAGATAAAAGATATAAAAACTAAAACTAAGCTTTTAGAAACAAACAAAACTAATAAAAACTAGCAAACCTGCTTCAAAAACTAATTAAAACTGACTGAATTAAAGAAAAAACTAAATAATACTATAATGAGCTATAATGAAAAATCCAAAACTATTATTTCATTTTATTTTATTTATTGTTTATGTTGAGCTTGTGCACTCCATGTACAATACTTGTTATATGTACACAGATATACATAGAGAATTTACTGCAAACACAATAGACATCGAGAATTTTAAATAAATGATATGCATAGAGAAATAAACAGAGAGAAATATACAAACATTATAACCTTGCATGGAACTGATGTCTGTTCTTCAGCTCCGGTTAAACGGTGGCCGTAACCCCTATGAGGGCCGGGTGGAGGTTCTGGCAGAGAGGAACGGTTCTCTGGTCTGGGGCACGGTGTGCAGTGACAGCTGGGGAACCATGGAGGCCATGGTGGTGTGCAAACAGCTGGGCCTGGGCTTCGCCAGCCACGCTTTCCAGGTAACATCTCCAACATTCACTGAACCGTCCTCATTCACTTCAACTAAATCCTTCAGACACCCAGCGATGCATTTATGTCCTCTGGAGGAGATGAGTGTTTCACAGCTTTACTTAACCCTTTCATGCATAGTGGTTACTGCAGTGGATGGCTATTCTCCATAGGGTTCTTTATAACCCTGTAAAACCTGACCCATTAAAAACTGGCCACAAAATCCAAATTTTTGGGATTTGAAATTTTTTTTAGCCCTTTTAAAATAATCCAAACAAAGCATTTTGTCATATTATTTTGTTTATGATATATATTTTTTGCATTACATTCAATACATTGGGTATTTTTGGCACATTTTATGTTAATGTTAATGTTAACTTTGTCAACTTTAGACACAAAAATTAATGTTACCACCAACATTTTTAAAATATAAACCATTTTAGGTATTTATTTATTTAGTTTTTACATAAAACTTTTTACATCCTTTCTCCCTTGAATAGCATCAGAATTTCAACATATACATTAATGTAACTTTTTGAAAATGACCAAAGACATTCCAACAGAATGATTTAACATTAGCTTTTCCACTGTCTATAGAGGGATGATA
Organism: Fowleria isostigma; assembly: GCA_029814645.1. Lineage (NCBI taxonomy): Eukaryota > Metazoa > Chordata > Actinopteri > Kurtiformes > Apogonidae > Fowleria > Fowleria isostigma. The sequence goes on along the minus strand of JAPTGZ010000005.1, from coordinate 12,178,371 downwards.
ATCCACCGGAGAAAAACATCTTGATTAAAGTCCTCATAATTCATGCATAAAAGGGTTAAAACCTGTACAGTGTGTCTGTCAAAACTTGGAGGAGGATGTTCTTCTTGGCAGAATGGGAACTTTAAAAATGGTAACATGGAGACAGCGGTGGGCAGAAGAATGACTGTTCTGTCACTGCACAACAGAATATGTCACTTTTATTCCAGGGACAGATAAAATAATCATAGTCTAACCTTTACAGCAAGTCTTGACCATATGCTATAAATAAACCACCTGAATGGACGGCGCTGGGGTCTGGGCTCGATGTGGATGCAATCACGGGAAAGGCGGCATGTAAAAGGATTTCACTAACATCGGACTCAGACTCAGCGGGCGTGGATGATGAGATGAAGTCTGCACAAAGCTGAGTGATAGGAGGGGAGAAGCAGAAAGAAAAGCATCTGGCACCCGACGCCCACCAGATCACCACAAAAACACACACGCACACACAGTCTGGTAAAGCTGACTTATGGGGACACCACTTTCCTGTGATTCTACAAGTAACAAAAAGTTAGGTATCAAAAAAATTTCCTGAACAATTATATTCACTTGAATTTTTCATATCATGAAATGAATGTTTGAATTAATCCCACGGTCACACGTGGGGACATGTTAAATTTGCATATATACACAAAAATCCTTGTTTTTATTACAGTATAAGAAAACTAATCCATACCCTGAAATTCACACTAGACATAGTTCTGGACATTTTATACATGTTTGAAAAATAAAACCTAATGGGGACGTGTTTTTGGTCCCCATAAATTTTTGTGTCCCCAGGACGAGAATGTGTATTAAAGCCATGTCCCCACAATGTATGGTTTTACACACACACACACACAAACACACATATACACACAATACCAATCTATTAATAACTAATGACTTAATATTCTACTGTGATCTGCTGAGCTCTTTGATTTGGAGTCTTGATTGGTTATTGGAGTTGATCCAGGCGGCAACCCCAGCTACACCACCTGCATCATGGTCACACAGGCCGCCCTCAGTCACATGGTAAAGAGTAGGAGCATCATGGGAACTGGGAATAAGTACAATGAGGTTGCATGAGGAAATATGTGCACTAATGTGTAGACGTGTTGTAGAGAGCAGCAACCAGGCCGTGGCAATCTGGCAAAAAAAATCTGCATTTTGATTAATATAGATATTTATTACTATATTTAAAAAGACACAGCCAGCATTTTTCTAGTCCGCCTAAACTAATCTAAAGCATCAGTGCCTGTAGAGGAGACTGCGTCCACTTTCCGACATAGAGCGTAGCCTATAGGCTGTAGTTGGCTGTTAGGAGGAGCAGCTAGCAGGACTGTACTTCTCTGACAATGTTGGAAAAAATCAAGTTAGCCTCTTGAAAAATTGACCACATATTTGACATTCAAGCATTCAATCCTCTTTCCCCTCAAGTCTTAAAACTATATTCTACAACCCTACAACAGTAGAATTTTTTATCCCTTATTGCTAGCTGTCTTGGTAAGCTAACACTAGCATCTTATTTTCAAGCATGCAAACTAGGGATGGGAATCTTAGTTGTAAGGCCGATACGATATGCATCTTGATACAGCATCTCTGATCCAATGTATTAAAGATAGGTGTGTGGCATCCCACCATGCGATATGGTACGATTGACACCCAGTCATGATACAGAGCCATTAAGCCCATTCTGATTCAACACATTCAGTCTGTAAGAGAATATGTAGTAACACTCAATGAACTCATTATTTATCAAATTAACACCATGACTTTAACAAACTGGCTTTTTTCCCATTTAGTTAAGGGAATGCCCCCTTTAAATCTGTTTTTGAAGTCGTTTCTCTGCATGTTTCTCATGTTCAACTTCTTTCTCCCTCATTGAATTAGTTTAGTATTTATAATTTAAGTAATACAGAAAAGGGTACTGTCCCTTTAAGAGACACTTGCACAAGGTATTCTGGGATGGGCTGCTGTATTTGTACATCACTGTTTAAGGAAGTGGCTCCGGTGTGTACGACGGTATTCAATCCAGTTGATATAGTAAAAGTACACGTTCATAAACCACGTGTTTCCCTCCTTCTGTGTCTGCCACATTCACGTACAGACATTACTGATTCATCGTCGGTGCTCTGTCGAGGTCCGGTGTTCTTGTAGTCAGGTTGTTTGGGAACGCGTCCGGAGCTTATGCTGTCTGTACAGTCAGTGTACACATCCACGAATCTACAGCGTACCTTTACTGTAGACCCATGTTAAGAAAAACTTTTCCCAAAGAAATAGTAACACTTTTAAATGCAAGTAAAAATATATTTTGTTGAACGGATCAAATTTTATCAATACAAACATTCAATAATCAGTGCATCGCGATATCATTCCAAACTTGTCATTCACTCGCAGCTTCTCTACCGGTGCACTCGTATCGTGCATGTGCGTATCATACGTATCGGATAATCTTCCCATCCCTAATACAAACGTATAAAGTAGGGATGTCACGGTGCACTCGTCTGGACCAAACCGTTTCAGTTTGGGGCCTTCGACACAATATGGAGGTGTACTGAATGCAGTCGCGGAAAAAATTATTAGACCACCCTATGTTTTCTTCAATTTCTTGTTCATTTTAATGCCTACAACAACTGGTACATTTGTTTGGACAAATGTAGTGATAGCAACAAAAATAGCCTATAATGGTTTAATTTCCATTTTCCATGGTTTTCTTGATAATAACCAAAATCACATAAGTTCTTACATCAGTAGCTATGGTATTGTACTGACAAAAACAGTGCTTTTAGACATTCCATGTTTTCTTTTGTCTTGTTTTAGTCACGTGATACACACAGGAGTTGGTTCTTGATTGCACAACCATTGTTTTTGATGAGTTTTGATGGTCTAATGATTTTTCTTGCAACTGTAAGTGTAGCTTATGTGAATGCAAACACTTGAGATGCAGCAAGTAGAACCCTTTCTGCAGCCACTGAGTTCTCAGAGCCGCTCCCAAAAAAAACCTTTATTCTGGGGCTAGGGTGTGATAAGGGGAGTAAACATGACAACAGAGAGTATAACGGACACACAGAAGCTGGGTGGGACGTTCAAAGCATGTTAAGTTTCACTTTCAGTTTTCGGTAGATCCGGAGCACACCCCTGTATACCACCCTCCCTCACTGGTCTTCTTCACTGTACCGAAAATGTATCGAACCGAAGACCCCTGTACCGAATACGTATTTATTTTTAGTTTATTTTTTATTTATTCACACACAACAACTAATCCAATATTTGGACAAGCAAAGAACCAGACTCTGCAGGTGAGATATTAGAAAACCCCTTGGGGCTTATAAAATGAATCTCACCACATTACGACATTAGGTAAGATTAAGATAATTAAGATAAAACAGTGTTAGACTGAATAGAATAAAAACACTACCAAAGAATAAAAGAAAAAGAATATGTGTTAAAGCATGTAGGAGTGGTAGAGTGTATGTGTGTGGAATATTTAAATGTGTTGAATCAGATATGTCTTGAGCCTAGACTTAAAATGACTCAGTAAAGTTGACTGAGAACCCCGCCCCCTGTACCTCAGACAGAACTGACCACGCCCACTGCGGACCATTGGCAGATGTAACTGATTGGCATGTCTAGTATGGAAGTTGTGTACACCACTGTTACATTGAAAGAAGGCTTTACAAGGCAAAGAATGTGTAACAGGTTGGATTAAGATTTTGTAAAGACGTGCAGGTAACGAACCGAACCAAAGTTTTTCTGCACCGTTACACCCCTAGTACAGTCACTTCATGTTGGTGATCTGTGATGTTTAGTAGGACCTGCTTGGAACCAGCACCGGGTTTATTCTGGTATCCATGAGCAGGTTCTGGGCTGTAGTAACTGGTCACACAAGAAAGAAAAGTCCAGTGAAACCAACTCTAACAACGCTTGGTCCAGTGATGGCTGCTTCCAAATCATCGACTCAGAAGAGCAGGGATTCATTTGTTTCATATGAGAGGGTTTGTCGGATCGAGACTGTTGGTGTTGCGTGTGGTTTTTGGAGCAGTTCGCGCTCCAGCAGAACCATTCACCTGATGTGCTGGCGTGGTCCAACCCGGACCCTCGCTGCTCCCTCAAAGGTCAGCACAGATGTTTGGCAGTAGTCAGCAGTGCTTATTTAGTCTCCTCCCAAATTATTAGAAGAACTACCGACCTAAACTCAGGAGCTGAACTACAAATCAAGTGTTTTTGCACAGTTCTATTTCTATCTTTAGTCAACTCCGTTAGAATAACACTGAATATTGGGCTAATCAGAGGTGATGTTAAGAAACACCACCTTGTGATTGAAATCCCTGTTAGATAAAGTGTTGGCAGTGATTCTCACTTTCTGCTTACAGAAGTCAGGGCCAAACCTCTGTATCAGAGGGTTAAAGGTGCACATATTGTGAAGTTTATGGTGCACACGACTATGTAGTACTTGTTAGAAGCCTAGCCTAGTCTCCAAAATCCAAAGATGAAAAAAAACTTTATTATGCCTGTGAAAACAAAGCAGCAGGGGTCTCCTTGTACTGTACTATGACATTAAGCATGTTTCTGCCACTGAAAAACCTACCAAGGCTACTTTCATACAGCAGGTCTTAATGCACAATTCCAATTTTTTTGCTGAAATCCGATTTTTTTGAGTGCTCGTTCACATTACACGTTAAATGTCTGAACTGAATGCGACTCTGAAGTGATTCGCTTACGCACAAGAGGTCCTGACATAATACGAGACCACGCACTTTGTTTATGGAAGTAAATATGGAAGCATCTCATCTTAACGTGTGTGTGGCATTAATAAAGTTTCTCTATAATCAAAGTTAGCACCGTTAGTCAAATAAAATTTTAAGAAGATGATGAAAAAACAAGGGAGCCAGGTTTTATGCGCTGGCCTTTTGTGGTGTAATGTCTGCTATGTCTGTACAACAGACTATTTGGATGTGGAGTCAGAGTGGTGGGATTAGTGACGTTAGCGGCTTGACTGACATGGACTTCATTAATAATTTTGAACAATTAAATATATCCGTGACCGCCTCTCCGTAACACTGCAAGACAGTTATCTCCAACCAAATATTTAATAATTCCAAGATCTCGCTCTCCCTCCACTTTCCACTCCATCCTCCACCATGGATGTTGTTTTTCCACTTCCTTCTACTCCTCCTCCTGGGTCACAGAATCTTGTTCGAATGTTTGTCGCATTTTAATGTAATGGTCACAACTATACATACAGCGTGGCCATTCAGAACGAACTCACATTGTAAAATATCAGATATGTATCGGATCTAGTACCCCCATATGAAAGTGGCCTGGGTCGGATTTTAAAAAATGGAATTTGTGCTGTTCCCTGTTTTTTACAGGTTGGATACAGGTCACATATAGGCAAAAAAAAATTGGATTTGGGCCACCTTTGCTTGCAGTCTGAACGTAGCCCAAGAATCTTTTTAATGCTTGCATGAGATAGTGTTTGTTTTTTTTAAACAACAGATACTTCACTGCATGGGGCATGGAAACACCTTTTTCAAACAAATATTGACTTTTTCTGGGCTACACAAATTAATTTTGCTGGTGTGGAATAATCTGTTCATTATTTTTTCAATCGATTCTGACGTTTGACTGCTCATCTCTATGAATTGCGCTGACCCGTTTCTTTTTCTCAACTAAATCTGAAGGAAAGCCATGAAAACGCACATATGATTGTGTTTGTCTATTCGACGTACATTGGGACACAGCAGTGACAGTTCAACGTGGGCTCAGCCATAGTTGACAAGCAAACCGGAAGAAGCGGGACACATTATGAGTAGTTTCAAACCATTTCCGGATCACACGTATGAAAAACCCCTGTTGTTCTATAGTAATTGTTTCCTCTTTAAAATGTCACAAAGTGTAAAAGCTCTTCCCAGAACCCAAGAAGGCATTCTCAGATGTCTTGATTTTCAATTAACTCCCAGTGGAGGAAAGAAACCAGAAAAAAAAAAAAATTGAGGATTTTTACCTTTTTAAAAAAAACTTTCAAACCAGTTATTTATTACCAAATAGTCGTCAGTGAATTTACTGGTTGATGAGTAATTGATTAATTGTCGTAGCTGTTGCTCTTTCATATAAAGCGCTAAAATGTGTCTGAACAGAATAAAGTGTGGACTAAAGAGGAGACCAAGTTATACTTCATGAAACCAACTTAAGCCATTTTAGATGAAAAACAGCAACAGAATGTCTTATTTCTTCTTCTCTTTGTACTACAGGGTTCAGGTTTGTAACGTACCCATTAGTGCCACTTTCTGACCACACACCAACCCAGTTTGTTCACTCCAAACCAGTTGAGTTTTTTCCGTGTTTTTTTTGTGTTTTTAAATCACTTGTTGTTGCTTAAAATTTGCTTGACAATTTAATGGAAACACAGCAACTGAGCGTTAACTCACTAGATTTTTAGCTAGCATTACTTAAACGTGCACAGTAATCACGGTGACACTGGTTTCATGGATATGTTTTATGCACATGATGTTAATGGGAGATACTCAAAGCTTTAATGTTTGAGAAACATTAGCTGGTTAATATTAGCATGCTACTTTTGTAATATTGTCATTGGTTTACATACCAACAAATAGCCATATAGCGCTGCCCCCTGCAGCCTACTACAAATGAATGAATGTTTCTTGTTTTACTCATTTTTGCTATTTAACAAAAGTTTTCTCCAAATTAATTAAAACATTTTATGCAAACATGGCTACTGGCAAGTTGGTAGCTAGCTAGCTTGTTTGCTGAAGCTTGCTGAGGTCACATTAGCAGGCTAATGGTTGGCTAGCTAACCAGCTTGGTAACTGTCAAGGGACGATTTGAGTCGTGCATGTGGAGAAACATTTGTCTCGGTCGGCCATCTTTTACGACTCGCTACAGCAACCTCACTAGGACTCACTGTTGTATGAGTCAAATTATGTAAAAGTACAGAGACTTCACCTTCAAGGAGTATCTTTCTAGCGATCAGAAGTGATTTCAAGAGTCAATTTATTGGCCTACTTTTGGTTTCTTTCACAGCTGAGAGCCTATCCAGCTGACAGACGTTTTGAACTAAATCTGGGCAAAACTGAGCGTTGGACAGTAATTGTGGCTCTATGTCCTAGTGAGGTTACCGTAGCGAGTCATAAAAGATGGACGACAGAGATAAATGCTTCTACGCATACACGACTCACATCGTCTGGAGACTCAAATCGTCCCTTGACAGTCATATTAGCTGGCTAACAGTTGGCTAGCTAACCAGCTTGGTAACGATGGGTAAAGATGGGGTGGTTCTTTTGATATTAGCTCTCCTACCAACATCAGACACGTACATTGACAGGATGCTGTGGCAACATTAGTTTATTGAAAATTGAACCACTCAGTAGAAGGTCTACAAGGTGGATGTACCATCTTGGAATGAGCACAAGGACGGTCCTGAGCTGGTTTGGATCAGTGGAAGGGGGGTAATTGTTGTAGTCTTAATTTCTTGAGTTTTTTTATTTAAAGTTTTTAAATATTGAAAATTTATTAAAGAGTTATATTTAGGACATTTCAGAATATATTTTCTTTTGTAATCATGTTGGACTTTAAATGGAATTTGCACAGACTTCAATCATTAATTGTTTTTCCGTTTAGATTTTACTAAATCTTGAGGCAGCGTGTGCTGGGGTTGCAGAGCTTCAGGGCAATGAGACAATCATTGCTGTGTGGTGTACATCATGTGTCCATACATGATCCAAAATTCCACTTTGTATTGATCTGTAGTTCATTTTTCATGTGGTTGTGACGGCTCCCATCATGCAGCAGTATTCCCGAGGCATACATACTGACGCAGGCTAACACAATGCTAAACCATGTCGAATTGAAGAGCAGAGGGATGACATCCTCCCACAGCTGGGACGTAAAACAAACTAAATATTCAATAAAAGACAAAATGTGACCTGTGTTTGAGTTTGACTTGTGACTTTTTGTTTATGATGTTTGTTTTTTGGAGGACGGTGCAGATTAATCGACATTACTGGAAATGTACCAGGTTTGGCCAGATGTTACATTAGCCATTTGTACTGGGTATACTGTATACAGCTGCACTTAACCGCATGATCATCAGAATTAGAAACATGTGATGTGGATGATTGAATTAGTTTATTTTTGGTTGGTACATTAATCATTGAACTTGTGATAATTATAAACATAAAAACCAAAAAAAGAATAGGCTAAAAGAAAAGCTTATTTTTAGTCCGATGGCCCGAGGGTCTGATGGAGTCTTGGTGTCAGTTGGTGTTCTTTTGTCCGTAAACTATCTTTTAAGAGCCTTCTCCAAAATGTCAGAATGATATGGTATTTGTTGTGGAACATCTTTGGGGTAAGGTCTACTAAGTTTGTTCAAACAACTGGGATGAATTTTTTAAATTCATTTCAGAACTTTAAAAAACTCCCATTGGTTTATAATGGGACCTATTTCAAAATGCTATAACTTCAAAAACAATTGAAAAAAATATGCACACACACATATATATATATTACATAAATATTACTATTGACGTGGGCTTTCATTTGGTGCCATGACCTTTGACCTTGAGTGATTTGAAAGATCAAACCCAAGGTTATCTATGTCCAGATTTCTAGAAACTTCTCCAAAATCTTCAGTCAGAATCAATTGAAATTCATAGCAGAGGTTCCTCGGGGCAACGTCTACCAAGTTTGTTCAAAGAATTGAGAAATATTGATTTTTATGGTAACTTTTATACATTTTTGAAATATAAAAAAATCCCCATTTGTTTATAATGGGAAAATTTCAAAGTGCTATAACTTCAAAACAATTGAAGATATGGATATAATTACTATTGACAATATATAGGAAGCCAGATATGGGCTTTCATTTGGTGCCATGACCTTTGACCTTGAGTGAGGTTAAATGAATGTTAATTGATGTTGGACTACAGGACCCTTGGTTGTATTTTTTGTCTATCCTTTTCACCTGATCCACTGCTTACATTATATTGAATATGTACAACATCGAGCATTTTCATAACAAAAAAACCAACAGCTAAAACATATCTTCCATCAATATTCTTAAATTATTTTATACTTTAGGCATTTTTTAAACTTTGTCAAAGAAGTGAACAACTTAAATATATAATCAAGTCCATTCCATAATTTCACACCCACAACTTAAATACATCTAGATTTCACATTTACCGTCATGTTAGTCCATTCAAAAAAATATAAAGACCTATGAAATTACAATTACTCTTCATTTAAAGAAATATTGAATGGTGTTTGGACCAATTTTATTTTTCACTTTATAAATCTTATGTAATAGTTTAATATATACAACAGGGGTCTCAAACTCATTTCAGTTCAGGGGCCACATTCAGCCAAGTCTGATCTGAAGTGGGCCGCACCAAGAAAATAAT
>JAPTGZ010000005.1:12121620-12131657 GCA_029814645.1 Fowleria isostigma | reverse complement strand
TTCTATTCTATTCTATTCTATTCTATTCTATTCTATTCTATTCTATTCTATTCTATTCTATTCTATTCTATACATGCGCAGTATGCTAGAGAGCAAAAGCATCCACTCCCGCTAATGAAACTTAGCTTAGCAACCACTGTTGTCGTTGTTTTAGAGACATCTGCACAAAAAAAAAAAAATTGAAGAGATAAGTGTGACTACTTTAGATCACCCTTGTGCTGATGATTGTTAAAGGTACAATGCAAAGCTAAGTGTATTTAGCGAAAAACTTCCAGATCCATTTCAAATAGCTCCCAAATTGTGGGTGTGGTCTTTTCTCTGAATGTCCACTATAAATGTTTTTTATGTCTTCCTCCCATCTGTTTGCCCCCCTGCTGTCTCCCTCATCTCTGTGTTGGACCCGTGTTCCTCTGTTTCCCCGTGTGCATCTTCCTCTGCACGTGTTTCCTGCTTAGCTGACATTCTCCCATTCAAAGTGAATGGTGCTGTATATGTTGCTATGACTTAGCGGGGATTCAAGTTGGAAAACTTGACAATCAGTTCTTCATTTGTCTGGAAAAGCTACTTCTTTGTTTTTTTGTTTGTTCGTTCACAGTTGTATTTAAATTTTGGCGCAGTCTTTTGGTAACTTCCCGGCTAAAACCAACGGTAGAGGAGTACAGTCTTTTTGCCCTCCAGTCAGAGGCGGAGCAAAAAAAATCATGCGCATGTGACTTCATTTGTCTATATAACCCACCATGTTCTCAGAAAACAGATCCGTTGTGGTCACGATTTATTTTTTCAGGGATGGGAGGGGCTCCTAATTCTGTTAGCGGGGGTTTGTTTGACAAAACGGTTGAGAAACACTGTGTTAGGACCATGAATGATCCATTCGTTGAGGCTTGGGATGGGGATTTAATGCAAACTCTCTTCTTCTGCAGAAAACTCTCCTGTGCTATCAGACCCGGTGAGTGCCGCTGGCAGATCCTCAACACACTGAATTCCCTTTTTGGTTTATCCTCTGATCTAATACAATCACCACAGAGGATCTTGAGCCACAAACAAACACCTGACAGGACAGTTTCGCTGCCCTTGCGCTCTGTAGCTCGGGTTAACATCAAGCATGTTTGGAACAGTATAACTCAGCTTTATTTGAGCTCAGGAGAAAACCAGACTGACGACTGAAGGGCTGCCTGTACCTGACAAGACAAACTTTCACCGTCTCGTCATTATTCAGCTTAACGGTGTGTTCATAAGAGCAGCTTTCAGTGTCTGTCCTGTCAGCATCATTTGATTGTTATGTGGTTCCTAATGGATGCTGTAATAGGCTGTGTAGATACTAGCAGACAGACGCTGTTAATGAATAATTCCACTGCTAATTAAGTGCTAATGCAGAAGGTAGTGAGCCTCTGATGTTGTAGTGGTGGCGGTTCACCTTTTATTGAACTGTTATGATGATCTTTTGCTGAGAGAGCTCCCTGAAGAGGTATTCATGGTTCTTGAACTAAGTACCACGAACTAAGTATAGTAACTCATCAGTTCAATGACACAGACCCAGTTTTAGACCCACTGCCTTAGGTGGTACTAGTAAATACACATGGAAGGTTCTTAGAAGTCGGTGAAGGATCATGACTTCCAGAAACAACCTCTACTACTGTGTGCTTTGTCTTCTCTGTCTCATTGTGAGAAAACAGGGTGAGATTATTTAAACATTTCTCCTTTTTTTTTTTTTTTTCTACATTTGGACTAACTCTACTGTGGGAAGCAGAAATTGTTCAGCTGGCAAGATACAAACAATGTACAAACCATGAGCAGACCATCATAAACTACTACAATAAGCAATAGATTATACTTAAATGGTATTTGAACCAGTTTGTTTGAGATTAGGCACAGGCTGTGTTTCTACTCAGAAAACCGGTTCCAATGCTTTACTGGTCTACAACCAAGAACCCCTTATGTCGCTTATGCTTAAAACTTTGTGGCCGCCATCTTTAAAAAGACCAGAGAAGAGCTTCAGTGTGGACAAGAAGAAGACTGTAGAGGACAATTAGGGCCTGATTTATAAAATCACAAATAACAGGTGCAAATTTGCTTGCTCGTGCTAAAAAATGCATGTGCTATTGATTTGTGTGTCATGATGATCAACCAGGATTGGCTGCAGAAATGACAACAGGTACAAAATCTTGAAGACTGCCCTATACAATGGAGGATTTTTCATGCACTACTGGTTATCTATGTCCATTTTATTTGTGATTGGTTTACTCAGCGCCTGTTAGTCCCACCTTCACATTTGGATTCAAGCCCCATGACTCCAGACAGGTTTCTCATTGAGGTTAGCCTGTGCAAAGATAAATCAAGAATCAATGAAAAGCTCTACACCTTAAAGTAATGTATGGATGATTTTCAACAGTGTGCTGCTACACAAAATGGTTTTTACTTGTATTTTTTTAAAAAGAGGTTCGGTCTGTAGGTGTTTGTGTTCTGTAGTGAATGTGAAAATGAGCTGTTACCTCCTCTGTCTGATATTGACACTTGAGAAATCAGGTCAATTACAAAAGCTGATTGGTGTGATGTCTTACTGGTTGAGCTCATTACTATTCATGAGCTTACCCAGGTGAGACCACGCCCACAGAATTCATCTAGCTCAGTTGCAGTTTTTATTTAGAGCAAGGATAGCTGAACATCAATGTTCTTGTGCACTATGCTATAACAGAACTTCAACAATGCAGAGGCTTCGCAATAAGGTTGCTGCTGAAGCCTGGAGCAGTGCCATCCTAGCAGTCTACGACCAGTGCTTAGACTATTGTCAACTAAAGAAGTGCTATATACATTGGCTAGCTGTTAGCCAATCAGAGTCAAACAGATGAGCATGTTGAATACTCATAAGAACTAGTGCAAATCATGGTTCTGGTTCCACCAGGCTTTCTAAACCACCTTAGAATAGATAAAAACTTTGAAACCAAGACATTTTTTTCCACAAAAAATGTTACAACATCCATGGTAAAACAGACATTACCACAAACGTAATGAAATACCTGTGGCAGGACACCTTTAAACTACCATGATGAAATACAGTTGCGTAAAAAAATTATTAGACCATCAAAAGTCATCAAAAACAATGGTTATGCAATCAAGTACTAACTTCTGTTTGTATCATGTGACTAAAACAGGCAGAAAAGAAAACATGGAATGTCTAAAAGCACTGTTTTTGTCAGTACAATGTCATAGATATTGATGTAAGAACTTATGGAATTTGGGTTATTATAAAAAAAAATAAGGAAAATGGACAGATATCAGCTTTTAAATTAAACTATTTTGAGATATTTTTATTATCATTATAATTGTCCAAACAAATGTATCTTTAGTTGTACCAGGCATTAAAATAAACAAGAAATTGAAGAAAACATAGGATGGTCTAATCATTTTTTCCATGACTGTAAATCACAGGATGAGGATATGTATCCCTGCAGCTTTGTTCTTGACCGTTCTTGAAATAAAATCCTCTTTTTCTGAGACATAACTGAGATAAAACTGAGAAACAAAGCACTTTAGACCAAAATACACTACGTGTTTACTACACGACTCCCCCTGCAGCAGTACAGTGTGATGCATCTCTAAGCCCATCCAGTTCTGCACCGCTGTAGAAATATTAATCGACGCCAGGGAAAAACACACAAAAAAAAACCCCTGCTAGTTTTGTCCCAGAACGTATTCATTCTCTATACCACAGACCGTGCAACAACTGACAGCGACAGAACAGCTGTGTCTGCGACGAGGTCAGCCGCTGTTTCTGACAGACTGAGAATCGCCAGGTTTGATATGAATGCGTCAGTGAGAGATCTGTTTAGACTTCACTGCATGGTTTGATGCGTGTCTGTGCAGCTGTGAGCCTGTCTGTCTCGGTCTGTGGACGCGAGAACCGACTCACAGGATCAGGATTCGGACACAGGCCCGTGTAGCTGGAGTTGTCAGATGTCACCTTTGTTTGTGCATTTGACTACATTTGACCTCGTCTGGATGTTGAAAAGTATGAGTGATGGATACACCCTGGGTTACGGAGAGTGTGTTTGTACACTGGTGTGTTTAGTCAAAGGTACAGACAGAAGTCGCGGCAGTACAGGAAGAGTTCAGATTATTTGACTGGGGGGGGGTCTGTTAGCCTGGCCAACCATCCTGTTTCCTCATTGTACTAAGAAAATGGTCTGGAACTGCTCCATTCACTGTTGATTATGCCTGATCTATTTTATACCGGACCAATCACAAGCCTCGGTTGTTCTGCAATGCGTTCTACACATCGATTTCTTTTTGTCGCGAGTTGAAGTCAGTTTCAAGTCCACAAATCTCTTTACAACTGTTGTCGGTTGTTTGTTTCAGAAATAAAGATTGAATTACAGATTACCCTCTGTATTCCTACATTTCTCTGACAAAAGCATCATGTCCGTCCTATCTGTGATTGGTTTACCAGCGCATGTTAGTCCTGCCCTCATATTTGGATTCAAGCCCCGCGAGCTATCGTTATATTCAGACAAAAATAGAATGGATTTCTACGACCTGTTTTAATACCTTCTTAATTTGTCACATTTGTAACTAGTTACATCACGACATATAAGGTCAAGACCAGTATGCCATGATTGTTTGTCGTCATCAGTGTTTGTAGTCCATACTGAAAATATGTCCAAACTTCGAGAATGTTCGGGGGGGGGTTAAAGTGGCTCATTTGCATTTAAAGGGCCAGCACTCAAAACTACTTTTCTGGTGTCATTACTCAGAAATAGGGTTGAAGATGGACCTGTGGAGTTGAATTAATGAAGAATTCAGACCCAAGCATAGCGTTTACAGTTTATGTAGACCACAGGGAAATGCTTTAAAGTACATAATTCCATTTAAAAAAAGAAAAATATAACTCCTTTAATTTATTTTACAGATTTAGGCAGTTGGTTCAACAAAACACAAAGACACAAAACAATGTGAGAAGCTGTGATTCATTATGATTTTTCACTACTCCTTGAAAATAATCCCTGTTATGTAAAAAAATAAATAAAAAAATAACTTAAAAAATAATAATAACTTTAAGCTGACTACAAAATTAAGCCATGAAAAAGTGCAGCAGTTGGAGCCTGTGTATGTCTTTAATCACAGACCTGGTCCAATAGCGACTTTCCAAAGTCCCTGCAGACACTGGCAGGTCTATAGCTGCTATCTGCTGAGAAAACCAGCAGCGAAAAGCTCCTTTTCAGAGGGGCCTTCACTGTGAAAACCTTAAGCTTCCAACCTTAATTGCTCCTTCACGCCTTGGAGGGAATGTTGTTTAGGTACAATTGGACCGCTAGCCTACATACAGGCATGAATATATTTCCTCGTCTGTTGTCTTAGGAAAACAGGGTTGTTCTCAGAGCTGATCTTAGAGGATATTCCACATGCTTTTATACACAGATGTTTCTGAATGTGAGGCTGTTTGTTCAGTTTGATTTGTTTTTGAGGTACGTTCTACTTTTTCAACTCATATTAAGATCTGTAGTAACACTGAACCAGCAGATGGTCATGCTTTACAATAAGGGAATTGATTAACATTAGATGATACAGTAACAATCATTAACCATAAAAGAATTCATAATTAGATAATAGACCTAATAATAATTTACTAATGGGTTCATGTCTGCTTTGGCATTTAGACATTATCTGCATGTTACCTTAATAAAATAATTAGCATTAAATACCTACTGTGTAAATCAGTAGGTGGTGGGCATACAATATCTAAGTATGTAGGTGTGTATATATTTGTATTAAAGTATATATGTCTGTGAATATGTGGGTTTGTATGACGGCACATTTGGGCCACATAAGAAAATAAAAACCCTTGTTACTATGAGAATAAAATTGAAAAATATTAAGATAAAACCCATAATTTTAAGAAAATAAAGTCATAATATTATAAGAAATAGAGTCATAGTTTAAAAAAATTCTTAATTTAACAAAATAATGTACTTTTATGAAAATAAAGTCATCATATCTTGAGAATAAAGCCATAATATTATGAGAATAATGCCATAATTTAAAAACAGGTGGGAAAATTTTACAAGAATAAAGTCATACCCACTTGTTGCATAATGGAGAATTTGGAACATTTTGTGAGGTTATACTTTCATTTGGTGTTTATGCACTGCCACATACTGAGCCTATTAGCCCCGCCCATCATCAACACATTAGCATTAGTCAAATTTATTTTCAAAATATTATGACTTTAATCTCATAAAATGATGACATTATTTTCATTAAAATATGAGGTGTTTTCTTAAAACTACGACTTTATTCTTGTAATATTATGGCTTTATTCTCAAAATATGATTTAACTGTCATAAAATTATTTAATTTATTCTGGTAAAATTATGACTCTTTTTGTATTCAACTTTATTCTCATAAAATTATGGGTTTCATCTCCATATTTTCTGACTTTATTCACATTGCGACTGTTTTTATTTTCTGTGGTCCTAGTACACTGGTGTAGGTTTGTATATGTATGTTTGTAGAGATCATTTAAGGTGGAGGCTCATAGTAAATGAACACATTTGGTCTGTGTGTAACATCTGTGTGTCCTGCTGTAGGTGATGATAGCTGCATCTGCTCTTATCATTAGCTCAACACCTCGGCTAATAGCGCAGGTAAAGCAGTCTGAGAATCTCTCCTACACGTGACGGTGTTTACTGCAGCGCTCAGTGCAGGACGATGGGGCTGTTTATGAGACAAATCAGCATAAATGATGAATCAGTTATTCACACTTACAGCTGCATCGAATTTCAGTGGACAAAGGAATAAAATCAAGCCATGTCATCACCCAAATGTCTCATTAAAATAATGTCATCAATCCCACTCATTAACAGACATCCAGCCATCTGTCAGGGACCGCAGACCGGACTAAAGAAACGCATGGAGGCTCTGTGATGCCACCCGGCACTTTGAAGCATCAAGTATCCATTTTGGGTGTCACTGTCTTTGGTTTTTGACCATATTGGCTTGAAGGGTGACAGTCCAACTAATGCGGATGCTAACTTTCTAGCAGTAAAGTAGTAAATCTCATGGAACATTGACACAACAAACTCTGATGACCTGTCAGAGCAACATCTTGACAACCATAGTGGAGCTGTCGGTCATGAGGAACAAACACAAGTTCACAAAGTCCAACATGGTGTGAACTTTGAAAAGCAGAATATGAGTTACTTCAAATATAACTTGTTTGAACACAATTTGAGGAGATGATTTATACATGATATGACATTGAAGATCCTGGTTCTAAAAATAATGAAGTCACAACAAAAGTCTGATAAAAATATTTATAGGGTGAACTTAGATAAACAATTGCAACATGTTTAAATACTCAACTTGAATTATCCATAAATGTGACTTTAGTACTTCTAGGACCAGGGTCTTTAACTGTAGAAGGTACATGAGTATGACTAGATGTTTACTGTGTAGTTTTATTTGTTTGTTTATCTGTCTGTTGGTTTGTTTTGTTTTAGGTTAGTGTTTTTGTTCACTTTATTTGTTTCTTCATTTTGTGTTACCTTCAAGGCTGTATATATGTATGTATGTATGTGTGTGTATGTATGTATGTATGTATGTATGTATGTATGTATGTATGTATATATGTATGTATGTGTATATATGTATGTATGTATGTATGTATGTATGTGTGTGTATGTATGGATGTATATGTATGTGTATATATGTATGTATGTGTGTAAGTATGTATGTATATATGTATGCATGTATGTATGTATGTATGTATGTATGTGTGTATGTAAGTATGTATGTACATATGTATGTATGTACGTATGTATGTATGTGTATATGTATGTATTGTACGTATGTATGTATGTATGTATGTATGTATGTATGTACGTATGTAATTATGTATGTATGTATGTAAGTATGTGTGTATGTATGTATGTATGTAAGTATGTGTGTATATATGTATGTATGTATGTATGTATATATATATGTATGTATGTATGTATGTATGTATGTATGTATATTAATGTAACACTCCAAGGCAGGTGATTTTTTCATACCGCCTCATGTTTTATGAAGCTGAATAATAGACTATTGTTGAAAATGTGTGATTAAATAAGTTACACATCCCACTCCTTTTTCAACATGCAAATGAAGTCATTAAATGTTGTTTTCATGTATATGTATAAGTTTTCATGTTTCATTTCTAGGCACTAAGGTAGGATTACTTTATTTTGCTGCATAAACTGAACTGAACTGAATTTTTGCAACTTAAATTTTACACTGAGACCACAGTAGGTGTACAGTCCTCCATAAAATAACACTTGGCATTGTGTATCACTGTGAAAGGTGGAATAACTTGGAGGAGCCAGGCTGTAACAGCTGTTTTATCTTGGCAACACATTTTTCTGTGAGAGTTCAAACCCCTCAGACATATGTTGAACCTTTTTGTTGTTGCTTGGAAATTAACATTTGCTTTTTTTTTTTAAACTGTTAGTGTATTTTTTTCATATCATAGCAAAAGTTTAAAGAGTGGAAATGAGTAAAGACTATAGACACCATCCATTCTTTGATGGTAAGAATTTTGCCTTTTACTGCAGAAGTAACATGTCATTATCTGCAACAATATAGTAGTTTTAGTTTTGAGTTCACACCTTTAGATGAACAGTTTATACCAGAAATAAAAGGAGAATCTGTTATACTTCTGTACTGGGTAAACATGACATGCATATATCCTGTATCTTTATTTGATATGAGAATGAGAGTGAAGTGTGTTTGGATTTTTAGATAGATTTTTTTATGTGTCTATAAAAGTAGTGATAGTACTCTTTTCTGGCTTTGTATCCCATGCAATAAAACAGGTGTTTTCAGATTCACACATTTTGGAAGGTGTTTTAATTGTGTTGAAATAATAAAAAATGTGATTTGATATGAATAAAATAAACAGAAAGATGCTTTGAGACTCAAAGTAGAGACATTTGCAGGGTGAGAGGAACACCGCAGCATTTTTAGTACCATTTTTCTAGTGAATGTGCTAAGACAGCTATTGATCTTTTTAAGATTAAAAGAATTGATAAAGAACCATTTAACTAATTGTAATTAATTGAAAAGCCGCTATTTTTAATCTAGCCCAATAAATAAGAATGCCTTTACTGCACCCGGAGATAAAGAGGCACGATTTATAACATGAAAACAATGTCATTGCAGTGGGGGAAAAGAAGTAACCTAGTTTTTCATTGCACCTTCTGAAGTGAAAAAGTAGCTTTTATCCCTGACCATCATGGCAACAGATAAAACTGTATTTGAGAAAGACATGAGAAGAAATATACAGTTGCATAGTATTCAAGTCACTTAACCCATAAAGATTAAGATTAAAATGGTCCGCCTGGACTTCTTTTTTCTTATTTTGATTATAAAAAGGTTAGAAAATATGTTGTGAATGAGTCCATTTGCCCATTTTTCCAGAGCACTTTTTTTCCAAAATCTTTCAAAATCTAAAAATCCTTTACAATTTACTGCATTTTATAATATGGGTCCATTTATAAGAGAGAGACTTGACTTGAAGTCCATGGGATATATCTTGGATATATCTTAATTAAAAAAACAAAACAAAAACAACAAACTAATTTTATTTTATGTTCATTATGATCATGTCTTTAAAATTCCAACAATTATCTAATTACAGAAACAATAAATAAATAAATAAGTCATAAATGACTAGATATACTAAAATGTCAACGAATAACCATCCGAATTTAATAACAACCACCTTCTAATTATCCAAACGATAATAAAATGAGTTTATTATAAAATAGTTTTTCTTTCATTGAGATAATCATGACAGATATTTATTTTTGTCAATACAGGAGGTCCTCGGGTTACGCGGTACTCGACCGACGTTATTTCGACTTTACGACACCTGAGTCTTGTCCACTATTTTGACTCCAGTCGCGCCATAGTGTAGAGTGTCTGTGTTTATGCTCCATAATTTTCTCGGTATCCTCGCCTTTTTCACCCTCCTTTTTTGCATCATGGCCCCAAAAAAGAAAGCA
>JAPTGZ010000005.1:12045276-12057638 GCA_029814645.1 Fowleria isostigma | reverse complement strand
CGAGCCTACTGTAGGCTCGTATAGACTCTGTGGGTGTTAAATTAACACTGGCATTTTTATTGTATATATGGTTATGTGTGAGTATATGTACAGTGTTCAGCATAAATGAGTACAACCCCTTTGAAAAGTAAGATTTTGATCAATATCTCAATGAACAGAAGCACAGTTTCAAAAAAACTGGACCAAACTGAGTTTTATAGAACATTTCCTTATCTGAGAACAGGATATGTTGTATAGTGTCCCATAGAAAATTATTTTCAAAGAAAACTGAAGGTTTTGTGACAAATCTGTTAAGGTGTACTCATTTATGCTGAGCACTGTATGTATGTATTTAAGTATTTGAATTTAAGCATGTATAGATGCAGGAACAGGTAATTTTGATTATTACTATTATTATTATTATTTTCATGCTTAGGTCGTATATATTGTAATGTCCAGCCAGACATATCTACTTTCGGTTATGTGTATGTATGCATATATGTACACTGGAGATCAAAATTAGAACGATTTATAAACGATTGATTTTTTTCTGAAATAATGTCATCGTCACTGTTCAACAGTTGAAGGACTTTTTGTTGTAGCTACACCATGATACTAGAACACTTTTTTTTTTTTTTTTTACAAAATAACTAAGGCATTTCAACAAAATAAAAAACATTATTTTGTCATTATTATGTAGGTATGTAGAGCTGTTTATGTATACAAATATTTTCTTTATTTACATCTTCAAGTACTTATTTATTTTCTTCATTTGCTTTTTCTCACCAAGGGTAGGGAAGGGTATGTTGGGATGGGTATTTTTGTTTATGAAGTGTAATTAAAAAAACAAAACATGGCGTTATTCCTCACAAATATAAAGAATGCAAAATGTAGAATACTGTTTGTGTCATTTTAAGCCACAGAAAACGTGAATATTTAACACTAGGTTTACATTATGTGTAAAGTCGACATTTTATGCAGGCAGTTGATTTAATCTCCATTTAATTGACTGCTTTGCACTTGAGTTTTCTTGAGAATATAAGTGCTGCCTTTAGTTAACAGCAGTCGAATAGTGGATATTAAATAGCACACCAGTAAAAAATATAATATTATGATGTAATCAAGTGTGCTGCAGCCTTTAGGCTTAATCACAATTAAATTTTCCTGCTTTTCTTTTTTCCTCCTGTACCCATGTTCTTGACTATTGCTACATTAATAGCTGCACCGTAAGCTCAAGGGAGGAAAGTCAATTAAATCTAAAGAAGAGCAGAACATTGAATAAGTCTCCAGCTAATGTTCATATTTCTATTTATCTTCCTCTGTTCTCTAAAATGTCTATTACAGTGTGAGCGCTTCTCAGGGAGTGGAATAGAATTCACTGTGTTATTTCTGCAGAAAATAACCTGGTATAAGACGGATCGGGATAAAAGGGGTGAAGTCGACTTACGGAGGGAGTGCCACTCGTCCTGCCTTATCGTCTTGGTGGTGTTGTTGGACAGGGTTTTGGGTATCATAGCCGAGGAGTAGTGATATTTGATGTAGGAGCACCTTGCAATGGAACCTGAGGACAAAAGAGGGAGAGGAATGTTTCATTATTATTATTATTATTTTTTATCCAGAAACAAATGTTACTCATAGGTCTTTACATAAGATCCACATTGATGACAACACAAAGTGAGGATGAATGGACTGTTAAGATAACATTGTTCCACAAAGGAGTGATTCAGCTGAAGAAGCCATGCCTACAGTTATTAATTAAATACCCAGACACCGGCAAATCACTCTGCTTCCCTAAAACAATAGCAAACGGCTGCTGTATGAGCCCCTATTGTGTCAAAGCCGGAGGAACATTTTCAACATACATTTCTATTACCTACAACTGTGACACAAAAGCTGTCAGAAAAAATGATGTGTTCCTCAAAAGCTATTAACTAATCAGTCACCGGAGCCATTCAGTGTATTATTATAAATGTCTCCGAGAGTCCCCTGGCCTTGTGATGTGTGTGGGATTTCTAGATGAAATGTTTCACAGTAGATGGTGTGGACTTGAGTCAAACTGACAGTCAGAAATGTGTCTGACGAGGTGAGCTGCAAAAAAAAGAAGGAGGAAAGTAATTTCAACATATTCTTCAATAGTCACTGAAAATGTCCACTAAATTCAAAGTAGTCAGAACGCAGGAGTCACATATGGCATGGTCAAACGGTTACAGAGGGTAAAAGAATTGTTCAGATGATAATAAGTTGACCTACATTTACCTGGCATATACAAATGTGTTCAGAAGTTTACATACAGTGGCAGAATGTGGGATTCTTTGTCCATTTTTCAAAGAACATGAATGATAATACATGTTTTTTTTTCTTACACTCACGGTTAGTGAGTGAGGTGAAGCCATTTATTATCAAACAAATATGTTTAGTCTTTTTAAATCATACTGGCAAAAGAAAGTCTCCAAATGATCCTGATAAAAGGCTCGTTCTTAATACTCTGTACTGGCCCCGCCCCTTTAACTTCAATGACCACTTCAGGTGTTTTGTGGTTGTTGTGGATGAAGGACTTTATTTGGACTTATACATAGAAAAAAACAACATCTTCTACACATTGACCCACCAATAAAAACCATGGAGTTGGATCAATGGCAGTAGATGGAGACACTTGGTTTATGTTCAATTAATGATATATTTTGCTTAAACTTTATTTTTCTTTGTTTTTTATGCAATAACCTTCAACTTTAATTTGAGCTTTTTATGGACATCTACATGATCAATAAGTTAAATATTTTTAAATATCTGATTTTCACTAAAAAAGAGTAAAATACAGAACATAATATTAGAATAGATGGTGATAGATCACTTAACAAAGGGTAAAATAGTGAGAAAAATACATCTGGGAACTGACTATCCATATCAATAAAACCGTCAAAACAGTACTTCCATATAGACATTTGTTATATATAATTTGACAAAGCAGCCTTTAGGAAGAATATCGCCATAATGCAAAAGACAGAGCATCCATTTGCTGAAGTTTAGAATGCTAATCTTTTTATAGAATCTCTTTACAATGAGGCCTGTGTACAAACAAAGGAAAATAAGAAAAAAAAAGTTCTTTCCTTCCCTGTTTGTAGGCAGTTGAAAATGGATGTTTGAATTTACAAGGTCAACTTGAATGTACCATCATCTGTCAGCGCCCTTGTGTTTTGTCATTCAAAATGATGGACGAGTTAGACTTTACGAGGTGCAGTGAACACATCCCCTTGTCTGTCTGTCTGTCCGTCTGTCAAATCCCAACGAGACCAAAACACAATACAGGGTTTTTTTGGCTGTACAATTACTTTGATGCAAACATTTACTTGCCACATACCCTTCTGAGATTTACTCTACAAATAGAAAATCTATTATTTCTCGTGTGTGACAGGCTGTTAGATTTATCTCTGTCAAGTAAAAATGTCCAAAAGAAGTTTATCATCTTTATTGATTAAAACGTACCGTGACCCAGTTTGGAGATTGTTTTACTTCCCAGCCTGATGTCACAGGAATCATTTATTCATTTATGGTTTATTTAATAGGGACAAATGGACTGTACACAGAATGACTGAGGCCGACATTAGTGATAAGTACCATAGTGTTTGTGTCAAACGTGGCAAAAGAGTACTACCACTACATAGGAATACTTGTGTACATGTAAATAATTCAGCAAGATCTCATAAAAATACTTTTACACTGACATGTCTTTTGTGTTTCCTTTACTACTTCAGTCATACTTAAAGGTATTTGATCAACATGATGCACTGAGGCCTTTAAAATTGAGCATATATTTTGAAAGATGCCCTGAAAAAAGGCTCTGAGTGGGGGTGGCCCGTGGCATAGGCGGACTCGGCAGCCACCTAGGGCGCCACCTTCTGGAGGGTAGCGCCAGATGAATTTCTTGTCTAGAGCACCACATAACTCAGAACCGTCCCTGATTCTGAGTATTCAAAATACATATATGATAGTATCACACAAGATAGTATCCGTACAGGTATAACCTTTATTTTTATGGACTTGTGTCTGGTTGTTTTAGCACTTTTTAGTGATAATGATAATGATGGTGATCCTTACTATTTGTGGTAGTAATAATAGTAGCAATCAGCCAATAAGTAATAAATGTAGTAGTAATGGTAGTAGTATTAGTAGCAGAAGTAATAGTAGTAATACTAATAGCAGTAGTAGTAGCAGCACTACTAATAGTAGTAGTAGTAGTATTGGTAGTAGAAATAATAATAGTAGTAGTAGTTGTAATGATAGCAGTGCTAATAGTAGTAATAGTATTCCTACTACCAATGCCAGTACTACTAATAGTAGTGACAGTAGCACTTGCAATAGTAATAGTAGTAGTGAAAGTAGTAAAATTGGTAGATTTTAGCATCAATTCTTTTTGGCCTTAGGTTTTTTAATACTTTTAAGCTATTCATGACCATATGCCCTGTATCAACACACTACTAAACTGTTGTTAATGCACAACCACAAGACCAGCAACAAAACCAAACTGTCAACATTTACATAATACTTCCATTTATGCTAAAACTAAAACATTCCACCAAACAAGTTAAACTCTTCAGTAAAAAAACTGACCACACCTGCCTCTAAGGTGTAGTGGAGTAGAAGAGTTTAACAGCAGATAATACTCATATAAAGTACACATATCTTATGTTTGTATTTAACTACAGCGTTAGTGCTTTGTGATATCTTCTGTGTCTTTTTAGGTGAACTCATGTCAATAGTGGTTGTGTTGCAAAACAAAACATTTCACCAAAGTCTCCAAATGTGTGTCTCCAGCAGCAGACAGTCTGTTTGTCAGTTCTGAGAGAGGCTACGATGCTCAGTTAGGGGAAACAGTGGGGGTGCCAGGCTCTCCGGTCGCCCCCCCATAGACCCACCCCTGTATCACATGGTGGTTCTGTGCATACAAATCAGCCTAGTTTGTTGTTTATGTGTGTGGACCTGTTGGCTGTTTCCTACCACATGAGTTTCTTTTGGTAAAACTTGTCATACAGTCTGTAATTGTCCCTTCGCCGTCCTCTCTAGTTTAGCCTTTTATTTTAATTGTGCACTCTCCACAGGACAGAGTGCCACTTTGAATTCACTGTGAAAATGGTGGCTCTAATACTGTATGTTCATACCAAGAGTGTAATTTTCTGGCTGGTGGAGAAAGAGCTGCTTCCTTCTGACACCATTACAGCATGTCCGCTCTAATTATCTGTGGCAAGGCTGCATGCCTTACTGAAAACTGCATTATTGGAGTCCTGGGAGATTTGAACCGCACAAACAGAGCCAAGCAGGACTACACCCCCCTGCCTCTACTCTGTCCTACAGCCATACGCACACACACATACACACACACACACATATATACACACACACACATACTGGCATAAACAAGCAAACCCAGGGGACCACAACTGCTGACAATAGTAATTACCCATTCATGACGATCTCTTTATCTGTGGTGCAGTCGGCACCCCGGCGTTCAGAAAAGGATTAGATCCAGTGGATGAACATGTGGTGCAAACACCACCGCACTATACGTCCTTTAACATTACCTATTGTCTAAAAATACACCAGGACTGGAGTGTTGGTTATTATAGATGAGTCTTCCAGCCCATGTGGTTTTACAGCTCCATGCCCCTTGTGCATTATGATCCAAATTAAATCTTTGGAGGAATACATCCGGTCTCTGGGCTGTCATGGATGCTTACATACACAATGTATTTAGTTGAGTTACTGTTCACCAACACGCAACATCCAGGGATGAAAAGTCATGCTAATGTGTAAGAGCTAAAAGCTGCAGCTCCGTGACTGGACACTTGTGAGTTAATCCACATGAAGCCTTGAGTTAAAATGACCAACTTTACAGCAGAAATAAACATATTTACAGCTCAGTACCAAAAACAGGACTCTATAGCCAGTCACAGAGCGTTCATCCTCATGTCTATACTTTACACTGGATTTTAAAGCTGTAGCTAAATGCTTTTGAGGCTTCAATAATATTCAAAGGGATGATTTCATTGCATCAGATCTTTACAATCAGTTCATTGTCCTTGTGTTTGGGTTGGCACTGACCCATGTTAGCTTTTTAATTATAAAATGATAATAGATTAGATTTCTATAGCACTTTTCAAGGCACCCAAAATGCTTTACATTATTGATCCATTATTCATTCACTCTCACATTCACACTCCGGTGATGGTAAACTACATATGTGTCCACAGCTGCCCTGGGGTACACTGATGGAAGTGTGGCTGAGAATTTGCACCAAACGGCCGCTCTGACCACCACCAAACATTCATACACATTTATAGTGACACTGGAGGCAAGGTGGGTGAAGTGTTTTTCCCAAAAACACAAATGACTCAGACAGAGTGGGATTCGAACTGCCAACCCTTCAATTATTGGACAACCCGCTCTACCTTCTGAGCCATGGCCACCCCAAAATAGAATAAAAGTACCACATAAGCCACATAAAATAACCACATAAAATGTGTTTATTGTATCAAGGGTTTTTGACTTTGTCAAGAACCTCTATTTCTACAAAAAAAACAAAATAGTATATAAATATAATATTATATAAATTATAAAATGCTCTGGTTGAAATTAAGGTCAGTGTTGACCCAATTTTAAAACTAAGATTATAAAGCAATATTTAGAGCCCAAACTGAAATCTTAAATGCACTGCCAGCCAACACACTGACACCAGCTCCTCTAACAAGCATGAGAGCTTTAGTGGATTCTCATTTATCCTTGTTATCCAGTATACCTGCACAAACAAAACAGACGGACATGTTCAGACATGTGAGGTCAGTTCAGTCTAGAACTGGTGACTGTCAGACGTCACATCCAGGGGTACACTGACAATAAAGGCCCAGAGGCCCACACCAAAAATATTAAAATTAATATTTTCATGGATAAAGAAGAATAACAAGGGAACCAAGAAATGAAACAAATTGGATGATAGATAATTGTTTTTAGTGTATTTTACAGCTGATTTAAGACATGAGTCAAAACCGACCATTAAGAACACAAGAGGAAGGATAAAAAGATTAGTTGAATAGATATTTACTGAAATATTTAGGCCATTCCTGGAGGTCTAACTATTGACTGGACAAATGCATACAGTAGGTGAATAAATTCCTCTGCATATGCACAGGTCGTAGAGTCGTGTAACTGGTCTTTGACGTCTCACTATACCCACTGTCCCCGACCACTAGCATCATAATGAGATATTGATTAATCAATAACGCTCACATGTAATCCATGTGCTGAGTGAAAGCCTGCCTCTAGGCCTGCACAAGCATCTCCTGTTACATCCAAGCTGCCTCTCCTGTGTAGTGTTTGAAGTAGATCTTAACTCTAACTCTGTACAATCCCAGCGGCTTTACACAACAGACTGGCGCTCGTGTTCCGGTGCGAGGAGAACAGAGGTGACCGCCACTGATCGGTTTTGTGCAGTCGACTCGTGGATCTGGCATAGATTTTCTTGCTGCTGGAGGAAGACTGCGAGACCTGGAGGGATTTCAAATAGGCCAATAAAACTGATGACCCTGACAAAAAGTTCATCGGAGCAACGTGTCAATGAGCTCCCATTAGCCCACCAGTTCTCATTTAGACGCAGATCACTAGTATCCCGTAAGACCCCACTCTGAACCACTCACATACCCATACCGCATTGAGACACGATCAGCGCCACGATTTATGAATGCTGATGTCAGCTTTAAGACTCTGCGTCCCCGCTGCACGTACAGGCTGTGTGTAATCTGAGCTCATTCAATGAACATCGGCTGTAGTAATCAATATTTCACTGCTGTCGGTTACACTGGTACATTTTTCTGAACTTGATAGGAACGAAGTAAGAGTAGAGACTGTAGGATGGAATGAAGGTCTCTGCCTGACAAGTGCTACTGCCTATTTACCTCAAGAGGTTCAGGGCAGATGAAAGCAGAGAATGGCCATCCCCTTCTGTCGATGGCACCGCAAGTGAAAATACTGACGCAGAAAAAGCAAAGCAAAGTGTGGGTTCTCAAGCTGCAGAGTAAAGAAGAACTGTGGCTGTATGTCTTCAATGAGCTGCTCCTGCTATCTAAATTATTATAATTTTTCTTTAATCCTTATATTTATGAATTTTTTTTTAGAATCCTCCTTAACGTCAGTAATGTGACAGTTATTCACAACATATCCTTGCCTAACATGGAGGTGAAAGTTATGCTATACAGATCTTTGCGCTACTTTGAGCTGAAACTTAAAGTAAGCATTCAGATGACATGTGAGATTTGCACTAAATAGTAAAAAAAAAAAAAGATATATGGTTATATAGCCCCTAAAGACATAGAACTATTCTTGTGGTGACTCCTAAATGATTTTTTCTTTACATGTAATCTTTCTTTTATGTATTTCACTGATCATGTAGATATTCATAGTAAATTCAAAGGTTATATTAAAAGAGAAAAAGTTATCTTTCCAGCAAAATATATTGTCATTTGGAAATTAAAAGCAGTGTCTACAACCACTGAAATTAATCAAACTGCATTGTTTTACTGGTGAATAAATGCAGCTGAATATGAGTGTTTCCATGTTCAAACTGGACCCTGTGAACGTCCAAATGAGTCAAATCTTAAAACCTAAGAAACTGCATTTTATTTGAATTCTAGAAATTTATTGATAGGACAAATGGTTCAAAGACCCAAACATGCACTGGTGACTCAAAATTTGATATGGCGAAATATTGCAGTATTTAATCTTGCAATTTATTATTGATTTGCTCTTGTCATGAATCGATTTTTTAAAAGGCTATTATTATTCAAATATAGCTGCTTTAAACGTCTTTCGCTTTCACCTCTCTCTTCATCCTTAGTGAGTTCAGTCACTGTTTTACATGTCCTCCAGGGGGCGCTCCTCGGGTGAGTGGCTGAAAATTGGGCGGAAGTCACAAAAGAAGAAAAACAAACAACGGCGCTAATATCTACGAGCAGTGAAGTTAAACTGATAAATGCACCAGCATCGTTTAAATCCAAACTGTGGACTCACTTTGGTTGTTATAGTGTGAATGGGACAAAGCTGTATAAGGACTTTACAATATGTATGAACTGCAAACTATCTCATGAAAATATAATACATGAGCGGCACGACAAATATATGCACTGTAGAGACATAAGACGTCATGTTTTATGAATGAGTTTAAACGAGACTGATCTGATGAAATGACGTTACGCCACTTCTTATAGCATTTGCTGTGTTATACGTACACATTTTCTATTGTTCATATGTTATTAAATGCCATTTGATGGAAGGAAATGTATGTTAATATCTTCAGTTCACATAACCATAACCCTGACCCTCAGTGCGCCGTATTTGATCATCATTCTGATTGGACGGGGTTAATAACAGCGTGTCGTGAAAACTTATAATGTGTACAGATAATGAGCCAATTGAAAGTGTCGTGAATATGCGAGTCATGACATCACATCGTTTAAAATAGTGTCATTTTGTCAGAGAAAAAAAATGTGTTTACAGTTATGTCGAACTAAAACAGTGTCACTGTTTTTGCACTACTGCTGTTTTTACTCTGGTTAAATTATGATATAAAAATATAAACAATGACATTTTTTTCCTTTGTTTTTGTTTCACCCCTTTAAACACACAGATATATCGTAGGATATTAAAAGCAATATATCGATAATCGCAATATCAAGATAATATTTTTATCGTGAAATTTGTACTGTGTATTGTATCGTTAGGTACCCTGATATTCCACCAAAATCATTTACTGATAAAAATAGTTAAATACTTGCTGATCCATTAATCCTGTCAATGCATGTAAATAATTGGTGTAAAATACAGTTTGTCATCTTTTCATGGTCATCAGATATGACCTGTTTGGACATTCAGAGGCTCTGTAGTTACGGTGGAAAAACATGTTTTACAACATCGATTCACTAGTAAAATAAATTGTGTGGATGGACACACTTGTTTTTACATTCAGATTGATATCTTTGCTGAAAAAGTCCCTTTTTCCTTCAGTTCTTAATGTAATAACTTCAAGTTTAATCTGAACTTTTATGAACATCTACATGATCGCTAAATTATATATTGGAAAAATATATGTATTGGAAAAATATCGTAAAACCCATGTAGTTTGATAAATGACGGTGGATGGAGACGGTTTATTTTCAGTTAATGATAGATTTGACCAAAAAAGTCACTTTTTCCTTCCATTTTCTCTATTTTAGATATAATACCCCTCAACGACATCAATCATGATCGTAAATCAAAGGAATTTTCACTTCATTTTCACAGATTTTTACTTCAGAATGCAAAACACTGAGCATAATATTAGACTAAATGGTGATAAATCAAGTTAAAAATAGAGAGAAACAAACATTTGCGGACTGCCACAGAAGTAGCACTGGGTCTTAATGGATTAAATGTCTTCAATCAGTAGATGCTGTTTGGGTTATCTGGAACATGTAACAGTCTGTTACCGCCTTCAACAGTAGAGTGATCGCACTTATTCCCATTGTAAGTATCCGCACATATGCTGTGTTGTGTTACCACCTTTTTCCATTCAGTGGTTGTTTTATGCACAAATTGAAAACATTAATAAACCCTCGATGGAAAAGCGCCGACCAACTGTTGGTTTTTTTTTGTTGCAGTAACATCCACCCAATCGTCAGCTTGAACCTTTGAACACACACTTACATTTTTACAGAGAGGATGTGTCACGTGTCCATAAGAGGGAGCCTCTCAGGAAAACCTAGGCCTCTGTACATAACAAACAGCTCATGCTCTCATCTTTCTTGTGAAGACATTCCCAGATGTACTCACTCTGTCAAACAAGACAGAACGTCTATAGCTCCACCTAATGAGCCCTGAAGGCTGGAATATTCATCACACACCCAGATACTATCACTAACACGGATGCGATTCGGTTTAATTAGTGAGTGGGTTTTTTTTTTTAACTGTGGGGAGCTTGAAATGTGTTTTAGTAAAGGTCGCAGTGATTTAAAACTGAAGAAAATCAACAAACAGCAGCAGCGGTGTGGACTATATGGCCTATTAGGCCCAAAATGGAGGCAGAATTCACAATGAGTCACAGTGAGAAGTTTTAATCACAAACATAAGTTTTTTTTTCGGCACATTTAATTTTCCAGTTGCCTCATTACTAAGTGGTTTTCTAGTAAATATGTGGAAAATTCTAGCATGTTGTTGTGTAATGTAGTTTATTCAATGATGAACAAATAAATACTTAGAAAAGCTTTACGAACCTCATTATTACCCAATTAACTCAAGTACATAGTACCAGAGTGGTTACTTTTGAGATATAATAGTTTATAGTGTACCCTCATAAAAAAGTGACAAATAATTAGGCAGTGGCTACTGTCACAGTACTGTGGCCCAAAATATCAGTTGGTCTATTGCCACAGATGTTAGTATTTATACTAGAGCTAATCATGGATATTGTTAAATGAACTCATTAGTCTCTCGTTGCCAGAGTACTGTGGTCATGTGCTGTATACATCAATAAATTCTTCTGTGTATTTTGCTACCACAGTACTGTTGCAGTTGCAAATGATATATTAGTGATGGTATATAGTATAGAACAGGAGTTATTGTTGTAAATGCTCTACATGTTGTCGTTTTATGGGATTCTCTGCTCTGTGCAGTCTAGGGATGGGAATCTTAGTTGTAAGGCCGATACAATATGCATCTCGATACAGCATCTCCAATCTGATATATTAAAGACACATGTGGCATCTCATGTTGCAATATGATTCGATTCACACCCAAATCACGATACAGAGCAATTAAGCCCATTCTGATTCAACACATTCAGTCTGTAAGAGAATATGCAGAGTCTTCTCGGAGTCTGGTTGTTTGTGAATGCGTCCAGAGCTCATACTGTCATGTACAGTCAGTGTACACGTCCACGAAACTACGGCGCTCGTTAATGTGGGTCTATGGAAAAGAAAAACTTTACCCAAAAAATAGTAACACTTTTAAATGCAGGACTGCACTTTTATCAAATAATTTAAAATAAGTTAAATAAAAAACAAAAAAAAGCTAAAATGCCCCCTCCCCATACCTACATCCATCTCTTAGTGCAGTGTTTCTCAGATGGGGGTATGTGTACCCCCACGGGTACTTGGAAGAAGCCGAGGGAGTACTTGACATTTTTGGTGAAAATACATTAAATAATTCATGAACTGAATACAAATAAATAATGACAATTAATGCTGAAATATAAAACACAATAAATTTATTCATATAATATTTGAACTATAGGGCGGCACGGTGGTGTAGTGGTTAGCGCTCACGCCTCACAGCAAGAAGGTCCCTAGTTCGATCCCCGCACCATT
>JAPTGZ010000005.1:11914388-11924789 GCA_029814645.1 Fowleria isostigma | reverse complement strand
TGGCGGTGTAATGAATAATTCCGCTGACATTTTAAAGTAAAACATTATAGAAATCACAGTGTCAGTGTTAAAAAAAAAAGCCCAGCTTAAAAATGCATGTGTTTAGTTGTATTCAGTGTTAAAAAACAAAAACAATATACATATATATATATATATATACATATATATGTATTATATGGCTCTCACGGAAATACATTTTAAGATAAGTGGCATTCATGGCCCTCTCTGCCAAAAAGGTTCCTGACCCCTGTTCTAAGGTAAGGAACTACTCTGAAATAACAGTAACAAGTTATCTGTAATGGATTACAGTTTGGAAGTATTTTGCACAACAGTGATGACTAGTACTGTGACTACTACTAGTGTTACCATTTCTACTTATATTACGAATACTACTACTATTACTAGTACTACTATTACTTATATTACTACTACTACTACCACCACTATTACTACTACTACTAGTACTACAACTACTACTACTTCTACTGGTACTACCAATACTACTACTATTACTACTACTACTACTAATGCACAAATAGACCTATACACACACTGAACCCAAAAATGCAACAAAAAATAAACTCCATAAATCTAAATTCTGTTTGATTCCATATTCCTCGTCCTTTTACTATTGTAACTATCAAATATAAACCACTTGAGTTAAACTTTATTAGTCATGCTATGACTTCTGCAGCGTTGTAACTTATCCTTTATTGTGGGGAAATGCACCATCAAATATCATCATACACGACTGTGTCAGACTCACAGATTTTCACAACCAAGATGAAACAATTGATTAAAAATACAGCCTTATCTTTGACACAAACGTTTGATGTCCAGATCAATGCAACGAACAGACGCTCTGGAGAGTTCAACTGGCAGGAGAAGCCCAATTCATGCATTGTTTATCAAAAAAGTGTATATATTATAGTACAGTCTATTTCATTGGCTTTAGGTGCTGAGTTTGTTGCAGTCAGTAGTTGTTAAATTCTATCATCATTTTCAACTATTATCCTTAAAATACTTGCTAAGAAAAACACAAAATACTAATTAGACTCAATCAAACATCTATTCATGTTCATATCAGCTTTTCCCAAAGACCAAAGAAGAGAGTAACTAGCTAAAAAACTTTAAAAATAAACTTGACAAAGACATTCACTGGGACAAACTGAAGCTAAGTTATTTAGCCTGTTTGGATGCCCTCCATATTGATTTTACATTAATTTGGCTGAGATGCTGCACCTAAACCTTAAAATGGCAGAGAAAACATCAATATTTCGCCCTCTAAAAGCACAAATAAATCCATCTTGCTCATAATATTGTCCTTTTATGTGTAACTTTGTATAACCCAGTCATCACAGAGCCTCATTGCTGCTCTGAGTGACATGTTTCAACTTCATTAAACTGAAGGAAGAATAGTTTTTGATGAAGCACCAAAGTCCAAACATGATAGTCATTTTTTACAGTGGAGACTAACTCCATCAGGCAAAACAAAGTCTCCAGATGCTGTAAAAAATTACAGTTTTTAGACTTAGACGCTGTTTCCTTCTATTTCAGATGAGTCACTGGTGTTTTACGTAAAAGGGACGAAAATTACCAGGCTGATCACTCAAGTGGCAACAGAGGAGGTGTAAGATGGCCCAACGAAACATGACTAAACTAAAAATGTGATCAACTGGATGCTTTTTAGTACGATTAAAGTGTCAAAGCTGCTTTTACCATCAAAAACCGAGACTGAACAAAGGTATCACTGTAAAATAAATGAATACATGCTTCATTTTCACTCATATCAATGTGGACTTTCAGGTTTTTTGTCTCATTTGGATGTTTAGATTCTCCTGAATTTCTGCAAATGTGTATATTTGACTGTTTATATAATTATTTTCAGACACTTGTAAATGTTCCCTTAACCTTCCAGTATCTGGGTGAGCATATTATGCACCTTTTGTACTTAATGTTACAAAAATAGCATATTTCAACCACAGAGGGTGTGTGTGCTGTAAAACTAGTTTGTAATAACTTTCAAGCTCCACAGGAGGCAGCATTTACACAATAAAAGCCTGGTTATGAAATGAATGGTTCATATTCACTAAAATGCTACAGGGTTTTTTTAACCTTCCAGTGTCTGGGTGAGCATATTATGCACACTTTGTACTTTGTGTCATAAAATGTATAATTTTTCATCATTTGTTTTAGGTCAGAATTTAAAAGTTGTTCATTTTGCAGGGTTTCTAAAATTTTGACCCCGCCACTAAAATCAGCACATTGTAAAAACTGTTAATTCCTACACTAACACCCTTCTACCAAGTGAGTAAGCATGCACATTGACATATTTTAGCATTTAACATTTGACCTGACACAAAATATACTAAAACATATTAACCAATGTTGTGGTTAATTACTGACATATGCCAGGATGAAAAAAGACAAAGATAAATAATCCATTTTTTTGTAGAATATTAGGGAAAAAAGTTTCTTTTTTTTGCATGAAAAAATATGGTTTGATTACATTACAAAAATGGTATTGAAAGGGTTAAAATATTAGTTATTAAATGGAATATGAAAAAAATAAATAAAAAAAGCTTAAAAATTGAAAAACATTTGAACATATGAAACACATTTTGACAGTATTATTGTACCGCACATATTACTCAATGGATGCTACTACAGCAGTGTTCCTGTTGTGTTTTTATGGAACTGTTTCCTCATGTTATTAGTCCTATAGTTGATTATGACATTTTGTTATGTTTTTTTTTTTTTAATTGTATACTTTTTTTGCTTAGTTTATTCATTCTTGTGCCTTACAAGTACGAGTATTCATTCTTGTTCTAGTTATTATTATCATTATAATTATCATTATTTATTTTATTATTCTATCTAGTTGGAGCCACTTTTAGCTGCAGCAAAGCTGCTGCTACTCTTCCAGTGTTCCATTAAAAAGAAACAAAAATCACAATTTTATATAAACAAAAAAACTCAGACAACAGCAATAACCAAGTCAAAAAGAAAACATATTAGAATTATTGTTGTTATTGTCATTATTATTGTTGATATTTTGTTGTGCGAGTGTCTTTACCACCTTTTTTCTCCCTCCTTCGCTCTCTCTTTTTTTCTTCCCCCTTTCTTCTCTTTCCTCATGTTTCTGCCTGTCGGTCCGGCATCAAAATGTGGTTCAACGACACCAAAATGAAGACAATGGAATATCAAGGGGAGCTTTATACACTGTATGAAGTTCCCCTGGGCAAAGCAAATGTGACCAGCACAACAAAGCAGACAGACCACCATTCATCTGCTATGATGCTGGACAAGATAAGTCTAAAAAAAAAAACAGTGTTCCTCAACTGGAGGTAATGCACCCCAGGAGGCATTGAGACACCATCTGGGGACATTTGGAAGGAGAAAGCTAAGAGGGGGGTACTGAACCACAGATGGGAGGGCGTTAGTGTTATGCTTCATGACGTTCACCACTGCAAAATTATTTTTGTATGGGGCGCCAGGACGTTTCTGACGATGTAAAGGGGCATTTCTCCAAAAAAAAGTTGAGAATCTCTGGATTACAAGAAATATTCAGTGTCTACATTAGGTTTTCTGTGCCAGTAATTTCACCATTTCAACATTTCTTGACATGCTCTCAAATCCTAAACTTTGCAGTTGTACATGTCTGTTTATGTTTTTGGGGTGAAACGTGTCATTGACGCACCTATAAAATAATGTACAGGTTTATGGTTGAAGCTCAATGCTTCTCAGACTGTCTGAGCTCAGGCGTGTGAGTCCAGATGCATCAGCTCTAATTTAAAGCTCAGATCGCACATCGAGGGCAGGACCTCATTTAGCAAAGAGCACAGAAAGAAAAAGCATCCGAATGAGTCTGAGCGATTCGTACAGGAACAGATGTAATGACTCCAGGTTCACAGAGAAACGAGATTAACTTCAGTTCACTGTCGCTCAGACTGATAAGTCAAAGACCGAGGAGATTAAAGTTAAAGAACAACAAAGACAAGGAGGTGAAAAGGAAAGCTTTCAGTCTGATCATATGTTTAAGAACCTTATCAACAGACTTTTTTCCCACTATATCACTGTCAATTCAGGGTGAGTTTCTAAGAGTTAAACCTGATCCAAGAAACCCAACGCCCACATAAACATCCAAACAGCTGAAAATGATACTGATATTTAATGCATAAAAGTTTTTCTTTTGGAAATAGTGTCTGAAATATGATGCTAATGACAATGTTCTTTATTAATTTA
The DNA here is from genome assembly GCA_029814645.1 of Fowleria isostigma. Lineage (NCBI taxonomy): Eukaryota > Metazoa > Chordata > Actinopteri > Kurtiformes > Apogonidae > Fowleria > Fowleria isostigma. The sequence continues at coordinate 11,920,544 of JAPTGZ010000005.1, read as the reverse complement.
ATTCACCTTTTTACAGTCCATAGAGCATGACAACAAAGTATGAATGTCATTAGATTCAATGGACTACTGCAGAAAAGATAAAAAGGAAATATAAAAATAAAACAAGAGATCCTACCGGTATAGAATTAATATATAAAGGGAATTATTAAATAATCAAATAAATAATAAAAAATAGCTGCTGTTAGCTTGCTGGCTAATGTTAGAAATCTACACCTTATATTGTTATTTTGATTGTGCACTATTTAGAGATGATATAGTTACCCATAGGCTGTTATTTGGGTTGTTTTCATCTTTTGAGTATGTATCTTTCAAAATGGAGGTAAATTTATCTCCTTCCATACTCTATGTAATCATATACAGGCCTCCAAAACAATGTCATAGTTGTATTAATGGTTTTACTGATGCTTGCGGTTGTGCTCTGCATTTGACTGTTGGTCATTACAGGTGATCTGAACTTACATGTGGATAACATGTGTGACAGAAATGCTAAAAAACTCTGTTCTGTCCTTGAAACCTTGGGTTTAATTCAGCACGTGAGTGATCCCACCCACAGCAGAGGGCACACTCTGAACCAGCTCATCACTAGGGGGATTAATATTTCAAGCGTCAACATGGTCGATGTTGCTTTATCTGATCATTTCAGTGTCTTCTTTGACCTGTCACTTATTCCCAAACCAATGGCCGGACCTGCAGTTGTTTGGGAGACACATTAATGACAGCACAATCACACTGTTTATGGAGATGATTAGGTTTGAAGATGCCTCATGTTCTAATGTTGATGATCTGTTGAACTCATATTCGTCTTGTGTTCTAAATGTTCTGGACACCATTGCTCCTGTTAAGGTTAAAATGGTTAGAAATAGACAGAAGGCACCATGGAAGAATGATGACTCAGGCAGGGCACAGAAGAAAGAGTGACGAACAAAACTCCAGGTTCATTAGGAGATTTACAAAGTTGAGAGTGTTCAATCAGATTTCGCGTATAACAACGGAGAGGTATTTTGCTGAAATAACAGTAAAACTGTAACAACTCTGGTGTCCAGTTTGCCACAGTGAACAGGTTAACAAACCCTCCTGCTCCATTGCCTTCAGAACTAGTTTCCACAGCTAAGTGCAATGACTTTGCAATATTCCTTAATTACAAGGTTCAGGTCATTAAACACTCAATTAATCCCACAACACAGTTAATAATGTAGCCTTCCAGACACCTAAGGCAGCTGACACACTTCACACCGGTCACTGACCAAACAGTCCAACAGACCATCTCCAGTTTGAGTTCAGGCACATGTTGTCTCAATGAGTTGCCCTCTAGATTTTTAAAATCTTTGCTCAGCAGTTTGTTAACCCAGTTCACTCATTTGGTTAATAGGGCTGGGAATTTCAGGGTACCTCACAATATGATACAATACGTGATACATGGCCCATGATAACAATAATATCTCGATACTGCAATACTGCAATTATCAATATATTGCTGTTAATAACCTACAATCCATGTGTTTATAGGGGTGAAACAAAAATAAACAAACAAAAAAATGTCATAGTTTATATTTTTAATCATAATTTAACCAGAGTAGAAACAGCAGTAGTGCAAAAACAATGACGATATTTTAGTTCAACAGAACTAAAAACAAGATTTTTTTATGTGTCTGACAGTGACACTATTTTAAACACCATGATATCATAACTCGTATATACATACCAGATTTCACTGATGTGTTATCTGTACACATAGGCCTTCACGCCTGACACAACCTCCTGTCAAATCTGAATGGATGCGTCAAATATGGCACACTGAGGGTTAATGTTATGTCAACTGGAGATCTTGGCGGACTTTTACCTTCATCAAATGGTGTTGAATAACATGTGAGCAATAGAAAATGTGTACGTATAGCACGGCAAACGCCATACGGACTGGCATGACAATACCGTTTCATCAGATCAGTCTGATTTAAATCCATTCATAAACATGTTGTCTCATGTCTCTCCAGTGATTTTTGTGCCGCCTGTGTATTGTATTTTTGTGAGACAGTTCGTACTTCATACCTACTGTAAAGTCCTTATCCGTCTTTGTACCATCCACACTATAGAAGCCAAAGTAAGTTCATACTTTGGATTTATCGATGCAAACCCTGCATCTGTCAGTTTAATTTCATTGCCCATATATATTAGCACTGCTGTCTGTTTGTCATCTTCTGTGACTTCCACCCAATTTTCAGCCACTCACGTGAGGAATGCCCCCTGAGGACAAGTAAAACAGTGACTTCACACACTGGGGGAAGTGAAGAGAAAGTAAAAGAGGTACATGGCAGCTACTCTTGAATAATAATAACTTTTTAAAAGAGAGAGAGAGCGAATCGATAATCAATTATAAGATTAAATATCGCAATATTTTGCTATATTGATATTTTGTCACACTCCTATTATTTAACATTTCATCACAATCTGGCTCATTTCCCAGGGCCTTGAAAACTGCTGTTCTTAGGCCCCTCCTAAAGAAGAGTAGTCTTGATACCACAGTACTGAACAACTATCGGCCCATATCAAACCTGCCATTTTTAATCGGTAAAGTCCTTGAGAAAGTTGTTTACCAACAACTCTCTGACTTTCTCTACTGAACAACTGCTTTGATGATTTCCAATCCAGTTTCAGGCCTCATCACAGCACTGAGACTGCTCTGATCAAGGTGACAAATGACATCCATCTGAACACTGACATAGGTCAAGTCTCGGTCTTAGTCCTGCTGGATTTGAGTGCTACGTTTGACACAGTCGATTGTGTGATCCTGTTACAGAGGTTAGAGAACTGGGTAGGCATCTCTGGTCCTGCCCTGAAATGGTTCAAGTCCAATCTTGACAACAGGAACTATTTTGTTCAAATCAGAAACTGTATCAGACCAAATGGCAGTGACCTGTGGGGTTCCCCCAGGGGTCCATCCTGGGACCCCTCTTGTTCAATCTTTACATGTTGTTCCCCGGCCACTTAACACTCAGTAATAACGTGTCCTACCACAACTACTCAGATGACACTCAGATTTACATCTGTCTGACAGCAGATGAATATGGGCCCGTGGACTCACTCTGTCACTGCCTCCAACTGATCACTGCGTGGATGCAAAACGACTTTCTCCAACTAAAGTCAGACAAGACTGAAGTCATTGTCTTTGGCCACAAAAACCAAGAGAAAGTATCAGCAGTCACCTTGAGTCTCATAAATTAAAAGCTAAAAATCAGGTTAGAAATCTAGGGGTAGCAATGAACTCAGACCTCAACTTCAACAGCCACAAAAATCAGTAACATCATCAGCCTTTCACCATCTTAAAAACATTGCTAGAATCAGAGGTTAACCGTCTAAAGCAGACTTAGAGAGAGTTATCTATGCATTTATCTCCAGCAGGTTAGACGACTGTACCGGCCTTCTCACTGGACTCCCCAAGGTCAGGGTATCAAGGTATGATTGACAGCTGGGTGGACCTATTAGTGTCGGGCGTTTTCTGACTGGGTATCTGGATCTGTGCTGTACTTGGATATACTCACAACTTTCCTGCAGATGTGTTCACAAGCACATACTATGATCCACGCCCAAGTACGAGGGGGTGTTACAGGGCTGAAACAGTAGGTGGTGGTGTGGAGGGAATTCTGTCACTATCCAACAAATGCAGAAGCCAGAAGAAGACTAACCTTTACACAATAAGACAGCCAATGCTGTTCTTTCTGTTAGCGTGTTTGAGGCAAAGAAGAGTAACCTTTGCTGTCCCTGATACATAACCGAGTGGTTTGATTGATAAGGCAAGCCTGTGCTGCGTGGATCTGAGGATTTTTCAGGAGATAGTTGTGGAGTGGTTATTAGGTCATGTGTGGTCTAGGGCATGAATTGCTTTCAGACTGTAACGTAACATACTGAAGTCCACTCAGTCCATACTTGGTACTACCTTCTCAGCTGGACTCGAGTACGGTACTCACACATGGAACGTTTGCATTCATTCACATTGATAAAATTAAGTGGACCCTAGCCCATAGCATACTTAGATACGAACTTGGGTACGCAGTGTGAAAATGCCCCACATAGGTGTAAATAATCATTATTTTTATGTATTATTGATTAACTAGATAGTTTTTCACTGTTTAAATAAGACATATGGTGTAACATTTACATATTTTATTTTTAGCAACCAATAAACTCAACACACCATTATTCTTCACACTGACTTTAATGTTTTTTATAACAGAACAGAAAAAACACTCAAATCATAGTAGAGATTGCAGTGTTTTAAAAGAAAAAGACCTTCTGAAAAACCTAATTGAGAAAATGCTCAACTGAAGGTGGAGAAATTTGGATTAAAATCAATGTGGGTAATCTGGGTAACTGCATTTCGCTCTATCATGTAATACTGATTGAATATTAATAAAACTGAGTCTGAACATGATAAAAACTCAATTAAAACCTCAATAAATACTGAATTTTTGCGGCTTCAGAAGCAGCTGACATTAAATGGACGCCATTTCGTTTTGCTACAAATGCTAATAATAACAACACTGATGCTAAATAATGTGACCTGATAAATGTGAGTTTACATAATATAACAGAACTTGATCTACATGTGCAAAGTGGTTCCATCTACTGAGCAGACCCTAATTTCTTCAAAAAACAGCAGTGTAAGATGTTCAACAATGTTTCTACAATGTTGACAAATTAATCTATTTATTCATAAGTAAGGGTTATTAGGAATTACATTTCCTACATAGAGGGCTGAAATTTTGTAAAAATCCAGTATGCCAAGTAAAGACGCTTTCTAGAAAACAGTGGAGATGTATCAAAAACAGCATTATTTTAAAATAATTTTGTTTATCTTTGTAGGAAATGCTGAAGGTTTATAATGTTGTGAAATGACAGTCGATGGATTTGCCTTTAATCCAAATGAAGCTGAAGTGTTTTTTTTGAAAGCAGAGATTAGAGAAATCCAACATTATTAAACACCAAAGACAAAAACCTTGAAATATGAGTCTCTGCAAACAGATGAAACTTTAGGAAATCAATCTGAAAATGAATCTCTGCGGTTTAACCAGAGGATAATAGAATCACTGGCTGGGATCTTCATATTCATTTATTCAGATTGTGTGTGTTTGCTCAGTTTAATGAGACAATAATTGTTTTCGTGTTAGAGAAAGCAGGTGTTTGCGTGAAGGCTGTCCATGGTTTAATGGTCTGCTAATGGTTTTATGCAGACAGATAAGCGGGTGTGTCCTGCAGAGGATGACGCTTCAGATGCCACGGTTACAGAGGTTAAAACACTCCATGGGTTCCATCCCAGTGCTGTTTTTTACTCTGTCATCTTGTTTTACTGTTTATGAATTCACTGATGAGCTGAGATTTCATTTATTCAATTAGTGATAATGGTCTACGTGGCCAGAATCCATTAAGGAGACATGACCAACACCTCCAAAGATTTTATTCACCTTTTGAATGTGGAAAACAGTAGGGATTTTTCATTTGCATTTAATCCTATAAGGACTCCCAGTATAGCAGGCCTAGATTTATTTATGTCAGTTTTAAAATAAAAATGTCTTTTTTGCCAATTCTTTTGCATCTTTTTTTTCCAAGAAGAATTTAACTCTCAATATCTGGCCATTAATTATCAATACTATAAGTAATATAAGCTTACAACAGTGTGTTATGGTAAAAAAATAAACAAAAAGACTAGAAAAATGACAAGTTAATAGGACCAGTATTTTGGGAGGTTTTAGAAATTTTGTCATACAATAGTGGTACAATAGCCTTGTCCAGAATCAGAGAATTAAAGTGGGTTACCTTGCAACGGATAAACAATAGGGCCATGATGTCATGGTGTCAAATTTCCTGTGCAGAAACAGCCAGCTGAGAGGTTATTTAATTGAAAATGTCAGTGGAATTTACCAAAAAAGTAAAGAAAATAAAGGAATGAACTGGATCGGAGAATCTAGAACCAGTGGTTCCCCACAAGTCAACACGTTAGTTATATTTATTATGAAAAACAACTGTAAATGTGCATAATGAAAGTTTACCAGAATATAGAAATAAACTTTCAACTATTTTTCAATATTTGCTCAAACATTTGTGTTTGTCTAGATCATTCTGTGTTCATGTTCCATCTGATTTTATTTTTTTTTTAGTTATTTT
>JAPTGZ010000005.1:11852094-11862448 GCA_029814645.1 Fowleria isostigma | reverse complement strand
AGGTTGATGTATAACTCTTATTTTTAAAGCAAACTAACGTAAACAAATAATAGTTCTGTTCTGTAAAGTTTACGGTTGCCAAAACAGCGTACTTTAAAATACTTTACATTGTCATTGTAATTTTTACGGTGAATTTCTGGCAACCGCAGCTGCCGGTATTTCACCGTAAATTATATGGATTTTTTTCTCACAGCGCACCTATTGTGGACGGAACGAATACATACAACACTAGATAGACTAGAACAGTAGTTGGTTGAAGAATTTAACAACTAGTCTGTAGTCATCATTAGTGACACGCACCACCTCCAACAATGATGCGATCAAGGCCGCTCCATCACTTGACTCATCTGCAAATTGAGATTTTTGTTTTTATGCGATGGATTGATTCAATGTTAAATTAATCTACAGATAAATCACTTATTAAAATCATCGTTAGTTGCAGCCTTACTTTAAATAAATAAAGTGTAATGTCACTACTTCTTATTGAGTTCAGTGACAGTGACAGGAACAAAGCTGTCTTTTTTTAACGTTTTGTCCTACACCTCGGGACCACAAACCTCCGTCCAGAGGAAACGAGCTGAAATTCTTCCCATTTATTCTCGTCCTTTGGATACTCGCCTTTTCAGAATGATCAAACGTTGCAGTTCCATCACATGGTACTAACTCCAGATTAATAGGTGTTTAATTATCGGGCTGTTCAGTGTGGCATCTGATCACTTAGGCCTAAATAAAACAGGGTCTGACTGTATTGCATTCCTTACACTCCTTACAAGGCGACTGGTTTTGATCAGATAGAAGGACCACAAACCCCATCATTTATACACTGGGTCAAAGATGCACTTTACCTTCTCCAACTCGAGAAAATGAGATATTCTCTTAAAGGATCATTTGGAAAAATATAAAACCATATGGGGACGTTTTCTGGATTATGTTCAAGCCACATCACATTACCCTCAGAGTAAGTAGAGAAACTATATCCACGCACGAGTCGGTGATCCATAATACAAGGACAATTTGATGCTCAGTGGCCACCTTCCTCTCCCCTTCATGTGAACTCCTTTTTTTTTTCTTATTATGTATGTGAATATTTTTGTTTTTTGCTGCTGTGTGTATGTAAAAAGTGTATTCATGTAAAAAAAAAAAAAAAAAAAAATCAGGTGTTTTTCATGTGATAAAGCCCATGTCAAACTGAAAATAAAATAAAATGTGAAAACAAATAGTTGCTTAATTACAGATACAAATGGAGGAACAAAACAGAATGGACTAAAATAATGTAAAGGTTTATTATAAAAAGTTTCAGTGTGAACTGGCAATGATTTATTCTCATTAATTTTAATAGAAGCCTATGTTTGATCCATGTAAATTAAAATGTTTGGATATGATTATGAGAACACTGGAGCACACTGTGGGAAAATGAGGTATTACATTTGTGGGAAAGTTATTACATTTGCAGAATTATTATGTTAAAAGCTTCAACTTTTGATTACGTTTGCTATTGGTTTATTACATTTGTGGGGTCAATATAGAGCAGTTGCACAAAAATGTCAAATGGATACAAATGGAGATGTAGGATCAATGGTTGAAAACACTCAAATAATTAATGTTAATATTGATAATAACATTTTTGTCTGACACAATTCCAGTCAGGGCCAAAAGTTTGGGAATGACACAAGGATTATTTGCTTGAATGTAATTTATTTGTCAATAAAAGTAATTGAAACCTAAATAATTATTTTAATTATTCATCACTGTACCTTAGAAATATGTATTTAAATTAAAAAAAAAAAAAAAAAAATAGCTCGTAAATTTTATGAAAACAAAACTTGTGCCATTTCCAAAACTTTTGGTCATGACTGTACACTGAACAAAAATATATTTGTTTTGTTTTTGCTCCCATTTTTAAAATTTTTTCGGGATTGGGGTTGTATTTGATTCAACACATTCACTTTCATCAGCATCTACAGTCATGGACAAAAGTCTTGGAAATGACAACAAAAGGATTCTTTGCTTAAATGTGATTCATTTGTCAATAAAAGTAATTGAAGCCTATATAATTCCTTTAATCACTTGTCAACGTACCTTAGACATGAATGGAATGGAAATAAGAACATTTTTAAAATTCAGGCGGCAAATTTTGTGGGGAAAAAAAAACAAAAAAACTTGTGTCATTCTCAAAACTTTTGGCCGTGACTGAATAAAATCAAACATTTTGGCAAATTAGCTTAAAACTGACTTTTATTGTTAGAACCCAGAGGAAAAACACCCATTAGTGAGTTAGACGACAGAGCTTCACCTCTAACAGTGATGCAGGATAACCAGTCAGCTGGTAACATGTTCTGTTTTTCTCCAGATTATCTTCATGGTGGGTCGAGGTTACTTATCTCCTGATCTCAGTAAGGTTCGCAGCAACTGTCCAAAAGCCATGAAGAGACTGATGGCTGACTGTCTGAAAAAGAAGAGAGAGGAGAGACCCCTGTTTCCCCAGGTGAGGAACTCATGTGAATCACATTGTGTCACTAATGCTTAAATGACTGTAAGAGGCTTTGTAGTGGGCGCTGAGTGATGCATCTGGATTTAATCAGTATCTCAGGATGAACGTGCATGAGAAACACATTGAAGAAAACCCCCCTGAAGGTAAAAGAGCTGCTACTGAGGGTTAGAGTTCCATTAAGAGTGAGATTTTACACAGGGCTCATATTTCAAAAGCTAAATTGTCTTTCCTTTACCCTGATATTAGTCCATACTGTGTCAAATACAAACATGACGAAGCTTCTCTCATCCATATTTACTATATAATTTAAATGTGTGTAATGTAAATATTATTTTGTATTTTACACATCTTTTTGGTGACACATACACTCAGTTTCATTGTGTCCCATAGTGTCATGTAATCAACTTCCTCTAGAAGTACTGTATAAGTCATAAAATTATACAACTTTTTTCTTTAATAATTTGATCAACTAAACTAAACTTTATTTTCTGATACAACTGAATGTGGTAAAACTGGTATTTATTATTTACTATTTTCTTCATATTGTACATGTCCCAGTAATAATTTTTCACCTGTTAGAATGTGTTTGATTGCCTTGAAAAAACTACAATTCCAAAAAAGTCATTTACAGGAAGTGACATCATTTGTTTTTGGTGGGAATTTGACAGTGGAAACTGAGATAAGCTTCAACTGTCAGCTTACTTTTTAAAATCTTGAACATGTTTCAGCTGTGTGGGTAACTCTGTTAACATAAATTATGGGAAATGTTAATTCAGTAGAATAAAATATATACACACACATAGTCTTGTTAATATATTGAAGGTTAGCTATCTTAATGTTGATCAGTTCAAGAGCTACAGCTAGATTAACTAAAAAAATAACCACCCTGTTGGGTTCATAGACCTAACAGGGTGGAAATTGGAAAGAGAGAGCAATAATTATTATTGTTATATAAATTAATAATATTATTACCTTAATATAAATGTGTGTGTATTCTACATTATCAGAGTAAGTGAAACATGGACATGAAATGTTGCCACAAAAATAGAAACACCCTTTCCCCATGTGCATCACATGCCAACATGCTTTTTGAACATTAAATCCTTGTGGAGATGTGAGACATTAGCTCACATGCAGCTAATTATGTAATCGGGGAATGTTTTTGTTTATTCCAGTAATATGTTATTGTTTTGTAATGTGTTCGTTTTACTTGACTTTCCGTTGGTCCATGCACTTTGGTTTGAGTCGGTGATGAACATAGCCGGCTCTGCCAGCAGATGGCCTCAGAGGTTTACAGGTTGAAGTAGTGCCTCAGTGTTTACATGGTAAAGACAAGCAGCACTCATCATGTTCTTGCTTTGCATGACTTGTAAAAAAAAAAAAATACAGACTGTGACTGTTGACCCTGTGGCTGTGCTCTGTCTTCTGTCAGATCTTGGCATCCATCGAGCTGCTGGCTCGTTCGTTACCCAAAATCCACCGCAGCGCCTCGGAGCCATCGTTAAACCGAGCCGGTTTTCAGACAGAGGACTTCAGCTTGTATGCCTGCGCCTCACCCAAAACCCCCATACAGGCCGGAGGCTATGGTGAGTTCACACACGCAGATGTAAACGTCCCTGTGAACGACACGGAAGGAGAACCGGTCATTACAGTAGAACACATGCACACAGATAATGAAGTATGGCAGAACTAACAGTAATGTCAGAGGAATTTGAAGCTCTGTAGATGTCTGGAAAAAAAAGAAAAACTGGTTTGAGGTAAATAAAGTAGGTTTGTATGTGTGGTCGGAAGGTTTCTTCTACTGTCTGGTACATGTGGGTGTAAAAAAGAGTAGAAAGATAGGAAGACTGTTGTTGATATCTGTGTTGTTAACTGCTGCATTACCAGCCAGGTTTTTACACTTTATGGAAATATCTAAGATGAAATAGTTCCTATAACTCTAATAAGTAGCACTGAAAAAAGAAAAAAAAAAACACTTCAGCTGAATATTAAACTTTTTTTTTTTTTTTTTTTTGCCCTCATTTTCGGTTATCCTCTTGAATGTTTTTTAATGTAATATTCCAAAAAACATCTGACAATCAGTGTTGGAAACAGCCTTTTCATTTGCAGATATTCCATCTGGTCACTCAAAGGAGTCCCAGACAACTTTTGAAGTAGTTTTTTCTCCAGAACCCGAGAAAACCAAGAAGTAACTTCAACTTCTCTAAAAACACTACATGAAGAGCAGACTGTGATGGAGGTACTGGAACCTTCTGAGGATGCATAGAGATCATCAGGCGGATGTTAGAGCCTAATTTTCAGAGACGGGGCACAGACTAATATAAAAGGATTATTTTTACTTGCAAAACTTTACACACAAACGTGGAGAATTTTTTACATTCATTGGTTCTTAGACATCTTAGACATTTGCAATTAGGGGTGTAATAATAAGAGATTGTGGTGCTACGATTATCAGCTACACATCTTTCAAAACTCTTCATTCCAGTAGTTTCATTCACCTCTTCAGTCCCAAAGCCCGTACCACTCTCGGTCAATCATCATTCCAGTTTTCTGCTGCTTATGACTGGAATTCTTTACAACAATCCTTAAAACTCACCTCATATATTCAGGCCTCATCATTTAAAAGATCAGTGAGAGATGCACTTCTGGACCTGCACCTAGTTTGAGCTTGTTTTAGTTTGAAGCTTTTCTCTTTGTTATATGTGATTGTGATTGGTTCTGCTGTCCATCGAGTTTGTTCTTTTGTTTTATATTTAATCTGTTCAGTTGTTTGTTTTAAATGTAACATGCTGCTGTTTATTCCACAATATAATATAATATAATATAATATAATATACTGTATGTCCCTGTGCGTACTCCATTGAGTCAAAATGAGAGGTCATTTGAAAGTGGAGTTTAAAGCCTGATATAATAACAACTGGAGATAAGATCAGGAGTTGATTAATCAGCTGATAGAACCCCATAAATATTTTTTTTATTTCAAGTATGATGTTTTATTCTATTTATGATGCTTTTTATTCCATTTTATTTATTACCTCCGCCAAGGAGGTTATGTTTTTGCCAGTGATTCTCTGTTAGCAACCTTACGCAAAAACTACTGGACAGATTTTAATGAAGCTTTCAGGACATGATGGAAATGACACAAGGAACAATTGATTAGGTTTTGGGAGTGATCCGACATTTTACTCCCGCCCAAATGTACTAATTCGGTTTGAATGGTGCTAGTTATGGTCTCTCCTCTCTCCTATGTGGGTGTGGGCGGGGTTACCTGCGCTTCACTGAGCTGTGTGTGTGAGGAAGGGGGAGGGGCCAGGTACTGGGGCAAAATGCTCCATGCAGTTTGTCTGTCTGTCTGTCTGTGTGTGTGTGTGTGTGTGTGTGTGTGTGTTAGCAACTTTACTTTAAAATATATACAAATAAATGTAGATTATTACATTGGTTTGAGTCACAATATGGGGGGAACTATCATGCTTGGCAGAGGTCTGTGCTCTCCAAGTGCTTTTCTAGTTGTGAATGGGTTGCACAATGGTAGCCTGAAGCTGCGTAGATGATGGTAGCGAATGTAAACTCTACAGAAACGAAAATGGGCATTGAAAATATATTTACGGTCGTAACAATTCAGAAATATGTTCTCCATCAGAGACAAATGGTCAGCTGGTTCCTTCTGTCATTTTCTACTTTTTACATTTTCTACTCTACATAATCTACTGTACTTTGGCAGCCTTGATGTCAGCCTTGATGATTTATTATCCGTGATGTTTCAAATCGAGATTAATCGTAACACCATCGTTACAAATCGATACAACCCTATTTGCAAAATCTCCAAATAGTGCCCATAGAGAATATCGAAACCCACATGCAATGCATTAAAACAGCAGTGTCAAACTCATGTTAGTGCAGGGGTCACATACAGTCCAATATGACCTGAAGTGGGCCGGATCATTAAAATGATAACATAATAATATATAAATAATGTCACTGCCAATGTCTAACTTCTATGTTTTAGAGCAGGGGTGTCAACCTTACTTTAATCAGGGGCCACATTCATCCTAATATGAAATAAAGTGGACCAGACCAGTAAAACAATATAAATAACAGGATAAGAACTTATGAATAATGTCAACTCCAAACTTTTCTCTATGTTTTTGAGTGAAAAAAAGTCAAATTCCATAATGAAAATGTTCACATCTACAAACTGTACTTAACATATTATGAACAAATATGAATGACCTGAAAATTCTTAAGCAAAATGAGTGCAATTTTAATAATATTATGCTTTAGTTTATTTATTTACACATGTTCATTATAAGGTGATCTACACATTAACAAAACATTTAATAACAGGTAGAATATTGGTTAAATTACATGTACTTCTCTCAAGATATTTCAGGTTATTCACATTTTTTTAAAAGGCCAGTCCGTAAATGTAAATATTTTTTTGTAATTTTACTTTTTTAAAATTAAAACAATTTCAAAAAATTATTTATAGTTTATTCTGATAGTATTTTACTGGTCTGACCCACATTAGATTGAATTGAACTCAAATTATTTTAACATACTTGATTGTTAAAATTTTCAGTGTGAGTTTTACATTTCATAAATTTATCCCAGGGGCCAGACTGGACCCTTTGGCGGGCCGGTTTTGGCCCCCGGGTCACATGTTTGACACCTATGTTTTAGAGTGAAAAAGTAAAACGATATTATCAAAATACTTACATCTAAAAAAAATTGAAAAACATGAACAATCACAAACAAAAAATGTATAGATTTTTTTTTTACAATTTGGGCCCTTATTTTGCCTCAGTTTCTCATTTTCATATGTTCGTTAAAACTTACAGATCACAGTGGATCTACAAATACAGAAAACATTGAATAACAGGCAGAATATTGTTAAAATTGCATTTAATTCACATTTTTTTGTAAAAGGTTAGTCTGTAAATGTAAAAATGTGTAATTTTTCCTTTTTTTTTTAACTAAAACAAAGTGAAAAATTTGTGGGTTTCATTATTTATAGTTTATTACATTAGTATTTTACTGGTCTGACCCACTTTAGATCGAATTGACCTAAAATTATTTTAACATCCTTGATTGTTAATATTTTTTTTTATTTCACTAATTCATCCTGCATGTTTGAAACCTTTGTGTTAAACTGAAGATCAAACGTTTTCTGTTACATTGACTTGAATACATACAGAAACATGGCTAGTGACTGTAGCTGAACACAAACTGAAAAAAAAAAAGACATAATAAAGGTAATGAGGTCAGAGTGAATAAGTCCGATTTTGGGTATCTGTTTATACCTGAGACATTATTCAATGATGTGAGTAAAATGTGCAAGTGAAAATCCACAGTCTCCAGCTCATGTTTTTATGTGCCGCTAAACTGATGGAGATGTAAACAAGCAGAGGGCTTTATGGGAAAGATTGGAAGAAGTGCAGCAGCAGCAGTGCTTAAATCCTCATTTTCCTCTTGTTTCTGTTCTTTTCCAGGGGAGTTTTCAGCGTTTAAGTAAGTGCTGCAGATCCCACCAGTCCATCCCTCGTCACTTCTTCAAAAGTCTCGTGTCCCTGCGGCAGATTCATTCATTACTGAAAAAAACTGAAAAAATAGTCTCAAAGAATGTGCTGTTTTCTTCCTCTGTTCACCTGAAGAAGGCGGCCTCACTGGAGTCCTTCCGACAAAAGCTGTCCAGCAGGCGAAATGGCCGCAGTGACAGACAATTAGGGAAAAAAACAAAACACAAGACTTGAATAACACACACACACACACACACAAAAAAAAGACACAAAAAGATCCATACCAAAACGGTTTCCGAGAGGATCGCGCTGCCTGCTGGAGGAGGTGGATCAAGGCGGAAAAAAAAAAAAGGTGGCGAACATTTCCTGCAGGGCGAGGAGGCGTGGCTGCTGAACTGCACTGTGAGCGACGAGACGCTGCCTCCAGTCCATCGGCTGAGACGAGAGACCAGGCGTCGGCCCGGTCCAGAGATGAACCGGAGGAGGTCACTCAGCTGAGGTCAACCCCCGAAGGAAGAACACTTGAAAGCTAAATCTATTGTGATATTTTTTTCATTTCTTTCTCCTGTTACCTAGCTGGGAATGCCGAGCTTTTGTGTCCAATGTTACTTTTTGAAGAGATGGTAGCTATTTTAGATGAAAGCTTTCTTCCCGGTCACACATCACAGGCCTTTGCTTTTTCCTCTTTTTTGGGCTAGTGCTGACCAAACGGTTTTTGCCTTCTTGTTTGCCTCGCCCAAAACACCTGCGACGAAACTAGTGTTGTAGTATTCGAGATTAGACCGTTCTCAAGACCACTTTTTTTGAAGGCTGCGTCTCTGAAATGATGCTATTTATACTCTGTATTGGCCAAGAAGACTGGACTCTGTTTCTTGTCCAGTCAGGACCACAACTGTGGGGATTTCACTAAACTGCCTGTGCACTGTCTGATTTATTTGTTAATATGATTACTGTGATTTGATGTAAGACTTCTGCTTCAAATGCAACCAATAACTTGACTTATTTCTAATAGGATATATGTGGTTTGGGGGGAGGGGGGGGCAGTATGTGAATTCTGCAGTGCAATGTTGGCTGAGACGGTTGGGACCATGTCAAACTTATCAGCACAGGGAGTCTAAGTGATGCTAGCAATGCTAACTAGCTATGTGCCTCTGTACCAAAACTCTTCAAAAATCTCGCCCAAAGAGGTTTAGCTAATATTAGCTATACAGATTAGCCACCTAGGAATACTGTATATTTTTGGAACGCTAGTTTTATTTGCTTACCACCTAGCTAGCCAAGCACAGTACATTAGCTAATTCAACAAGCATGATTCCTCAATAGACCAATGCAATTAGTACATTGTGGGATGAGCTAACTCGGTGTTAGCATAGTGGTGCTGCAGGAGATAGCACATATGGTGACAAACTGTTGTTCCTAACTTAACTTTTGCTTGCGATAATGCTCAGACGGCCCTTATAACGGTGCGTATCTGGTCTTGGTCTTGACTTGGTCTCAAACCCTCAAAGTCATGGTCTTCTCTCAGCGACGATGCACCCCGGTCTCGGTCTCGACCCGGTCTCGGTTCAGGTGGTCTCAACTACAACACTAGATGAAACCGCTCTTTGTCTACCTTTCGTGAGGGAGAATTGGCTCTTTGTGTGGAGTTGTGGTACAACGCCTGGAGTGCTCTGCCAAATACAGGAGCTGTGTTCTGAGAGGGAAAAAAAAAACGCTGATTTGTTTGGCAACTGAAGCCACTTCAGAGGGATTCTTTTTATTTAAAGAGCGAAGATAGAAAAAACAGATCCAGTATAAGCTGTAGAGGTGTTTGTAGGCGAGACTAATATCTTCCTGAGATGAAGAACTTCCCTGTAATGTCAAAGCAGAAGTGTATTTTCTTGTTGATTATGGGTAGAAACTTCTGGAGCCTGTTGTGTTCTACCAAGCACAGGAGCTGTTTTTATTGGAGGGGGGAAATGCAGATTGTTTGCTGAATGATGCTATACAACAAGGGTTTGTTGTTGTGTTTAAAGAGCCGAGCTGCTGCCGGGGTTACACTGACTTCCAGTGTAAGTGTGTGTACAGTACTTGTGGCTTTTCTAAGCTTCTTTGCAACAAAGCTTCTCCTTTGCTTTTTTTTTTTCCACAGCCTCAGATTTTATTTAGTGTCACCAACTGCTTTTTTTTATTTTTTATTTTTTTATTGTTTGACCATGCGGCTTTAATATTGCACTCGGCTTATATATGGGAACTTAAGTGTTGCAGCTGCTGATTAAACGCTGCAGTGTTACCTGCTGAGAGGACCAGTGATCCTCTGGAGAATTCTTCTGTGTTTTGTTTTTTTTGTTTTTTTTTTTTTTGGCGG
>JAPTGZ010000005.1:11812041-11822891 GCA_029814645.1 Fowleria isostigma | reverse complement strand
AAAAAGTAAAATGAAACAAAATTAAAAAATAAAGAAATGCAGGAAATTCATAACATTTAAAAATACTGAAGGAAGAAAAAATTTAAAAAAATAAAGAAGAAAAAATAAAGAAACTTTGTGATTTAATCATAATAATCATAATAATTTAATTAAGTATGAGTTTAAGTAATGAAACTGGTTGTGGGAGGAAATAAGTTTTACTTCTTCTCACTCCCTTTCAGGCTACTAGAGGTGTATGTTAATAGCGGAATGTTGTATATAGTTATGTATATTTATGTGCATATAATGACATGTATATGATATGTGGATTTTGTGTTATGTCTGTTATTGTGAATAGTGTTGTACATGGAGTGCACAAGCTCTAATAAAACCAAACCAATCCTACTGGTTGACCTAATATGGTTTGTGGTCACCTCCACCTATCACAGCATCTGTTACATTTAGTCGTCAATCACATCTTTAGGGATATAACAGAGGTGTCAAAAACTCGTCATTAAGGATACGGGATGGGTGTCGTCAAATGTTGTCTTTATAGGGGAAAGAGTTAAGTCTGCTCTGATTGGTGTATTCCTCGTGAATGTTTTGCAGATGTTTTCTAGTCATTAAATAACATCCACAAACCTTAAACCAGATGGAATAACATTTTACATTTTAATTTCCTTAAACTAACCCTCACTCTTCCAGATCAGTTTACCTGAAAGAGTGTGAAGCAAACATCAGCTTCTCTCTGCAGTCTGATCATCTCAGGTCTCTGCTTTTCATTCAGAGGAGGTAAGTTGGTTGAGATCCTGCGTTAACGCCAGTATTTGGACGAGGCTTCACCTTTCCCAGGTGGTACTGCCGATGCTGCTGCAGTTGCTCTGCTCCACAGAATGAAACACCGATGCAGGTTTTCTCATGAAAAGTGCAATGCGAGATCAGAGGAGAAGCTTAATGAGACAGTCTGCTCTCAGAGTGACGTCGATTACCGTGATGTGTCAGATCTGACTGCACGGTGGTGTGTGTGTGTGATGAGTCATCGTACGGAATGAGATGAAAATTCATACTCTGGAAGCATGTGAAATATTCCTGTAAAACGCCTCCGATGCCAGCAAACAGTCTGCAGGCCTGCTAGGGATAAAATGATTCTAAAACTGCAATTATATCATTACAGACTACATTTTTCACACCTCTAACAGGCTTTTTATGTCGCAGTCATAACATTTGTTGAAACTGGATAATTCTTTTTCCTTTAGCAATTTAACTTGGTCAGAAAAGCAAAAACCTTTCCACATTCATCAGAAGTGAATCAATATTTGAACCTGAATCATATTGTGCTGGAATATTATAAAATACTATGGACCCAGTGCTACTCTTGTGGCACTTCCAAAATTGTTTCTTCTCTATATTTGACTTTTCTTAAGTGATTTATCATCATTTTTTAGAATATTATTCTCTGTATTTTTTTTTCCAGTGTAGATAAAATATTTTCCTATATTTAATTCAAAGATAATGAAGATTTTCATAAAAGCTCAGATTAAAGCTAAGGGTCATTAAATCCAAAACAGAGAAAACTGAAGAAAAAAATTACTTTTTCACACAAGAACATTAATAAATGCACATAAACAAAGTGTCTCCATCCACTGTCATTGAGCCCATTTACCTGATCATAAAAATCCAATACTTGGGAGTAATCGGCTAATTGCTGGAATCAAATGCGACGTGTTTACATGCACTTCAGAAATACGGTAATCAAAAAACCCTGGTTTACATGTTTCAGTCCATTTTTTTGATTTCTTATGGAGTACGTACGTTCATTATGATGTAAGATGAACATTTCCTATCATTTTAAAAACATCTGATCTTGTCTTGGTGACCATGGAAACTCGTACGATATCAGTATTACTTGTCCTAAATTGGGAGCTAATAAGACTGCAAAATAGGTCACATGTTACTGCTATCCATTTCATTTCATTGTTTACCTTTTTTCTTGGCTCACATTGTTGTTGCTGCATAGCTTCCATTTATATAGTTTATTTTATGCATGCCCAGAAGACATCAAGTATTAGGGAGAAATTTAGGCATGTTAATCTGATTTCTCATAATCAGACAAATGCTGTTATCAGATTATCCTGTTTACATGAGTATTTGAATAATCTGACAACTCCAAAAACTGGATAATGATGGGAGTGTCGGTGTGCATGTAAACAGGCTAATACTGATCCAACTCAATGGATTTTACTGGTGAATCAATGTTGTAGAAGATAACAGTGTTTTCATGGTAACTACAAAGCTTCTGAACATCTAAATGGGTCATATCTGATGACCATTAAAAGATGACAAACTGTATTTTACACCAATTATTTACATGTATTGATAGGATTAATGGATCAACAGGTATCAAACAGTTTACATCAGTAGATGTTAGGATACTGGTGGATGTATGGGTCTTTATGAGCTAAACATAAAGTAGAGTGAACAGTATATCGTTTGAGCATCGTCATCATGAATTAATTTACCTCCTACATTGCACAACCTGCGATGTGACTATTGTGCAGTCACATTGCAGGTCCTGCAATGTAGGAGGTGAATGAATTCAACATGGTTTCATATAATTTCAAGGGTGTCTGACACACACTGTGCGCAGCGATCCACCAATGACAATCATTGTTAATCAGTTTGGAGTGAGTTGCTGGTAACAACATTGGAAAATGAGCAACGGACAAGAGAAAAATCACTGAAAACAAAGACTTGGTTCCAAAAAGAAAAGCAATGTCAGTTATGAATGAATGAATGAATGAATGAATGAATGAATGAATGAATGAATGAATGAATGAATGAATGAATTGATATTTTTAAAATGGGACAGTTCATATGGATGGCAGTTCTGAAATTATTTCGGCTACGAAAGGGATGAAACTGAAACATGTGTTCTATGTTGACAGTTCGTCACACTTGTTGCCACATGAGGAAACACAACTAATTAGTTTATGTCGACACCACACAGCTGTCTTAACCTCCTGATTATTTTTTCATATCGCGATATATATCACAGGGTTTAAAAAAATTCCAGTGTCAGTTTTTTTCCAATATCGTGCAGCCCTAACTTAAAATGACAATTGTTTTTAAAGGATAATAGAAATCTAACATTAAGCCTTTATATCTCAGAAATAATATTAATAAAAAAAAAAAACAGCTTTTAAAGATTTTTAAATTGGCCTGACTTAGATGAACAGACCTTTCAACAGTGGGGTATTGTACTGTGCATCAGCCTCGAGCAACAAAATAAAAAACTCATTTTCTTTCCTTCTGTAGCTGCGTGGGCTGGTGATGGCACTTTGGAGGTTTATTAAAGGACACCGACTTGTTCAGCAGTTTGAGCGGCTAAAGATAACTGAAACCCAAATGTTGTATACATGCGAATTCCCCAAAGTCAGCCCTCAAAGCCGTGTCCCTCCCCGGCAGAAATCAATACAGGCATTTGTTCTCAGATGTCTTCATTGTGACATGTCTTTGCATGCTTAATGAACTTTCTCTGTTCAGTGTCCAAGGCTGTATTGATCCTGAAAATGGGTCGTATTCAGCAGAGATCTCCATTCTGTCTGGCCAGAGAGCTCTATAGATCAGGCACACAGACAGAGCGCATTATGCTCCGTTTTCTGAGCCGTACTGTTCCAGTCACTTTTCAGCTGCTAGCCATTTATCCACTGTCTTCTGCAGACAGCCGGTTAAGAAAGGTGAAAAGGGGAAGCGTAGTGAATCTTAATCTAATTAAATGCGAAAAGGCGACGGTAAAGTCTCTATCAGCTGCTGACTTTCTCTGGAGATCTCTCTCTGCTGATACCGGTGAATAATGAGCTCCGAGGTCAGCAGTCACCAAGCCGGGCCCACATTCACAAACCTGAACTCATCCTGCACTCGACACACTACAACATAACAACTTCAGAATAACAAGAAATACTTCACTCATTGGACAATAGAAGAATTCAGATGAGTGTAGCCGAGATTTTTTTATCTTTTATAATCAAATTTTATACAATTGAAAATGAATAAAATATGTGTTTAACACCTGTTGCTACATTCTCCTCTAATACAAATACTATAACCTTAATTTTATAAGATAAGATAAGATAAGATAAGATATTCTTTTATTATTCCCACAAGGGGAAATTCCAGGTAAGGAAAAGAAGGTGAACTTTGGTCTGGTTTTCTTACAGTCAGGTAAGAAACAAAACAAACACCAGTCAGACACATTGTAAATCTGTGTTTTAGCTGATTTCAAAAAACAACATACATGTTAAATGTATAGTTAAAATGAACAGTTAAAAAGAAAAGACAATCTAACTGCAAAAAATGATACTGCCCCAAAGTGCTGTACATGATCATGAAAAAATAAAAGACAATAAGTAGAATAAAACAGTAGTTCATGCATTCAAATATTAAAACAGTAAATATGAACACCAAAGGCAATAATTTAAAAAGTCGATGATAATGAAATGTCTAGCTCAGCTCACGTTAAAAGCCAATGCAAAGAAGTGAGTTTTAAGTAGTAATTTAAAACTCTCAGCAGAGTTAGCAGCTCTGATGGTCAGTGGGGAGAGAGTTCCAAAGTTTAGGACCAGCAACTGAAAAAACCCTGGTTTTCAATCTGGAGTCGTCAAATGACTGTAAGAGATACAACAACAGGGGTCATTTTAAGCTTATGTTTGTTTTTAAGTGTGCTCAGGGTTGGACTGGGAAAAAAATTCGGCTTGGGCATTTTTTCTCTGCACCAGCCCACCACTGGACCGACGAATCCACCCCCAAACGCACGGAGAAAACCAAGCCGGTGTGCACCAGGGTGGGATGAATCAATATCTCACCTAGGGTGCCACATAGCCCAGAACCATCCCTGTTGCTAGTGGCCGGTCAAAACAGACTTATTAATGAGAGGGGCCGGTGAATGTGCCTGAGGGCCGGCCCAAAATGTGTCTGTGGTACAGCGCCCAAAATGCCCAAAATCACAGATTACCAGTCCAAGCCTGGGTGTGCTATATAAATAAACCTTGACCTTGACTTATTATGAATGTATAAGTAAGTGCAGTGAAGTGAAAAGAGGATGGGGTGATGTGGTTGTATCTGGAGGAGTTTGTTAAGAACTGGCAGCTGCATTCTGTACTAAGTAAGCTTTATTTATATAGCACTTTTCACAGACAGGAGTCACAAAGTGCTTTACAGTGCAAATTAAGAGCCATTCACACACATAACTCATACACCAGTGAGCGATTGCTGCCATGCAAGGCGCTACCTGACCCCACTGGGAGCAATTTAGGGTTCAGTGTCTTGCCCAAGGACACTTCAACCTGTGGACAGTTTTGAGGCGGGATTCAAACTGCCAACCCTCTGATCATTGGACGACCCACTCTACCAACTGCGTCACAGCCGCCCAAGTACTAGTTGAATGCATTGGAGTGAGGACTGACGGAGGCCATAGTACAGTGCATTACAGTAATCAAGCTGTGAAGTGATAAAAACATGGATTTTAGGAAGACCTACAGCAAACGGACACACCAGCAATGACTAACATTTCATAAAGAACTTTGTTTATGAACTGAGGACACATTTGGGCTCATCTGGGTATCAAAAGCTTCGCAATTTGATCAATAATCAGTAAATGAGAGCACCAGGTCTGCAGACCATGTGCTGATTATGTGATATATACATAACTGGGGTCAAACTGGGATCCAAATAAAGTACTAGACATATGAAAACTATAGAGAAGCAACTATTTTATCACTCCCAATGTGAAATTTTCTGAGTTCTTTCCTCTCTGTTCAATCAATAACAGACATAATCCAGCACTAACCCCTGGATTTACTCCAGGCGTTCAATGTTTTAGTGCTGTCTGTTATGTTTACAATGCATCATAAAACTTGTCAGATAAATATCTTCCAATCTAACTGTCTATTTGGTGAGCGGAGCTTTGTGCTGGGTTGCATCACATTTCTTTTCTAAAAAGTCAGATCTGTGTTTTATGAAACTCCCTTTATTTGCATAAAGATGTTAATCATAGCTGCCAATAAAAATAAGACCACACTGATCCTTTCAAAGTCTCAACGGGGGAAAAAAGGTCTCCAGAGCTCAAAAAGCATGAGCTGAGCTAAAGAATTGATTGTTCAATAACACCTTTAATTGATTACTGAATGAAAATTATACCGTAGATGAAGTAGACTGCAGGTGTAGTATATAAGTACTAGAACCACCAATATGAAAGAGGTAAAGACAGTACGATGCAAAATATTCTGAGTTTGGAAAATACAAACAAAAAAAGGTTAAACATTAAGCTATGTCTAATAATGAGCTTTACTTTGTGCTGTGGCTGTTAAAATTTTGGAACACTAGGTCATTAATCATTGTTAAAGACACATGCATGTTGCATTGTTTGTACATAACAAAGTCAGTAAGTTCACAATACAAAGTTTTCTTTTCACCAAACACATATAGAATGCTTTTGACACAGTGGAACCTAACACTACAACTGATGGGCAGACATTGTAGTTTCGGAATCTCAGGAGCAGCCCTCCACTGATAGTCTTGGTTCTTCATTACAATTAGTATGGAGTGCCACAGGGAACCACCTCAGGCCCTATTTTATTCTTCCATTTTTATTACCGTTGAGTCACATTATTAAATGTGCCCCCACCCTACTGCATCTTTACAGACTGAAACTACATTGGAAAATGGATGTCCTTCAGTCCTGGTTCATCTACAGATGTGTGTCCATAGGAGTGGATCTTTCCTTTACTGTGGCTCCCCCCGAGGTTTTGTCTTTCAAACTGGGTTTTGGAAGATTTTCCTTGCCAAGAGGGAGGGTCTAAAGATGGGGGATGCCAGGGATGTTAATCAATCTGCTTCATCGACTGTTTAGTTTTACCTTCACTAAATTCTGTAAAGCCCTGTGAAGCAACCTTGTTGTGATACTGGACTCTACAAATAAATTGAAGTGAATTAAACAGTACATTTATTTTCGGAGTCTTGCTGATTATATGCAGATGTACTTGTTTTGTGACATATCCAAGTTATCAAAATTATTGCCCAACAAAACCGCTTTGCTTTGGCAGAAAATGTCTTCCAGCTAAACTCCTCTCAAACAGAGATACATACAATAGGTCCTGGCATTTCTGATCCTGGTTGTCCTACTCTTGGGTCATCAACTCATCATGTGATACTTTTGACTATGAGTCTTGAAGTTATTTTATTTAGTTTATCATGAAATTAAATCCTCAGTTTTGAATCCTAAGTTAATCTCTGAGCTTGTTTATTCTAGTTGAGGCATATTTCTTAAGTCTTCTCTTTTAAAATTGTAAAGGTTTTTCACTAGTCATTACAATTTCTTGCTTGAATTATTGGAAAACTGTTTATTTGACTTGGTGAAAAGTTTTGCACATGACTACACGGAGTCTTCCATTGCCAGACTTTTAATATAACTGCAAAACACAGTAACATCTCCTCTGTTCTAGCTTCCCTTCATTTATTACTTTCATTTTACAGCAGCATTGATTTTAACATTTTAATCTGGACTTTGAAGGCCTTGCATGTTGTGACATCAAGCTTTTAAATCCTTAAACATCAGCTTGTAGCCTGAGGGTTTTTGACAAGGCCATGTTAACAATTCCCTGCTCAAGGCTGAAGACCAAGGGTAACGTAACTTTTGCAGTTAGGCCTCCAACCTTTTATAACAGTTTACCTGAGGAGATTAGACAGGGAAACTAACTGCAGCTGTTTAAATCATCTTTGAAGACTTATTTTACTGTTTCTCTTTATCACTGGTTTTGTCTTTAAAGTTATTGACAGTGATTATGTAACAGATATATTCCATTGCTTTTTATTTTGGTATTTTCCTATAAAACCTTTTTTAACAGTAGTAACATTAGTCTTGGAAAGCATGATTGTAATTACTACTTTACTTTAACATCTCAAAGATCCACCATTCCAACATGCAACCTTAGCTCAATGTCATAGCTCCTACTTGTACACCACAAAGAAAGAAAGAAAGGTGCATTCCATAGCATACTGTAAATCAAGCTCTTAACCTGATGATAAAAACTTCAAAGTATGCCCGCCTGCTATGTCCCCATTACCGGCCCACAGTGTGGATGTGTTTGGGGAATAAATTGGCTGTCTGTCCAGCAGACTGACAGGTATCTCTCCCCTCAATGACATGGCCCAATAACTCACATCAGTCCACGGTGTGACAGCTCTGCCAGCTTTGAAATTGCACTGGCTGCTGTCCCTGTTGTGAGCGTTTCAGCTTCAGAAACACTGGGGAAAACATGAAGTTGGGCTTGAGTGGAGCATACGTGGCTGTGTTTGCATTGAAGATGGTCATTACTGTGAAACTGTGTCACTCTGAACCATCTGTGGCTGTTATCTGTTAGAGCTTGGAAAGGCAATTAATGTTGGACTCCCAGGACGAGGCGTATGGTGGACCAAGCAAACTGATTATGTGCATAATGTAATCTAATGTAGCTTAAACGATAGCTGTCTGGAGGCTTAGAGGACACAGTGAAGGTAACAAAAGTTCAACAGAAACTAAATTAGATTTCATAACTAGCAAGATGTTCAGTACAAAGACTGCGTAAAACAGTCAAATGGTAAAAATGGTAAATGGACTGCACTTACATTAAGCTTTTTTCACATCTTCATGGTGCCCAAAGTGCTCACATTCACCCATTCACAAACACACTCATACACCAATGGGCAGCTGCTACCATGCAAGACACTGCCAGGCCCTACTGGGAGTAATTTGGGTTCAGTGTCTTGCCCAGGGACACTTGGTAAATGTGTTCAATTGGAGCCAGGATTTGAACCCTTTGGTCATTGGACAACCCGTCCAACCAACTGCACCACAGCCGCCCAGTTAGATGAAACCACCATGATGTCACCAATTGCATTGCCATTGTGGGTTTGTTATTTTGGAAACAGACAGTGGTGGAGAATCCCAGCTCCATGAAATAATATTCCTGCCATGCATTTGTTCTGAAGCAGCCCATTTTATTGAGCATGACTCCTCATCCAGGTAAGTGGGATAATTAGTGGAATCACCTCTGTTACATGAACAAGTAGAAACAATACATGGCAGGACTTTTACTTTGTGGAACTGGGATTCTCCACAACTAGAAACACAGGTGCTTATATTTGGATGAATGGGTGGAGCTGGAGAAGAGTGAGGAACATTTGCACACAACAACATGAGAACAATTACAGGCTTTGGACTTTTTAAAATCAAAGCTAAAAATGTACTCAAACTGGTTTTTAACATTTAGTAATGTCATGACACATTTGTTTTTGTTTTCATTATTGTTTTATTGATTACTGTAACAGGTGTGGTGTGGACCCAAATGCAGCACGATAGGCAGGAGTACAATTTTAACAGTTTTTATTGCCCAACAGACAGGAAATCCAACAGGCAATGCAGGGAATGACAGTATGTGGTTTCTTGACGAGTTAACAATGGCAATATTAATCTCACCAAGACTTTGTGGAATAACCCCAACTGGGGCAGAGAGTCCAGGGGGGGTAAAAACAAGGGACAGGTCCAGAAACAGGTGAGGGGTTCAATAACCAGGAAATCCAACTGATGATAAAAACGCTGAGGCAGGAGACGTGGACGGAGACAGAAGGCGGGTCGGTTACCGGGGTGAACGGAGAGCAGGCTTGGTCCTGAAGGAGAGATAATTACCAGGGCAGAAGACACAGCATAAACCAGGGACGAAGGGCAGACGGGTTACCAGGATACGAGGAGCAAGACAGGTCAGGACTAAAACAGGTCGGCACACAGAGATGAAGGCAGCGGTAAATGCTGGATGTTCATGCAGTGCAGAGGAAACAATCTGGCAATGGGAAGGAAGGAGAGGTGAGCTTATGTAGGGGAGTGATGAGTGATGTGGACCAGGTGAGTATGACAGGTGTCAGGAGTCAGCTTGACGAGTGGGAGTGACTGAGGGAAGGTAACTGGGTCAGAAGTGAAAACAAGCAGGTACAGACAGAGGATGAGAGCTGAGTGTTACAGATTACTCTTGATTTTTATATGCTTTGATTTTATTGGAAAGTACTTTGGTCATTGTAAGTGTTGTAAAGGGCTCTACAAATAAATACTGATTGACTGATTGGTTGAACAAAACATGCTAAGCTAATGCCAAAAGAAAACAGTGTTTGTCAGAGTGGTCCCTGTCTTTTTAAGCAGTATGTGGTACTGGCTTGACTTGACTCGACTCAACTCGACTCAGGTACCAGGTACTATTCCTAGAGGCTGTTTCCATTATTCGATCACTGACTTTAGAGTACCTGGTCATCATAATGATACTGTGTGTAACTTCCATGACATCATCTTCAGTGCAATACAGCTGATGGTAAAAACAAAGAGGAAGAGAAGAAAAAGAAGAAGAACAACAGAACTGTCTGAACCTCCTCGACTGACCATGGTGTCCTTTTGTGGGCTGTCATCATGGATGTATTTAACCTACTGGTAGATTAACTGTCAACTTCTGAATCTGGTTTGTTAAAAATGGCGGCAGTGATGACACAATGATGCAGTGACAACTCTATGACTAATCAGTGGTCTGCAGTGTTTTCATGTCACATTTTTGTATCTCTTCACTTGTTTTTTGCAACCTCGGTTGAGCAGATACTAAAAAACAGTACCAGGTACCAGATTCCAGGTACTTTTGTGTAACGCAAAAAGGCTGAGTGGAGTCAAGTTGAGCTGGTATCATGTAGTGCACAGGTGTCAAGCTCCAGTCCTCAAGGGCCGGTGTCCTGCATGTTTTAGATGTTTCCCTCTTTCATCACACCTGGTTCAATTAATGTTCAGCTCATCATCCAGCTCTGCA
>JAPTGZ010000005.1:11796350-11810272 GCA_029814645.1 Fowleria isostigma | reverse complement strand
GACACGGGGAGAACATGCAAACTCCACACAGAAAGGTCCCCCCGTGCATGGTGCGGGGATCGAACTTGGGACCTTCTCGCTGTGAGGCGTGAGCGCTAACCACTACACCACCGTGCCGCCCTCAATGAGGTTCATACCCAAAATAACTGTTTCAGGTCCCTGTCACAGCATCTGAGCCATAAAAGATGCTGGTGATGCCCAAATACCTGGCTCATTCCTGAGCATAACCCACCAAGACCTTGATGATCCTTGTGGTCTGGGAGCTTCACAGATTAAGGATGAAGAGGGGAGGAAGGGAAGAGGATGACTCCAAAGAGTGATGAATAAGGAGCAGCTCTGGCAAAGGTACAGGGCACAGATGGATTTATTTTAAACTAGTTTAACCTACTAACTTAATACATTGCCAGATCAATGCATTAAACAATGATGATTAAATGAAATTGCTTAAAATCATGTCTACATAAAATCTGTATACAAGGTGTAGACAGATTATATTTGTTAAAACATCCATAACGTATACCTGTATGCCACTACTCAGATCCCTGATCCCTATATTGATGATCAAGACAGCCTGGATAGGAGGTTCCAGTACTTGAAAATTTTGGGCGCCTTACTGTTGTAAAAGCTGGAGTTCCCTGTGATGACGCCAACTTTGGGAAACTCGGCAGTCTCACAGGGCAGTTTATGCAGGAGTCTGAGGCCACTGTCCTACAGGAGTGGACCTCCTACCAGCAGCATGTCCTTCTTGATGCATTCCAGGTATCTACCACCACACGACCGCTTATTTTATTCCTCCTTATGGAGGAGACATGGGTGTCCATGTTAAATTCATCAAACTGCTTCTCAAAGTACTGTCAATCCATAATCTCATCCCAAAAATCCTTGCAGGTTGAAGTGAATTTTGTGAACGTATGTGGAAAAGGCAGAACTGAATGAAATTGTCACTCTTTGCGATTTGAGGCCTATATATTGCAAACAAAGATTAATTTGTGAGTCAAAGCAAAAAGTGTTTCCAACATTGTGATGTATGTTGAAATCTTAGAAATGTGATTTATGAAGAGTTTCTACATTTTCTAACATAAAAGCCAATCCTCTCAACTCTAAGTTGAGAGGATTTCAGCCAGTTGGCTGTCAACATTGTTTCCCATGTGTTTGTATGGTGTCTTGTATATCACAATTTTTCTGGGAAAACCATACAAGATGGCGTTGCCTCATGCCACATTCTTTGTGCTGGGCCACATATTTGCCATATTGATGGAATAATTTTGGGATGAATCGTGTGGGAATGGTAGCAATTTAAAAATGGCCCAATTTCAGCAGTTTTTCACAACTTTAATGAAATCTGTATCAGAATGTCAATCCAAATAATAGCACATCTTTTGAGACGAGGGTGTAAATTTTTGCAATATATTTGAGTGTTTTCACATGTCTTTCAAAGTTTTACTAACTCAGAATAATAAAGCCACCCTGGCCCTCCCTTGTGGCCACTTCCTTTGCAATCACTGAGGCCACCTAAATGTGAGGGGACACTATATCGTGCACTTATTCCAACATGTCATTCCCCTCTTCATAATCTCCTGTTCCTAAGCATTTCAAAGTATCATTTTGTGTTGTCACAGCAGCACAATTGTAAATAGGGGTGTGTCCTCATTGGTCTCTGAATGGATGTAGATCTTGGACATCTACAACTGATTCAAATGTGAGCCAAATCTGTTTTTGTATACATGAACTGATGCAGTGTAAAGGTATATTTGTAGGGGGCGCTATGGTGCCAAATGTCAATCTTTCTCATTGAATGGGAATGTCTGGGGCTTGTATAACATATTTAAATGTGCCAAATCCGGGTTTGGCCGAACTGTCAATTACTGTAAAAGTTCATTTGTAGGGGGCGTTATGGTGTCAAATTTAAATATCTCTCATTGAATGGGTGTACGTCTGGAAGATGTACAGCTGATTTTAAATTTGAGCCAAATCTTTGATCATGTGTCTATAAACAAAAAAAAATGCAATTTTTGTAAAGGTACATTGGTAGGGGGTGCTATGGTACCAAATTTGTCTTTCTTCCATTGAATGGGTGTAGGCTGGGAGATGTACAACTGATTCAAAATTTAGGGAAATCAGTGTTCATATGTCCCAGCTGAGGCAATTTTTGTGTTAAATTTTGGAAAGTCTTGGTAAACTTTTCGGCTTCACGGCACAAAAACTGTGAAACCTACCCAAAAAATGTGAATATCTTTTGGTGCCCCACTTCTAGATAATCCACACCCATTTTTATTTTCGGTGCTTTCAGCAAAACGCTCAAGGACAAGATTGTTAAAATACAACAAACACACTGACTCAGCATTTGGGAATTTTCTATCAGACGGCTGACTTGTGGTTGGTTTAGGGGCATTGCCATAATACTTTTGTCTTATGAATTTGTGGATTAATTTTTTTTTTTGTGGCTGACAAACTTCTTGTGGGACGAGGTTCCATTGACGTAACGTATTTCTACTTTTCAAGGGGGTGGTGTCATGCCATTTTTTTGCAAACATCCATAAAACCCATATGTAACTTCAATTTTGCACATTTCTGAATTTTGGGCAAAGTTTGGTGCAATTTCATAAATGTTCTGAGCAAAAATGATATATCAGTTTCCATGGAAACCACATAATCCTTTTTTTGAAAGCTCTCAAGGGTCCCCCATGTCACCATAGGGGTCAAATGTCAATGAGATGTGCACATATTACTGACCGTGACTGGCTGTGGCCCAGTGACTCTCATTCATCTCAAGCAGATGTTAAGTGTGTGATTTGTGTCCATGACGTGTACACAGGGCTCACTGTCGAGTGAATATGAGCGACAGTGGTCAAGGACGACTGTTTGTGCCCCGCCAGCGGACTCGGTAGGCCCTGTGCTGGCTTTCAGCTCAGGCCATGATATGATAAATAACACTACCTTGTGCCTTGCATTACATGCAAACGCTCTGTAATAAATCTGAGTTTTAAAAATGTAACTGTTGCGACTCCCACAGTGTTATAATTGAACTGTTTCTTACTTGCATATACACGTTTGCATACTTGATGCCAGTTCATCACAGGGCTGACGTACTATCGGTTGATGTTTTGCCAGTTTTAGTGACCATGTCTCTAGGAAACAAAACAACCCATTTGGTGTTCTGCAGGGTTCGGTTCTGTTTTATTTTGTTTATACATGCTTCCATTTGGTACAATAATTTGCTACTAGTGTCACAGATGACACTTGTTTTTATCTTTATCACCAGATGACTGATGCACTGAATATATACTACCTCCACAGGAAAGGACAAAACTAACATGATGGTGAAAAACAAAGATTTTTGTGAACCTGACAAAGTACAAGGAGTGTTATTTATGATTCTGAGTTTTTTGATTCACACATACAAATGTTGCCAAATTTCCTTTTTATCACCTGAGAAATGTAGCAAAAAGTTAAACCCTTATTGCCAACAAGATGACTCAGGCTTTTGTGTTTTTTATTGTAATACACTGTTAAAAGGATTACTGAGAGTGAAAGGGGGAAGGTTGTTAAAGAACCACAAAAGGAGATCACATCATTGTTGTTATTTCTTTACTTCAATTACATGCATGGTCAAACACAAAAGGTTATGTGTGAAGTTAGACATTTCGGAGGTTTTATTTGTGTGTGTGTGTGTATATACTGTATTTGTTTCCTTTGGGGGCATTATCTCACTACAGTATTTGTTAAACCTGTCTACATGGATACATGTGGATATGTGAGATGGTGACATACAGATTAGATACTCATTGAACCCCTCCAAACCAATTTGACTGAGTATAATTTCCTACTTCAGTGTCGGTAACTAGGGGCTGATATCATCTCTCTCATAACTTCAGCCAGTTGTAAGTGGATTTTATCACTGGTATGTTTTTCAGGTCATTGGCCCTTTAAAATTTGATCACACATTAAATCCAAGGACTCCTGTGAGTCAGAGTTGTCAGTGCAGTTTGTCACGGGGTCATACTGTAAATCAAACCTTTTTTATCACTTCATCCATCTCCAGTGATGGAGAGGCCGGCACTCTGCCTCTGTGTGAATGAGGCTGTCTCATCTGAAAGATGACATCTCTCTCCTCCATATTTGGATCCAGAGCACCTCATCATTCTGGTCTGGTTCAAAGTCTAACAGCAGCAGCATCCCACTGGTCTGACAGCCTCTATTAGAATAAAATAATTAGAATAGCACGGCTAAAAGCTTTACAGAATCACTCAAGTGTTTTTTTTGTTTTTTTTCGTGTGATCTGCAGTGCATGGTTACTGTGGAAACAAAAGGCTATTTATTCAGCTGCTTATCCAAGGTCGCGTTACTTAAAGCCATGCAGTTTTGTGCATGTAGCGAGGTTAAGTATGTGCTTCCTAATGAATGCTGCTTAATGATGCTGATCACTGTTTATACTGTACTGTGAGCAAGTGGTACATTCTTCTAAAAGCAATCATGTTCTGTGAATGATAAGCACCGACTCTGTTGCATTGCTGCGAGCTGAAGAGCTACTCTTCTTTTCAACTTTTTTTTCTAATCCGTCCTGTGCTCTTGAGGATGGAGTTTCACATCTGTGGAAATATCTGTTGAAGTGTTTCAGTTCAGTGTGATGCACAACACATGAAATGACATCTCTATTAACTGTTGTGTCAGCTGTGTAGCTGGACAGAACTGTGCGGAGTCTGACAGAACATATTAAAAATAAAACTAGGCCAGCTTTTACCGTCTTGTAAAACACTTATTCATTGTCAATTTGACACGAAACCAGTTCCTTTATGGTTAGATGGCACTTGCCTAAATATAAAAATGTAATGTACTGTGAAGCAAACTGTTCATTTAAGATGTTCTGTGGAATTGCCGCTTTGTTAAATGGAGAGACATGGGAAGGGCAGAGAGAAGGGTGACGTGAAAGAAAATGGTCCAGGCCGGATACAAACCCAGGTCACAGCAGTCAGGACTCAGCCGTGTATGTGGTTCACATGGACTATCAAGGTGTCACCAAAATCTGTCCGTCCTTGTTCATCACTGTAATACTCTTTGATTTAAAGGGGAAAAAATATAATCTGGCAAGGTAGGCTGGTCTTCAAACTGATCACACAACCACTTTGGACATCTCCTGGGTCTGACTTAAGAGATGCAGGATTTTGCTTCAACACCATTCAGGACGATGGTGGGGATGTAACTGCACATTGACTAGATGTGGAATGGATGTGAATGGTATACATTTACAGATGAGGACATCTTTTAAAGAGAACACCATGGAATAATGCCTCATTGAAACTTATTTTATTCAGTGATGGGTTTTTGTGGTGATGACTCTGGAAGAACATTCACTGATCATTTTTGTAGCACATTACTGTCACATGAATCGATATGAAACGCTTTGAATATGAAACAAACCACTGCCAAGGACTTGATGGCCGGGATTCGATGAGTAATCCTAAAACATATTATCAGGGCATTTAATCTAGTCAGCCCTTAACTCCTATGTGCACCACTGATCATTTGTTCTGCTTTTTTTTTTTTTTTTTTTTTTTTTTTAAAACAAGATAAAATAAAAGTTTTACTTATTAGCAGAGACGGGCATGTCTATCTAAATACTGATACCAAGGTGAGCGTAACCCAGTGAGGGAAATTATGTGAAAAGAAACATGGGTTCTAAATGTTTAAATAATACGTGTTTTTATTTTCAGTACTGTTGGGAAATAATTTTATTGGGTTTATGTGGCTGGCTGAACAGTCGAGCCTTGAAACAGGCTTCAGATGGAGGTTCTTTAAAGTTACTTTCAATTTTATTTTTCAATAATCGAAAACAAATCTCAAAGTCAACAGCAGCATTCAAACAACCAACTACCTTCAACTACAACTAAAGACAACTGGGAGGTCTCTATACTCATCCTGCCTCTAGTGGCAGGAAATGTACCATTTAAACAAGGGGGGAAACATTTACACACACCCAGTCTAAAATACAGTAAATTAAACATTACAAAATCTATATACATCCTATTTACAACTTAACGTAACTATACAAAAATAAAACCTCAAATCCAAATGTATACATAAATATTTACAAAAAAGCCTTCACCTGTGTTTGACGCCCAGCTGGAACTACAAGAGGCCCATCGGGTCCCTGGGGACTGTTTTCTGACGGACCATTCCACATTCAGGAAGCCCAACATGGTAAGCGCACATTCGTGCCCTTTCACAATTTTTATATTAAGTTTTTCAGTCGGTAAATATTGCAACTCTCTTTTCAGCCCATGGACCGTATGACAGACCCGGCTCCGACGATGGGATGCAAATCAGCAAAGACATATACATTCACCCTTTTATTTTGAAACTATGTAATAAATACTTTTGTTGACTAAAATGTCTTCTTCGTCTTGAACACTAATCCCGGTTGTTTTTAAACACGTTTATCAATCATTACATATTCTATACATTCACAATTTTGGTAACAGCTGCTCATCGTAACGGTGGCATTAAAGAAAAAGTTTAAAAGAATATACAGATTATGGTTAAATTGTGACGTGTGGTGAGGTGTCCACCGGGGGCACCTAGGAGTCAGGAGGTAATGGAAGTGGCAGAAGACGGAAGTGTACAACGAACACAGGAATATGTAGCAGAGATTTAAAGAATGAGAAGTTTAAGATTGTTTTTTTAAGTGCTATCCACACACTTGAGACAGTCTGATACTGTATATGGAACAGACTTTGAGTTAAAAGCAGAGCTGTGCCATCAGTCCGATGGGCAGACTGTAGCCTTTTTAGTCGTTAGCCTTGCTAGCATCGCATAGCATTCTAAAAGGTAAAGCTAAAGCAGCTATTAACTCTTCCTACCATGGGTGGAGAGACTGGTGCGACACTGATTGGATCCTGCCACTGCTTCCCTGGGGAGGGAGAGGATACCTGTTTTGTCATCTGGATCTAAGGCCGTGACGATTTTTTTTTCTTTAGTTTTGGACTGAACATGGCCCTGAACTCCACGGAGGGACTATGCACCATTGTAGACAGATTTGGAGTGACGGAGCTGTGGAGTGGACGCCTCAAATACAATTGGGCTTAAAACTTTACATTTTTTTATATATTGGTGCCATCTTTGAGATATTTTACATATAGTGTGGGCCCACATATGTTTATAATAAAGTCTCCAACTTGTTTACTCAGTTTAAGTCTTGTTCTGATGGGGTGGAAGCTGAGGAAGGCTACAAAAGAGCTTTCTGATGAGGCAGAAAAAGGCAGCGTCTGGCTCTGGCTTTGAAGGAAGGGCAGGTTCTGGGAAAATGATATCTAACTCCAACAGCCACGGGGGTGACGGCTGCTAGCTGCAGGGGGTGATGGGGAGACGTCCCTGTCACTGCCCCGCCACCAGGAGATGTTCCAGGATTAAAGGAGTGAAACGCCGGTGGATGGTGGTTCCTGGCTGATGACCCTGCAGCTGACCCATGGGCACCAGAGGAGGTGTGACGGGCAGGAAGTTCCACCTACCTGTATCGTAAGCTCTAAATCAGTATTGCATAAATGGTCTAAAGTTCAATTCTGTAATATTTGAGTATTTTGTCAGACTGGTTAAGGTGATATTGTTTAATAATTTTGGGGTAACATAAAGAAAATACTCAACCGTTTTTGATCGAGTAATTTCTCCTCATATAAGGGACCCAGGGCCTTGCTCTTCTTCAGACATTAGAGAGCAAGCGCGCTACATGAGTATCTGTATCGTATCAATACTAATGTGATGTTGAGCACTTTCGTTGCAGTTTGTCACTTTTTCTACAGTCATTTCCATTCTCACCTGAGACTTTCTTGGCCAGCCACGCCCCCTCAGCAGTCCAACTCAAGTCACCTGCCATTTCAGCTGTAACCAGTGTGTGTGTGTGTGTGTGTGTGTGTGTGTGTGTGTATATATATATCACTAACTCCCCTGTCTTTTCCAGATTGTTCCTCTGCTCTCATGACGACTTTCCAGCAGTCATCGCCTGCCTGGTTTCCTGTTGCCGAACCGTTTCATCCTTGACCTGTTCCCTCCCGCCCGTTTCCTGGAAAACTTGCCTGCTTTCTATCCCCCACGTCCCCATCCCTGTTCCAGACTAACTCTGCTTATTCTGAGATGTGATGAGTAATGTTAAAGGCGTTTCTCAACTGATCCAAGATTTTAGTGGTCTGCATTTGGGTTTTCACCACACCAGTTGGTTTCTCTTCTATAAGTCCCGCAAATTTTCTTAAATTTTTCTTAAACATTGTGTAGTAAAACGTATACTGTTAAATTATTTTCTCTTGTAGTTAACAAATCTTTATTTGCCTTAAATCTTGGCATTTTTTTATGCATCATAATTGACTAGTCAATCACAAAATGATTCAATGATCATGACATTTGAAGATGAAGTATTGATATTGGCAGTACTAGCCTTGTGTTTACTTGGTATCGGTTGTTCTAAAATT
The DNA here is from genome assembly GCA_029814645.1 of Fowleria isostigma. Classification (NCBI taxonomy): domain Eukaryota; kingdom Metazoa; phylum Chordata; class Actinopteri; order Kurtiformes; family Apogonidae; genus Fowleria; species Fowleria isostigma. The sequence goes on along the minus strand of JAPTGZ010000005.1, from coordinate 11,801,816 downwards.
TTCTGTATTGCCCACCCTTGCTTATCAGTCTGTTATTCAACTCGACCAAAAGTAGGCTATACAAGCGCCCGTGTGAGGCTGCTGAACAAAGTAAACGTTAGTGATGTCCGATACCATGGATTTCCTTTCCAATCCAATGAGTAAATTTAGGCTGGTATCGGCAATACTGATCAGATTCTTTGTACAAATATATTTAATGTCTGGAAACCCCCCCCCAAAAGAAGGCACATTTCTTATCATACCTTAATAAAGAATGTAAGACATGAGTAATTATTTCATTAACTTTAACAAAAATGTAAACTTGCATATTAATTCACATTACATGAACGTGTTGACACAAAGCATGAAAATACTAAACACAAGACTTCAACGAAAACATCCAACATCAACACTTTCACTCATTCACAAGTTTTTGCTAAACGATAACATATTGGTGGTTTTCCTGTTGAGTCTGTTCCGTTTTTGCTTAGTACAGACTGACGCAGTACACACTTAGCCTGGCGGAAGCAGTAGTTCCCACCAATCAGGCATCATTTGGGCAAGATCCCAATAGTTAAGTTACTTTCTACTGTGTTCCTGATGTACATGACCTCAAATGAAAAGTATCAAAAGTATCAGCATTTTGATGTGTGAATCGATTCTAGAGTGTAAAGAGCCGGTTTTTGGAGATGACAATATTTCAGTATCGATCCGCACATCACTAGTAAACAAAGCAAATGAGTTTAGTAGGATCTCACCGATATGGAACATGAGTAATTGACGTGAATTGATGCAGAATAGCATGATGGAGAACGAGTTGACATCAACCATCACTGGTTCCCATCCCGGTTTGATACAGGTGTCTACAATATTTGTGGTCATATAACCTTATTTCACTTGCAGAAAACCAGTAGTGGAGACTGCTATGTCATACATAAATGCCATATTAAATAAATGTATAGTGATAAATAATGAATGCCTAATCTAAAGTATATGCATATAAATAGACACATCAAGCAATATTGTTCATATTACTATATTATATATATTGATGTGATGGGGTTCTTCCGGATAAAATAGTCAAAAATGATTAGATTTATTGTGCTCATCTTTCCAAACTGCAAAAAATGTAAGTGTGAGGCCCCTCTCCCCAGGTAATTAAGTAAAAATTGGCAATTTCTATAAAATCAGTCAATATTTCCACCAAACATAGTTCCTATAAATTTCTAAAAACGAAAACGCACATAATACATGCATCATAATGACTCTACAACAGCCAGGAAAAATAATAAAAGTAATCTGAGCAAAAACCGGTAATTTGATGTCACCAGGATGTCTGTTTCCTGCACATGACTGCACAAAACCTAGAAGTCAGGTGCTCTGTTGGACAGTGGGGATTCATGGAGATGCGGTGTGTACTGGATGAAAGACGAACGACAAAACTATGGTTGAGGGATGGTGTACCAGTTGTCAAGTGTGCGCCCAAGAACGGTAAACGGAAGGAAACGGAGCAAAGGGACGGGAGACGTAGTACACAGAACAGGTAAGTGATGAATGTCGGTCTGTGTGTTTTAAAAAGGATACCCATTAGTTGCTCCCGAGGTAACGACTAGTTGTCTTGGGATCCATCTCTTAAAATAGCACATCATTTTACTACATACATAGAAAGGGAAGTTTAAAAGAATAAATAAAAATGTTTTAAAAAAGCCAACAATGCCCTTTAAAAAAATATTAAAACATGCACATAATTATAATTTACAAACATATTTAGAATTTAGACAACTTCATACTTAGTCTTTTGACTAGTTTTAAAACTTCTTTGATTGTTAGATTTTTTTTCACAGCACAAGGCAACTTATTCCACTGAGTTGTAGCTCTATACAAGACCATTTTCTGCATTGCACATGTTTTAGCTGCAGGAACAACTATGTCACCATTTGTCCATTGCCTGGTAGAATAACTGTATCAGCCGCATAACTTATTTTAGAATGCAAAATTCTTGGCTTCATATTGATACATTATAAAAAAAAGACCAAAAGATTCTTCAATAATCTATTGTCAACATGTAGCCAACATAAGGCCTCTTGACACAGTGTACTCCAGTCTGTATCGGAGTACACTACGTACTCGGGTCCACTTCATTTTGTCCATGTGAATGCAGATGTACTGTGCTAGCGTACTGTACTGGAGTACAGATGAGAAGGGTGGACTTGGATACGGACCGCCTGTACTCCAGTACTGTTCTGGGTGCATATGAATGCAACCGTGCCAGGGCCCGGATCACAGACACTGGACCAGATGCTACATCTGTTTACGACTTTGATTATGGAAGTGACGTAATCAACATCGGAGCGTAGACTGCACCAAAACATGCATTGTTAGAATCCGCCATAAAACAAAAGGACAACCCCACTGTCGAAGGTAAATATATCAGACGACGAACGTTCTTCACGTTACCTCAAACAGGGTATCTGATAGAACAGTATTGTTTTTGTTGCCATTGTAGACAAATCGGTTGATGTAAGGGTTGGTCGTCTTCTGACTTCCGCGTTTGTTGCACTGCGACAGAATTTCTTCCACATCGCCACCGACTGTTTCGGCCCCGTAACACCCATTTGCTCTAATCCGGGCCAGAGTACGCACATGTGAATGCACACAGCTGGAGAGGTGTGAAGTCTACCTGAGTACAGTACGGATCCGAGTACACTGTGTGAAAATGCCCAGAGAGTGCTGTGCATTGTCTTTGTCCATAGGGGGCAGTGTAGAGCCAGTCGGTCAGTTTTGTTCTGTAATAAGTGACACTTATGAATTCCCTTCTTTGGAGCACATGACCAAATGACAGAGCAATAGTCCAGATGAAATAATCCAAGAGACTGTAGAACCTGTTTAACTGATGACTCTACCATAAAATAGACACATCTTCTGATGACAGAAATAGCCCTTCCCATTTTAGTTATGATTTTATTAATGTGAGACATGATGTGTCTGTGCTTAGGCCCGTGACGGTTTTCCTGCAGAACCTGATGAGGCTTCTCCATCACAACAGAAAAAAATAGAAAACATAAATCTGCAGAACTACAGCAAAAATCCCTGATGTACTTTGGATAAAGAGGTGGAGTGAATGAAAAGTTTAGTAAATATACATTACATAGGGGACAATGGTACAGTGGGTTACACGAATAAATGAAAGGAGCTGCAGCTGAAACTCTTAATCCCATTCCCTTAAAACATCTCCATTCACAATCCAACAGCTTCATGCATTTTTTTCCCCACAAGATGGAAAGAAATAAATTAAACGTCTGTCACTCTGCTGTGATGCTGTTCTATGAGCTGAGGTGTAAATGGTGTGGAGTAGAATCAGGCCGTATTGTATTTCTGTGCCGGTGTAGTATAAGTGTTCTCGGCAGAATATTCTGTCAGTCATCGCAGCAGGAGCTGAGGGATAAAATTCAGGTTAGGAATACAGACCATAGAAGTCCTGTGCAGAATGTGTGATTAAACCTGAAGGAGCTGTTCACTTTATAAAATATCCAGTAGAAGGTTTCATTCTGAAAATTTCACATCTTAGGAGTAAGATCTATTGAGATATTGTATTTTTAAAACTTGTTCATCTTTAATATATAGGATTTGTTCATTAAATGTGGGCAGACAATAAAAATAAGATGAAAAAGTCATTAAACACACTAAATGTAAAAAGGAAAACGACAAAATTCAAGATTACAATAAGATTAAACGTTTCCAAAAGTGTAGTGTAGAGAGAGAAATCTTTTTTTTTTTTTTTAAATCAAAGCTTTTATTGATTTTAGACAAGAAGCACACAGCATACTTATTTTAGCAGCAACACTTTGCACTCCACACACCCACTACACAACCAGGGCAGTGAAACAGAAAACCAGTATAAAAGCATTAAATCACAATAATAAATACAGTAAAAATAAAAGAAAAATAGCACACCTTGAATAAAATTCAGGTGGGTTTTATGCATAATAATACTTTCATTATGGGGGAGGAAGAATTCTTTTATTAAACTTAATACAACCAATAACTCCAATTAGCACTTGTGTAATTCTTTTCATACCACACAATGTAATAAAAAAAAAACCACAGAATATATTTTTGCAAGTTATGTCTTTAAAATTTTCACCCACCTACACACATAAAATAAGCACAACTGATGAGCCACAGCACACACTTTTATAAGAAATACATTGTTTAATAAAATTGCTTAACTCTGTATTTTGTGGCAGTGCCGTTTACGATACAAGTTCATAACTGAGGCAACACTGTTCTAGTAAACCTGCCACAGGGTTGTAATGGTGACTGCAGAATTATGATAATTTTGTGTTCAGTAATTATTTAATAATAAGCATTGTAGAGTGGGATTAATTAGCAGAAGACAGCTGAGTTTGTTTTGTTTTTATATCCCTGTGTGGACCGTGGTGATAGCCAGGGCCACAGGCTTTATGTGTTCTGGTTGACTGTCAGTTCATTCAGTTCTCATGAGTGCAGTATCGCAGGAATGGAGTGTTCGACTATTATTTTATTTTCAATTTTGCTGTAAATGTTTTTCTCGATAAATAGTTTCTAAATGAACTCTTCATACTTCTCACTGGGAATGATTGGAATCACACATGCCAATATGGTGATAATTTCCATTCGTCAGATAATTCACTTAATATGTATTATTTCTGTTTAATGTCTTCAAACACTTGACTGGGTGGTGGATGCAGTGAGTGAGGACAGTTTTCTCTGCTTATTCAAACGGTAAATGGACTACACTTGTATAGCTCTTTTCCAACCCTTCATGGTGCCCTTTTCTGTAAATCTCTGGTAGTCTGTGCATTTTTGGTATCAAAGCTGTACAATATATCGTTTAAGCATTGTTGTTGAGTGCGTGTGCGCAACAGTCCCATCACAGGTCCTGCAGTATAGAAGACAAATGAACTTGCTGTGTTCTTTCAAGGGTACCTGACACACACACAGTGAGATCCACCAATTACAATTATTCTTAACTAGTTTGCCGAAGCAGACCGCACCCCTGCGCATGGAGTGAGTCACTGGTAACAACATTGAAAAATGAGCAAAGAACAAGAGAAAATCACCAAGAATGAAGACTTGGTGCCAAAACGAAAAGCAACACCAGTTACCTGGAATTATTTCAGCCACAAGAAGATAGAAAAATGAGCAACAAACAGAAAATTGCCAAAAATAATGACTTGGTGCCAAAAGAAAAGCAACATCAGTTATCTGGAATTATTTCGGCTACAAGAAGGATGATATTGAAACGTGTTCTGTGTCGACAGTGCCTTTGCAATTGTTCCCACAGCGAGAGAAAACACAACTAATTTGTTGGACCATTTACGTCGGCACCACACAGCTATTATATCCTCCTGAGTATTTTTTCATATTGCAATACAGTAAACCCTTGTTTTTCGCGGGGGTTACGTTCCAAAAAGAACCCGTGATAGGCAAAATCCGTGAAGTAGA
>JAPTGZ010000005.1:11761559-11781223 GCA_029814645.1 Fowleria isostigma | reverse complement strand
ACAAACACACACACACTCCCCCAGCTAAACTGCGCATTAACCCCCCGAATTACACACCGCCACAACAAGAGATCAATTCCACAGGAAACACCAACACTCAGACGCCTTGGTACCTGCTGATATGAGGGCATTTTACAGTTTTGCACATACTGTTTTCACTTTTAAAAAGAAACTATTTAATTTTATTTTTGGAAAGTAGTTTAACAGTTTAAAGCTCATGCTTAGGTCGTGCATGGATACAAGTTATAAAACTTTAAAAATGCCCCTGCATTGTTTTGTAACTCTATTAAATTAAAACTCTGTTTTTCCAGTCATATATTTTGTCAGTTTAGTTTTCTTCAAAAGTAATGTTTAATATCGTCTCATCTGGTTCTCATAAACCCAATATTGTGTATTGTCTCGTGAGCTGAGTGTATCATAAAACCCCTAATTATCAGTGTTTTATGGCAGCCAAGTTCAACTTTAATAAAACACTTGTCATCCTTTCATTAGGGGTGTAACGGTACAGAAACATTTCAGTTCGGTACATTTTCGGTACAGGGGTTTTTGGTTCAGTTAATTTGTGGTACAGTGAAGGTGACCAATGGGGGGGGGTCCTTAATTACCTGTGGGGCACAGGACATTTCTACAAAACATTGTTCAGTCATTTGTGCATTAACAGACACCCCACATTATATGCACTTTTGAATCTTCAATGTTCGTTTATAGCAAATGCTGTAATTCACTGAGTGTTCCTTAACGCCTCACAATATTCCCTGATGTGAACATGTTGTGAATGTGACCTCATACCATAACAGAGACACGCTGAGGGAGTAGAGGAACAAGTCCACTAGATTTTGCCAACTTGAGTTAAAAAATAAAACCTTTTTTGCTATAAATGAACCCATGGACTCTTGTGGCACAAAGTTGTAACATATGGAAAATTGAAAATGAAACGTAAAATGCTTCAAAAGTCCAACTGGCTTCTGTGTCTCGTGCTGACAAATTGGCAGCTGCAAACGTGAGTGTTCGCCCTGTTTCCCGAGTGCTGGGTTCATCACATAAACTACATGTATTCATTTGGTACACATCTATATTGAACCAAATGCCCCGCACCGAAATGGTTCCATTCAAACGAGTGCACCGTTACACCCTTACTATTCATGCATGATCTCATACCTTTAACTGACTTTGGTACAAATAATGAGTATTTATAAACTATATTCCAACCACGCACAACCACAGTAAGAAGCTGAACTCATGTTTGGAGCCACGCAACACCAACGGACCACGCACTAATCCCACCGGAATCCAATTATACAGAAAAAACACTCACTTCTGTTAATGATGCACTTGTTTTCAACTTTTCATAATCTTTGCCACTTGTCCTTGTCCTTTCTCTGAGTGCGTCCTCTGAACGGCTTTTCACACCGTTGGCTGAAGAGGCCCTGCATCATCCGCCTGAGTGGTCTTTTTCACACCAGCCGAGTGAAGCCCACCGGCCTCCAACACCTCCGACTTATTCTCCATTCAACTCCACTTTCATTAAAGCCCTCCAGGAAGGCTGACATAATTATTTACAGTGGTCCTTGGAGGTGGTCGTGTATAAGACATGTATTTCTAATGAAGATTGCTACCGCCGAAATGAAAGATGCAGGCTTTGAGATCAATTATGCAGTGAGTGTAGATCACATGCCCTCCCCCGGGGAAATGAAGGGCTGTATTGTCGACCTGAATAATAAAGGGCAGGAGGCTGGAGCTTGTTGTTTGGAGTGGGATATGTTTTTTTGTGTGTGTGTCCCTTCCGTACCTGTCATTACCAAGCTTGTCTTTCTATTTAACACAATCTAGAGGCAATTCATCAATGTGTGTAATCATTTGTGTGGGTACTTAATCACACCTGTTTTCTTAACACTGAATACAAAGAGGTCTGGAAATCAATTAGATAATCATTCTTAAATGAATGACAGTTGTGATGATCAATCCACTGGGCTATTAATCTACTGTGCTAGTCATTTGTGTGGGACATTTGCAGCAACTAAATTGGGACGCAAATTAGACAAAGCATCCCAGACATGTTTTCCTGTGGGAAGGCTAAGCTCACCGAGTGGGCTAAGAGAGACGAGTGCATTAGAGTAAATATCAACAGCATCTGTAGAGAGCTTTAGATTTTCCAGCAGAAGTTAAATATTACTTCATATTCACTGCGATGACCCTGCACCTTTTGGGCACTAGGGGCGCTGTCCAGTTTATTTTACAGGTGGAGACATGCTGATCAGTCACACCTAACCTGGTCTGATCCATCTGGGCCTGCTCCTCCCAACTGGCTTCCTTTAGTTTGTATTGTGTTGTTAGTTTGGGGTTAACTCTTTCCCCGATAAAGACGACATTTGACAACCAACACTTACCAAGGAGTTTTGACACTTCTGTTATATCATTAAAGACATGATTTGACGATCACTGGAACAATTGCTATGTGCACTTACAATGGATACTTCGATGTGCATGCTACTTATGTATATTTTACATGTATAGAACATATATGTATGTATTTCCACAGGAATAATCTCCTTATATAATTCACTATGTATAGTCTTATATGTGTGATCTACTAGTTAACTTGTTTTTTTGTATGTATGCTTTCATATGCACATTTTTCATGTATAGTGCTGGATATATAATTCTATATGTAGATTCTTCATATGTGGTTCTTGTGTATACTTGTGCCTATAGCATGCTCAGCTCTTTTTTTTCTTTTTTGCCAATCCTTCCATGAATGTCTGTGTACATGGGTATGAAATGTATATGAGCAGTATTGACTATTGAATGTGTATGGAATTGCCACTGTACATGGAGTGCATGAGCTCGAAATAAGCCAAACTAAAATTCCGTTTTTGAAATGTAATGTAGGCTGTGATAGGTGGATACAACCCATACTTGGTAAACCAATAGCATTAAGTAATACATTTTCTTAATTTTTTATGTATTTTTTTAAAATTTATATTTAAATTTGTAAGGATTTTTATTTCAAATATATATTTTGTTAATTTTTTCATTTTTTTTGTTTTATTTATTTAATTAAACAAAAAAAAAAAAAAACGCAGTTCAACTGTTTTAAAGTTTGCCAAAGTAGTGACAATTGTATCCACCAGAAAAAGAAACACCAGAAAAACAAAATATTCCACGGGTAGCTCAAGTAACATATATATGGGTTGTTCCTGTTAGATGTCCAAGGGGGAAAAAGTTAATCACTCTTTCATTTTTACCACCTCGAATGTCGTTTTTTGCCACAGCCAAAGAGCTGAGGAGTTGTGACATCAATAAAACAAAAACAAAAGACTTTTTTCTCGGTATAAAATAGACAGGTCTGTGTTACCGAACACTTCTGAATTCTGAGATTTTCTGTCCACTCAACAGCTGTGGCATCTCACAATGCTGATGGCAACGTTATTGTACAGGTGTGTCTGTGGTTGGTCACATTAAAAAGGTACCTTTAGTACCCCATCCAAAATTACTGCAGACACACCAATGCATGTTGTAAACCTGGTAATATTCTTTATATTCGGGCCTCTTCCACACATAAAGAGCATTTTCCCTCCTATCTCTATTCAAAATTGTTTTTAAGTTAAGAAAAGGGAATTACAATTTAAGAGGGTTGTTTGTGTTTGAAACATAAAATAAGGACAAATGTTAGATATTGATGTGTTTCTGTTGTTGGGGTCAAATCATGGAATCAACTGAATGATGAATTGAAATTCTGTAGCTTGGTGTTGAGTTTTACAAAGCTTTAGTTTGTCAAATTCTCAAAGGCTATAAAGGTAAAAAGAGCTCTGTCTTAAGAAATTGAAAATATATCAGTGTGTGTTAATGTTTTTTTTTTTGCTCTAGTCACAGGTAATTCAGAGGATGAGAGTAGAAGACATAGAAATAAGACTCTGGCTTTAGCTTCTTTCTTTTTTCGGTTAATTGTGTCAATTGTGTGTTTTGTACATGTATGCGTTGTGTACTTAACCAAAATAAAAATATTCATTAAGACCTATAATTTCTTTGTCATTTTGCACACATATAGCAAAATTCCAGTCAGTGACTACTGTGTAAAGGAGCTACATGTAGCTACTCTGTCATTCGTCTTTAGTTCTATTATCTCTAATTGTGGTTCATTCGGAGAAGATAGAGATGGAAAAGGAAAAAGAAAACTCCTCCTCTACATTATAATGTGCAAAACCATGGATAATGTCATTTAATCATCCCTTAATCCCTAATTTGCTTTCATAAATGACTTTGAAGTGCTGATGGCAGGAAATTGCTGCACTTTTTCACATGTCTGTGAAAAAACCTGTTTTCCAGGATGGATGAAGTATTTCAAGTTTGACTAATGTTTTCCATGGCCACTGTAGGGGAGGGTGGAGTAGGGGTAATGAGTTAGTTGCAATCTGAAACCTCATCAGTACAAGCTACTAAACTCTACATAATGTACCTCCAAGAATTTTTCTTTCTTAAGTTTATATAAATTTTTACAAAATACAACATTTACATTTATGCATTTGGCAGATGCTTTTTCCCAAAGCGACATACAAGGGGACGATTAACAATTAAGCGCTCTCTACTTTATTTGTAAAGCTCTTTAAAAACAAGCACAGCGGAACAAAGTACTTTATAGAAAAATGAAAACCTAAATAGAAGCATAAAATACAAGGATCAATTAAGGACATAAAAACAGCTGTACAGTAAAAAAAATAAAAACAGCCCCCCCCCCACAAAAAAAAGGGGGGAAAAAAACCTTTAAGAATTTACAGCAAGAGTCCTAACAACAATAAATTCATATGCTACAAATTAGTGTAGTGGATTTTCAGGGGACAAAATGAGCAGAAATGTTCTCTTCATTTTAAAAGGTTTATTCCTGACAAACAGAAGCTAAATACAGATAAAATCCGAGCTAATACAGATAAAATCCGGCCTAATACCGATAAAAAAAAAATCTGGGCTCCCCTCTCGGTATTCCGAATGCAAGCAGGCTGAGGAAGAGCCCCTCCCACCATTTTCCGGCCAGTTTTATTCAGTTCTTTACCATGATCAAATGTTCCCCTTTCCTGATCCAATCAGGAAACGCCAGGTTTTATGTACGTCAGCGTCGCTGGTCCAAGCCCAATTGTGAAGTGAACCCCAGCGTTTTATGTATCAAAGGTTAATGTCTGTACCCAGTGTTTTCAAAACTTTGTGTGTGTGTTTTATCAGAGACTCTCCGTGCTTCACCAAGGCCGTGTGTCTGTCTGTGTCTGTCTGGAAATATCTGTACCAAAAGGGCAGGAAAAAAACAACAACCCTTGAACTGTCCTTACCAAATGCACATAATTAAAACCTATTGATTTATAAGTACATTAAGGAATAATATATTATTAATGAATAATATATTATGTCTTCATTAGTAATCATGTCAAATAAAAGAAAGAAAAGTGTATGGAGTGATGAAGATAGCAAGGTCAGTGACTCACGTCAGTCACCTCATTAGAGAAATTTTAACAGGGTCCCATATTTGATCAAACATTTTGCCTTATACATTATGCAGTCACAGAAAAAATGATTCAACCACCCTATGTTTTCTTCAATTTCTGGTTCATTTTAATGTCTGGTACAACGAAAGATACATTAGTTTGGACAAATATAATGATAACAACAAAAATAACTCATAGTTGTTTAATTTCAGAGCTGATATCGGTTTTCCATGGTTTTCTTGATAATAACCAAAATCACATTGGTTCTTACATCAAAATCTGACATTTTACTGACAGAAACAGTTCTTTTACACATTCCATGTTTTTTTTTCTGTCTTAGTCACATGATACACACAGGAGTTAGAACTTGATTGCATAACCATTGTTTTTGATGACTTTTGATAGTCTAATAATTTTTTTGTGACTGTAATACCTTAGTTTTTCCAGATGCCATGTGTTTTCCAGTTCTCTCAACCCAAGGTCATTCCTCCACACTTTCAGAATCAACTTTTAGCAATCACCATACCAAACAAAACTGACTTTTTCTTATTTATTGGCTGATGGTAAAGTGCTAGAAGCCCCCAAAGATGGATCTGGATCCCAGTGCCCAGTGTTCAAAAACTGGGGTTTTGAAAGTGCTTCCTAAAGTCAATGTTATTTAAGACTCAGGGAAAACAGAGATTGGGAACTCACCATCACATTGTATGGTGTATTTCTGTTACTGCCTTCTGTGATGAAGCTGCACTTGAAACATCGAATCCAGGTCCATAAATCAGTGTAAGATCTGCAGTAGATTAAGGTCAGCACAGATATCTTTGGGAGGCGGACCGGACTCGAGTTATGGCCAAATCCATATCATGTACAGAACACACTCTGACAACCTTAACCAACACTTGAAGTAACATAAATTTATAACTGAACTTGTTGTTGCTGCGTCACCTTCATGACAGATTAAAGCCTCTGCATCTGCTACATCCACTGTCATCCATAGCGTCCACAGTTTTACATCAAACAGAATGTTTTAGTTAAACACGTGGACAGTTTGTGGATGTTTGTGCATTGTTGTGGTCAGAGATATTGTATAAGACAAAGGTTGTGTGGACAGTTTTATTAAAAAAAACCAAAAACATATATCACTGTAGAAAAATATGTGTTAGTGTGGACTGGGCACTAAATGTATAGTTTTATCCTGAAAAGAAAAATTTATCAGGCTCTGAACGATGGAATCATAGGTATGCAGAGAGGTAGGGGTCAGAAAATCCATCAGTATCTGGTGTGACCGCCATCTGCCTCATGCAGTGAAACACTTCTCACAGACACAGAGGTTCTGAGCTCATCTATTGTGGCCTGTGGAATGTTGGCCCACTCCTCTTCAGTGGCTGTGTGATGTTATTATGTCACGATGACGGGCTGCAGTCTGGTCAACACCCCCGCGAGGACCGAGAGCACGCAGATCAGCCTCCAAGACGACTTCCGACAGTTTGTGCAGAGACTCTTTGGTTTGCAGTTAGTTTCATCATCTGTTTTGGCGACTGATCTCAGACGATTTTTGCAGGTAACGATGCCTGATGTGGAGGTCCAGGATGTGTGTGGTTACAGAGTCTGATATAAAGGGTTATGTTACGGCCTGGCTCGGAAACCACAACAAAGAAGGGAAATACACCATAAATGATGTTTAGCACAAAGATACTTTATTGAATCAGACTAAACCGAATTAAACCAAACTGGGAAACAAACTAAAGTGTGTTACAAAATGTATCATTAGTAAAATCAGTACTGTAGGCGTGCATGAGTGAACATGTGTTGGTGTGAGCGTTAAAGTGCAGAACAAAACAAAATGCTAAAACAACAAAACCGAACCAAGGCTGGAGACCAAGGGGCCTGTGAGAGCAGCAAGTAGAAAGAGAGAGTGATTAGTGCAGCAGGGTTTATAAAGGCAGGACCTCCTGGGCGCCACAGGTGTTCCTGATCACCTCATCAGGTGTCTGTTGGAACAAAGGGTGGATGGCTCAGCACAGCATCCCCAAGAGGACCCCAGGGGCCATAACAGTTGGAACATCTCCACAAAGCAGATTGACTTGGTAACACACATTTACAAATGGGTAATAAGCAGTTGAGATGAAAAGGTCTGTTGATAAACATAAAACCTTTTCTGTGTATACATTTCAGCAAATACAAAACTGTTACGTTTCACGTTTTGTTCAATGGGTTTTGATGTAATGTAAAATTTGTAGTTATTATTCGTAGTAAGCAACATCCACTCCAATCAATCAGTAAAAATGTGTGATATATGACATAAACCAATGCAGCTGGGAGCTTTATGACACTGGGTTTATTTTTGGTATCTGGCACTTTGTCAGCTTTTTTAGACCCAATAATGAAAGAGAAATTTAGAAATATTTCCCTCCTTGGATGTGCCTAATGATGACCTCAGAAAAATGCAAAAAAAAAAAAAAAATCCTCTTGCTCTGAGCCATTCAATAATTAATGAATTTTTAATCAAATATTGGGGCCAAAAATAGCACCAAAATTGAGACAAAAAATAACGTACATATGTGTCAGTGTATTTTCCCTTGAAAACATGTCTGTAAATATTCTTATATACCACTATAAACACATTGTGTTAAAAGTGTTGATCCTGGTGTTTTTTCTGATCCAGACATGCAGGTTTTTCATGAATCTCAATCTCATTCCAGGTTTTGTGTGTAACCCATTGTGTCCACTCACGTTACATGCTGAATCTGCCCATAAGGGTAAATAAATCGCAAGTGATTTTGCAACAGCAGTCATTTTTGTGAAACATTCTACCTTGCATAATTAGTTCAGTTTCCAAAATGTACTTGTGAAAGAATTAAAAACATATTCAAAAAAATAGTAGTGCGTCATTTTCGTGTCCTTTTTCCCATGTTACACATGGATTTTTGTTTAAAAATAACAAAATATAAAAATGTTTTATTTTAAAAAAATGGTTTCCCTTGTATCTCAATAAACATTTATCTTTAAAGGAAACCCAAAGTGTTTCCAAACTTGCCTTAATATTAGTCTACATCTGGTTTGAATTTTTGCCCCTCTGTCCTGTTTTTAGAACCAGTTTTTGAAGCACCAGCTCAGTTTAATATTAAAATTCTCCAGTTTATTGATTACTCACAAACATGTGTCATGATTTTCAAGTCAAGACCAGTGTATTGATATCATCTCCCTTTTATTTTTTTTTAGAAAGTTCATTTTGGGACAGTTTATCCAGCAATGGCAGATGTCGAACACAGGTTTTCAAGAAAAGGTCACATAATGGTATTTTTGAGCTAAATAAATAAATCGCGTCAAAATTTGATTGATGTAGGGAGTAAAATAATGAAATAACTTTCAGAGGTTTGATAAGTTTTACAGTAAATTATTGAAATAATTACAAAAACATAAATGTATTTTTATAACCAACTTGTTTCCTTTCATGCTTTTGGTCCTGAATCTCATGGACTTTTCCTTCCATGCTTTCCAGTTTCTGGGTATGAGTTTGTACTGCACAACTTATCTTTTTGGATATTTAAACACAATCTGTATCTAAATAACTCTCAGATTCTTGCACAGACTGTGGTTGCACATCGTAACTACTGAAACTATAATGCTTATTAAATTGGTTCTGACTCAAAATTTTCTGCGTCAACCAGAGGCTTCTCTAGAAAAAGCCGATACAGCCCAGGGGTATTGTAATGTTTCGAGCCATCCTCCATTCCCAAAAGATGTTTAAAAATGTACATCTCGAGCACAACAGCATGGTAGTTCGTGTTGCCTTGAAGCCCAGGACAGCAGGGCTCAGTCTGGCCTCTGGACTACCATCCATTCTCCTGCAGCTGCTGTCTACGACTCCCAGCATCAGCCCTTAGAATTCCAAGAGCGTTCCAACACCTGTGGTGCTTGGACCCCAATAGAGCAAAGTAACCAGTGATGTGATCAGTGATTTAGGATAATAAATAGGAAAAGAGAGTGAACCTACAAAGGGCAGTTACTTTGTTCACCCTCATTTGTATCCAAACTGGAATTAGGCAGCGTTAATGACACACTGGGAGCTCCTTGTTATTCTCCGTACGTATGGATGTCAGAAAGATATGCTCTCATGATTGCCTTGTGATTTAGAGCCTTGTTCAGGAAGATCTCATGTAATAAATCAGCCTCGCCTTCTTCAAATGAAGTGTGTCTGTGTGGAATAAGTTCATAAATACTCAAGCCCACAGTTTATCACCCGAACATTACTCCATAAATCAGTCTTTGCTGAGCCTACAGCGCTGATAATATTTTTAAACTTCATCTTCCTGAAGACGTCCTCTTATGAATACAGAATATGCTTCTTTTGTTGACTCGGCTCCTTTCTTTTGGGTGTATTGCCACCTCCAATTCCATTCCTGCCTATTATGTTGAGACCGGCAGATGGTGTTTTCACTGCTTTCTGCCTGCAAGGTGTGTTTGCGGCTCAAAGCTGTAGAAGAAGCAGATGCATTTCCTGTTTCAGTCAATACATCATCTGCTCTCCTCTGACCCATATCTACATTCACCTTGTTCACCGACGCAGCTACACACACCCTCACACGCTCGCATAGATTCCCAATACCTGCCTGCCATTTGTTCCCGTGACGTATTTTCATGCATTTATAAGTAACAACCCCCTCTTTAATTTGTACTAATCCTTTCAATCAGGCTACCATCTGTTCACAGCTGCTCAGACACAGACTGCATTTCCCTGTATGTGGCTTCCATCCACAACTGGGTAAATGTTGGTAATCAGGTTATGTATGAACAAGATCAAACTGTCATCGGTGTCTCTGCATGGGTAGGCTGACCTCAACAGGACTCAGGATTTTATTGTGGCTTCAGAGAGAGTTGCACATCATTCTAAAAACAGACAGAAAGTAATAAACCAAGATCCAGTTAGTGCAGTTAGATGTGATTGCTTACTCAGTTAATGTTTAGTTTTATTATTTTTTTTTAATTTAATCTTTAGTTAATTAGGGAGCTTCATTGAGATTGGATTCTGTTTTACAAGAGGAACCCAAGAAGAAGAAGAAGAAGGAAAAACTCATTATAGCTACAGACAGGAATAAACAACAAAATAGACACGGAAATTAAAAGCAATTGTTAGGGTTTGACGGTTGAGGATCACTAGTTCTGACAACACTAATAAAGCAAATCATGTACAGGGTATGTAGCAATAGTTATAAAATGATATCAAATTGAAATACAATTATAAATTGTAGATGGAATTTTCAGTAGAAGTGCTCTATAAATAAATAACATGGCACGCGTATTTAGCTCGACTCCTAAATCTAACCGCCCGTGTATTGATGTGTATGAAAGGTGGCCCTTGTAATAAAACATATTTCACTGGAGAGTGAAGGATTTAACTGTTGGAGTATAGAAGGTGCAGCATTACAGTACAGCATGTCTACATAATGACAAATTGATGTGAATGGTGACTTGAATTTCAGGATTTGACATATGTCTTTCATTGAAAAACCCAGTTTGATGTGTAATCGTTAGACCAGATTGTGAACACGTTCGCTTCAAGTGAATGTCTGATGTCACATAATCTGCCCAGATATTTATATGAACGGGTATGTAATATGTAACAAGAGTTCCATTTTAAGTTTTAATGACAGTCTAAGTTACTGGCAGAGGCAGACAGGAATATTTTTCAGGAATGGGACCAGGGGCGTCTAAAATGATGTCATCAACAAACTAATAAATGTAATTGAAATGGGTTAATAGTAAATGGTAAATGGTCTGTACTTATATAGGTCTTTTCTACAGGTTAATGGTACTCAAAGCGCTTTACCATACAAGCTTCACATTCATCCATTCACGCACACGCTCATACACCAGTGGGCTGCCACTATGCCAGGCACTACCAGGGCTCATTGGGATCAAGTTAGGGTTCATTGTCTTGCCCAAGGACACTTCGACATGTGGATGGTTGGAGGCGGGATTCGAACCACTGACCCTTCAATGACCCACTTTTCCACCAGCGCCACAGCCTACCATAGTAGTGGTAGGGTAGAATTGTGTAACATATGATGCAAATAGCATTGGCTCATGGACTGAGCCCTGTGGCACCCCCACAGAAGTTATTATGTAATGTGGGAAAAAATGCTTATGCTTTTATGCTTGCTTTTAAAAGAATAACAGCAATCAAATGCAACCTGACTTTGTGCTACTTTGACCTTAGTTCCAATATAGCCTAATATTGATGTTTTTTATATTACAGAAACAGAATAACTTGTTTTTATTCTGTATATTCTGTGCATTTTTCTGGATGTACAGCAATAATGACCATTAGCTGTTCAAATGTTAAAAAAAAAAAAAAAGTTTTTCAATTTTCATATTTTTTCAGGTGTTTCTGATCCAACCACAGAAACTCACCGGAGAGAGGTTAGTCACATGACCCAGGACTCACGAGTTGCAGACCCATGCTTTGTCTGAGCATTCACTTATAGTGTCTAAGCAATTCAGATACAAGATAGCTGATATATGTGTTCATATCTTTTACTGTTTCTTTTCAATGTTTTTGTGTTTTACAGTGTTTTTGTTTTTTGCATTCCATTTTTTGTCAAATTTTTGTTTTGTCTTAGCTGAGACCTCTGCATTTCACTTGAGGTAAATATTTATACATTTTAAAGACAACTCATATCTTATTGATGTATAATTTTTCAGTCATTTGGCAACCCATAAAAAAAAACCAAAAACAGCTTCACTGTCCATTTTGGGTCCTGACCATTGTTTTGGGAAACCAACTTGTAGAGGTCATAAGCAAACTACTACAGAGTTTCCCCTTTTTAAATTCTGCAGTGGTGCTGCATCTACTGAATTCTCAGGGCCTCTGCCTCCCCCCCACTACCACCACCACCACCACCACCAAAAACAAAATGAACAAACAAACAAAAAAACCCACTGAAGTAACATGATGTGCTAAATTTTATTCCAGGTTGTTAGCTACTAGTTAACCAACTAGGGCTTCTCCCTCCCTACCCTCTCTGCCACCACACCTGAAGTAAATGATCTGGAATCCACATAGAATGGAACAGAAACATTGTAGAACCAGGCACATACTGTAGCAGCATTTTCCACCCACAGAGAACCTTGACGGTGCTGGTTCCTACAAACAAGCAGACGCATTCACACCGAAAGTCAGAGCGCTCAAGAACCAAAAATTTTGTTCCCGATGGGCACCAAGTGCAACTAATGTAACCGAGAGTCTGAAGAATGAGCCCTAAAGACATGATATGAAGAAAAGATGACAGTATTGAGCTTTAGAGGTACTTTATTACTCCAACACATCAGCCAGAACAATAAAATGCTTAACCTTTTTCAGCACTTTTCCTGCCTTCACAATAAAAGCACTCTGTGTAACATCCTGTCAGTCTGCATGGATAAAACATTCCACAAATCAGGAGCACAGAGTTGTTTCTTACCCTTGTGGGTTTTTTTTCCAAGTGTTTGTTTTTGTTCTAATTAAGCCTGAAACAAAATGGTACTTAAATTAAGGAAACTAGTCCAACATAACTTGAATCTGCTGATTGATAAGTTGCAATCTATCAATTTCTTTCCACAATACTCACCAGAGGTCAAAATTTTAGGGGTTATTTTGCTAAATTTACCTCTGGAATAGCATGCCCCTGGACCCCTACTAGGTTACCAGCACAGCGCCACTGCTACAAATATTTCTAGGGAAACACTACTAATGTAAGCATGTTTTGCCACAAAAAAAAAGCTCAGAAAGGAAATATAGCACAGCTGGAGTATGTAGAGTTCAGACTATTGCCAAAGCGTCTACAGTTGGTTGTTCTTCAGCTGAGGTTATGTTGGGAATATCTGAGCACATTAGTTGCTCAGTATATGCATAATCATTAATGTGGAGAAGATTACATTTTTTTTTTTTTTTTTGGTGTCAGTAATTGGCCACCTGTATCACGTGAGCGTACTGTTTAACATGGTGTGTTCAGGTGTGTATTTGTAAAGAACACAGTGTAAAAAGTCTGGAAAAAAGGATATATGTCTAAACAGTGTAAATGGTAGGTGCAGTTGTCAAATGTTACAATCAAACAGCTTAATTTATGTAAATGGACACAAAATATCAGCCAATTGGCTTTTCCAAGGGATTTTCAACAGATTGCCCCACCCCCCACCGAGTCCTGTTCAGCACAAGCCCAAAAAAAGATGCACAAAATCTTAAACACTCCTAAAAGGTATGGGACTAGATGATTTCTAAACACCACCATGAGCATGAACAACACAGTGAAACTATTTTCCCTCTTCATTAAACCAAAAACATCAAGTGTGAGGAGAAGACCCTCATCTTAAAGCGCTTAACATTGATCGGACTGAAACTGAGCTAATTAGGTCATTACGCGGCGATTAAGGGGGATTAAACAACAGCAGAGGCCAGTCTGACATTTGCACAAAACTTGCATCAGCATGCTCAACAGAATACTAATTCACACTAATGGAATGCGTAATATTCTATGCAGCTGGAAAAATATGCATCTGGGAACATAAATATGCGCTGAGAAATGTGTGTGGAAGCTTGAGTGCTGTAGACGAGCTGCTGCAGGCATTTATTTGGCGACACAGTCACACTTCTGAACTGTAAACATGGCATTTGTCTTGCTGGTCATTTATTCAGTGCAGAGTTTTATGCTCAGTCTACCTATTGAGTTCCATTTCTCTTTCTGGAACGGTATGCAAACATAGCTTTCCTTCTTCTGGTGCGATATGATAATGAGAGAATTATGAGCGTGGAATAATCCGGTGTCCAATTTATATAGTCCTGAGGTAATTTCACCAGAAGCAGCTACTGTAGAAAGACTCCTGAGGGATGGGAAGGGGCTTTACCATGAACTGAATAAATGACGGGCTGCAAAATCCACCAACTTTTGAACAGTCTGTTTAAACTTTAACACTAAATAAGTCGAAAATGAGCACTAAATATGTAAAAACTCTAAAATGAACATTAAATAAGTAAAAAGTCAAAAATGAACACTAAATATGCAAAAAGTTTAAAATGAACACTAAATACTTTTCACTGTGCTCACCAACAGTCACACGTCTCTTATAAAATCATACATTTTCAATATTTTTGGTTAACTTTTTTTGCAACACACAGGTTTAAGGCTTGTTTATGCTCACTTTATGTATGTGTCACTGCCTTAACACTTTCATGCATCCTCTACATTCAAATGAGCGTTTTTCAATCAATCCACCAGAGAGCGTCACCCTTAATTACTATACTAGTTGAATACCATGAAGAAGAGTAAAGCTTTTGAGAAGAAAGTGAATAACAACAAACATGGTGACGACAGAGTAGGTTTTATGAATGTGGATACGAATGTAACAAATATTCAGAAGGGTAGTTGTTGTAAAAATGTTTGTAGTTTTTCACTAACTCACATAGTTGCTATTTGAAAGCGGCTATTTATGGAAATTATTCAGTTTAAATCTCAACACTTCCTCCATTGTTCCCGGTGGTACAGGTCTGTTTCATCAGTCTGGGTACACATTCGCAAGCTCCTGGAAAATAGACAGAATTACACACATAATGTATGCAGGGGATGGACAGAATGCTGTGTCTGTGTCCATCTGTGTCTTCAATGTAGAGCATAAATGAGCCCTTAACCAGAAACATAGATGACTGTGCTGTCAGCTACAGACCAAGACACATATCTGGGAGTTCAATAATATGTAACCTGAAAAAGAACAGGATCCAGGACAGTTCCTTGGGGAATTCCAGATTTCATGTCACTGATTACAACAGGCTATTAAACATAGAAGACAGAACACTGACATCCAAATGATCATTAGTCATTGTGAAATGGTATTTGGAGTTCATAATCTTTGTATATAGTGACACAGTGGTGTAGTGGTTAGCATGGTCGCCTCACAATGAGAAGGTCCTGAGTTTGTTTCCCTGGGGGGTCTTTATGTGAAGAGTTTGTGTGTTTTTCCTATGGGTTCACTTCGGATGCTATGGCTTCCTCAAAGACAGGCACTAATGAGTTAATTGTTTAAGCTAAATTGCCCACAGGTGTGAGTGTGATTGGTCGTTCGTCTCCATATGTCAGCCCTGTGATGAACTGGTGACATGTCCAGAGTGAACCCTACGTTTGCTCATGGGTAGCTGGATTAGGCTCCAGCACCCCCAACCCTCTCAAGGATAAAGCGGTTAAGAAGATGGATGAATGGAATTCTCATATGGGGAAAATGACTGCTGTCGGATTAACTGTAATGTTAGCTCCCTTAACTGTCTCAGATATATATACATAGTGCTACGTTATAAAACTAGCCTCCAGCCATCAGACAAACTGACTCACCTCAACACTCAAGTTGAATTGAGCACCACATTTGCACACAGCATCAGCATTTTAGGAGACTTTTGGAAATGCTACTGGCTCCATTTTAGGTTGGAAATATACCATCTACCAGGTGTTCATTCAATAGGGAAACTAAATTATAGACATTTCAGCCCTTTTTGTCTGCTCACAATACTGGGCTTTTGTCTGGTTGCTTCTGTCCACATCCCAGCAGGCATAGACCCTCTTATATCTGAAAGGGGAGCTGGAAGGGTATGAGTGTGGAAGTCTACATACAAGAGAAACCAGTTGAACTTAATTCAAGTGAAAGCAACACCTTTCAAAATGTAACCAAAGTAATGCACCACTGACAATCTGGCAAGGAGTAGAGGAATAGACCAGGCTTTTTTTTTTTTTAGGTCAGAGATAGTTGTATACAAGACCGCAAAAGCAAAAAAAAAATCAAACTCAAAACTAAAACCTGAAATATGTGTGTGGACATATTACAGCCTAAACTGTATATACACGAGATCTACTCACTCTTTTGGCATTTTTCATTTATTTGGTGCTGACTTTTATGCAAATTCTACCTATTGAGACCTTTTTCTCTTCCTGGAACGTTATGCAAACGTAGCTTCCCTTCTTCTGCTGTGATATGATAATGAGCGGATTATGAGCATGGAATAACCCAGTGTCCAATTTATGTAGTCCTGAGGTGATTTCACTAGTTTACGCTATGGTATCAGATAAACTTGCGGATAGTTCCTGAGGGATGATGGGAAGGCGCTTCACCATGTATGATAACATCAGAGCTTCTGTCTGTATGATTACAGATGAGTCATGCCGTTCTACCCCGGCTTAAATCCAGTCCAAACTCTAGAGCCTGTGACCCTGCTTTGCATACAGCACTATATAACTGCCAGTTTCTGTGGGCTAAAAGTGGTCTAGTGAATAGTGTAGGATGAATCTGCTCTGGCACCGGTCCAACAGTCAGCAATGGAGTAGATTTTCAGAAGCCTGAGCCAGCAAACAGGGTCTGGGAATCCATTCAGCGAGCAGAAATACCTCACACTAATGTCCTTCTCAGATCAAATAAATGCTCTCGCTTGTCCAAAGTCTATTCACATGGAGTACAAGTATATTCTGTTTTCAGAGGGGGAAAAGGACAGCAAGGAAGAAGCAGGAGGAAAATACTCAGCAGACCAGAGCCTGTGTGAACACTCATTTTCATTCCACTTTCCAAACTGCATCTCTTAATTGATTGCATTACACAGACAATTTCACTTTTCGTGTGAGGCAATTTAACGCTTGATGAATATGGCACAATCGGGGTGTTAATTCCATGAATGCTAGTAAGGAGATTGCTAGCAGAGTGGAACCCAAACAAATACATAGGGATACGTTAAACTGCTGTGCATACAATTCGTCATTACAGAGGCTGACCCTTCTAACGCAGTGATAATGATTTCATGCTTTATATATCAACACCTTACAAGAGTAATAATGCTGACTGCAGATGCTGTAAACAACACGAGGAACGCTTTTGCAGTTGCAATCAGATGTTGGAGAGCTGCACTCTTGAGTCGGCTGCAGATAAGAGTAAAGGCTGGTGTTTGAGGGGCAGCAGGTTGGCAGCCTCGTGCTCTGAATCTCAACACATGTGCATTGATAAAGTGCATGTAATGGAAAATCCAACTGTGACCACGACGAGATGAAGAGAAATTTACTGTGAGCGGCAGTGATTCTCCCAAGAATTCATTTAGATTTTCACTTCATTTCACACACAATGATAGAGGAGTGGGAGCGCCACATGCTACAAATTACAGCCGGGGTGACAAGATCAAGGAGGGTTGTGCCTTTAAACTGTTATCCACAGTGAGGCGTCTGATATGGTTTCAACCCTGCAAAGTCACCTTGTCACTGCTGGCTGTAAAACAAGGTAGAGTTGTGTCAGGGGGGTAAAAATTCCTGTTACTAGCAGCTCTGCCACTATGTTACTGTCATTCAGTTCTGTATGAGGCCTTAAATTACACAACACTGTGCTCTTTTACAGAACACAAACATGTCCCCTAAGGAAATATATTTTACAAGTTTACATGAGTTCTACAGCAGATAGAAATACATCTGCCATCTGTGGTGACATCCAGGAAATGATCTAATTTAATGGATATTGCTATATCTTGTAAACCTAACATGAACTGTATCTCCACCAGAATGAGCTTCCTGACTTTGGATACCCATGCCCCAAACTTCGACCTGGATGGTGTCAGAAACAGGGCTGGGTAAAAAAAAAAAAATGGATTTGATCAATTTTATTTTAATTTTGCAGAATCGAGTAGCAGTGGATAAGATCAATTTTTCAGAATGTGACTGCTAGTACCTGACTCGGATACCGCTGTGGCATGTGGCAAGGAGGAAAGGTGGGGAAAACACCTTTGCAGAAAATCCTCCTAGCCTCAAACTCACACCTGCAGTGTGAGTGTACTGACCGCCCGAACTGTCGTTGGAGGCTGTCTGAGGTGAAAGCTGGTGGGTGTAGGAATATTAACTTGGACCCACGCTCAGCCATAGGCAGAGGTGGAAAATCCAGTTCCAGAAAGTAAAAGTCTTGCCATGTATTGGTTCTACCTGTTCACTTAAGACAGGTGATTCCACGAATTATCCATTCTACATGGATGAGGAGTTGTGCTCATCAAAATAGGCTGGTTCGGTAAATGGTTGGCACAAATACATGGCAGGACTTTTACTTTTTGGAACTTGGATTTCCCACGTCTGGTCACAGGTTATACTATCAGCTGTGGCTGAGTGTGGAGATAGAGTAATAAAGCGTCTTCAGTTTTACTTTCACCTTTACCCCCCCGTGTCCAGCAATAAAACAGAATAAAGGTGATGAAGAAGTCCGTTCTCAACCATTGTAGAACACGGTAATGTTTCTGTTCCGTTCATTATTTAAGAACAAATTCTTCCGTTTACCGTTGAAATGTCAAATAATCAGGTTACAGCTCAAAATTGTACTTTGATTCAGATTCATTTACTGATACCAATCAATTAATACTGAATCAAATCGATATTGAATCAAATTGAAGTGTGATTAATTAATTCAGAAGCTTATGAATCGAAATCAAATCGATTCAGGAAACTGGCCATGATACCCAGCCCTAAACAGAAATCCTTAGTACGTCATCCTGCTAATTAGTAAGCTACAACAGAGTGATACACTTTTTAGAATGTCAGAAACCATAGTGTTAACCCAGTGGTGTAAGATTTGCACATTATTTCTGGGGAAATATTAGTTTATAAAGACTGGACATTTACCCACCATCAATACTCTGAAACATTCTATCATGCATAATGGACAATGATAGAGGGTTACAGAGCTGAGTAGCCAGTAATCAATAGGTGAAATTGGTCGGTTACTGAGGTTATGTGCGATTAACTGAGATGAAGGCTCTTGGGAGTTGGCATGAATTTACACCCTGAGTAGGGAAAGATACGTCCTGCTATTTATACATAATAGTTGGAGAATTAAGGGAAAAATCGTTACACAGTGCTAAAAATGTGAAATTTAGTAAAGATGTTCCTTGGGTGATCCTAAGGCATTCTAGAAGAGGTGCCCAAAAAAATTTCAAATAAAAAGTGAGTTATTGAAGAAATTCTAAATTGCCATCCATACAACTACCAGCTGATTCAAAATGTACCAAAAACAATCTCGTAAAAGCATCAAAGTTGGTGGGTACACTATTTGGGTGACCCCAAGACATCCTGGAAAATGTCTCCCTAAAAAATTTCAAACAGGAAGTGAGTTTTTTAAAAAAAATACAAGTGGCAGCCTATACAATTGACATGTAATTGAGAACACCCC
>JAPTGZ010000005.1:11721072-11735261 GCA_029814645.1 Fowleria isostigma | reverse complement strand
GTGATTTTCTTCTTTGTTTTTGGTGATTTTCTTCTTTGTTTTCAGTGATTTTCTTCTTTGTTTTTGGTGATTTTCTTTGTTTTCGGTGATTTTCTTTGTTCTCTGTGATTTTTTTTCTTCATTTTGTGATTTTTTTTGTTTGCAGTGATTTTCTGCTTTTGTTCTCAGTGATTTTCTTCTTTGTTTTTGGTGATTTTCTTCACTTTCAGTGATTTTCTTTGTTTTCTGTAATTTTTGTCTGTTTTTGGTGATTTTCTTCATTTTCAGTGCTTTTCTTTATTTTTGGTGATTTTCTTCTTTATTTTCAGTGCTTTTCTTTATTTTTGGTGATTTTCTGCTCATTTTTTAATGTTGTTACCAGCGGCTCACTCCATGTGCATGGGGTGTGGTCTTCTTTAGCAAACTAAACAAGTGTGATTGGTGGATCGCTGTGTACAGTGTGTGTCAGATGCCCTTGAAATTAGTTTAGAACATGCTGAGTTCATTTGCTTCCTAAATTACAGGACCTGTGATGTGACTATTGCGCACACATACATTGCGATGAAGATGCTCAAACAATATATTGTGCAGCTCTAGATTACACCCACGTTTTCTGGTCCCGCCCCTTGATCCAGACTTACTGTAAGGAAGTATCTAAAACAGGGGTGTCAAGCTCATGTTAGTTCAGGAGCGCGTACAGCCCAGTGTGACCTGAAGTGGGCCAGATTATTAAAATAACCCAATAATATATAAATAATGTAAAATCTAAAGTATGTTTTAGAGTGAAAAAATTTCCCTACACACTATCCTTTCAAAAAAAAAAAGAAAAAACACAAACAACCATGAACAAAGTAAAATTTATTAAGAAAAAAAAGTGCAGTTTTAACTATTTATGTCATTATTTTTGCCTCAGCTTTTCATTTTCACATGTTCATTACAACTTACATATCACAGTGGATCTAGAAAGACACAGAACATTTAATAATGGACAGAATATTGGTAAAATTGTACTTAATTCTCTTAAGACATTTCAAGTTCTTCATATTTCTTCAGTTTATTCACATTTTTTGTAAAAGGTTAATCTGTAAAAGTCTGACCAATTTTAGATTGAATTAATCTAAAATTATTTTAACATCCTTGATTATTAAGATCTTCGGTGCAAATGATCAAAAACAAATGAATTTTAGCAAAATAAATGTCTCTGTTTTGAATGTCTGGGGTCACCAGAAATGTGTGATGTTTAAATGGGGTCACAAGCCAAAGAAGTTTGGGAACCACTGACCTACAGGGTTCAACTGTGGACAGAACTGGATGAAGAATGTTGAGGAAAATGGCATGTTTTCATAAACTGAGGCAGATTTGTAGACCATCAGATGTGAAAAATGTATTGTTTGTCCAAACAATGTAAACTCTGTGACCCTTTGACCTCTGGACCTATTTGTTCTGTTTTTTTGTTTTTTTATCCGTTACAAAAAACTTCCATAAATAAAGAGTTTAAAATTTTTTTAAAAAGTCTCTTCTCTGTTGCAAAGCCTATTTTTCGTGATTAACAGTAAGCCGCATTGACTGTTATTATCTTTGAAACTGTAATGAGTTCTGGTTTATCTAATATTACTGTCGTATTTGAGCCACATTTTTAATGAAATAAAACAGGGTTGGGATGTTTTGATATTCAACAAGATGCACGGTGCTACTGCAGGGTATTTATCCAACAGGATCAGCAGGATCCCTTTAGAGCAGAGGGATTCAGTGAGTCAACGCTCCTTACCCATGTCTGAATAATTGCACATGTACACATGCAGGTTCACGTTTTTGACCAGAATAAAACTGTTAATTAGTCATTAATTATATATATGTGTATGTTTATATGTGTATATGTGTGTATGTATATATGTGTATATATAGATACAGATATATATTTGTATGTATGTGTGTGTGTGTGTGTGTATCTTTATATATATATATGTGTGTCTGTCTGTGTCTGTCTGTCTGTCTGCATTATACTTATCACATGTACAGTGGAGGATTAGGACCACGCCATAGATTAAAAAATATATATATTTAGAGTTTTTCAAGAAAAAAAATCTGGAAAAAAAATAGTACAAGAATACAGTTGTTGATATTTTGAAGAAAAAGTGAGAATGTTAAAAGAATAAAATCTTAATCTAAAAAATAAATACTTTCTTTTAAAAAAAAAAAAAAGTCAGATAAAACAAGAATATTGCTGTTATTCTGTGAAAGGTCAAATTTATGTGTGAGGAAAAAAATTCAAGTCAACATTATTCACTGAACTCCAGAGATTTGTGGATATTTTATATTTGTCCATGTTTACTGAAATTTAAGTGACTGAGTATTGTCATTTCTGAGATCATTCTCAAAAACTGATTTTTTTTTTTTTTTTCAAAATATTCCAACTTTATTGTCATTACAATGGTGCTTCTATGAAACTGGTCCTAAATACAGGAAATGGGGCTAAAAATTCACACCATATGTAGACTAATGTTATGAAGATAGTTTGGAAGTACTTTGGGCCTATTTTTAAAAAATAAATATTTACTAAGATTAAAAAATATATACATATTTTCAAATAAAACACTTTTTTTATATTATTTTTTTCGACAAAAATCTGCCTATATTACGGTAAAAAGGACACAAACTTTTTTTTGGCTTTTTTTTTTATTTTCTCACAGGTGCATTTTGGGAATCAGACTAATTATGCAGGGCAGAGTGTTTCACAAAAATGTCCGCTGTTGCAAAATCACTTGCCATTCATTTGTGTTTAAATGTTCAGGTTTCAAATGTCATACAAGCGGACACGATGGGTTACATACAAAACCTGGAATGAGACTGAGATTCATGATTCGCCCACATGTCTGGATTAAAAAAACCTCTAGCATCGACACATTTAATACAGTGTCTTTATTTACAGTGGTATATAAGACCATGTACAGACATGTTTTCAAGATAAAATGCACTGACACCTAGGTAAGTTCTTTTGTCCCAATTTTGACCTCAATATTTTCTTCAGAATGCATTAATTTTGGGACAGGTAAAATTAGTTTGTCTGAGGTCATCATCAGGTACATCTTAAGGGAAAATATGTCTCCATTTCTCTTTTATTATTGGGTCCAAAAAGCTGGAAAAGTGCCAGATACCAAAATAAATCCAGTTTCATAGAAACGTCCACATTACGATTTTATTTGCAAAATAGATGTTTAGTGTTTTTTTTTAATATATACTATCTTTAGTGTGACTCTAATCATTCCTCTCAAAACATATTAGCAGATTTTAAGTAAAATTATATAGACTTGACAACAAAACCTCTCTAATTCTGAACATTGTCAAAGCAACCTGGAGGCCAAGACGGCATTGGCAAAGATACTCAATCATTTACAGGCCTGTAAAAAAAGAAAATAAAAACACATTTTCAACAACAGACTCCAACAGATGAGATACAGACGCCTCACAGAGCTCCACACAGAAAGAAGAAAAGTGAGGTGATCGATGCAATCGTCTCAGACCGTGTTTGGACTCATATACTGAATACTACATGCACAGTCTGATAATAATAATAATAATCATAATAATGATAATAATAATAATAATAATGATGATAATAATAATAATGGATTAGATTTATATAGTGCTTTTCTATGAAGGCATATTCAAAGTCCGTACAGTGGATCCAATCTTCATTCACTCACACATTAATACTCTGATGGTGATAAACTACATTTGTAGTCACAGCTGCCCTGGGACACACTGACGGAAGCGTGGCTGCCAATCCATGCCAACAGCCCCTCCGACCACCACCGAACATTCATACACATCCATACACCAGCGTGAGTACCTACACTGGAGGTAAGGTGGGGACACAACAGCACATGACTGGGACAGAGCGGGAACCGAACCGCCAACCTTCCGGTTATTGGACGTCCTGCTCTAAATCCTGAGCCACGGCCGCCCCAAAAAAGCGTCATAGATGGAAACAGTTACCAACCACTGGATGTTTACATAAGTGTACATTATGTTTAACAACAGGAGAAAACTCTTGAAATCCCTCAATATAAATTATATTATTCATATCAGTCAGCCTCTTGTGATAATTATTACCACTATTAACTCATCTGAATGTTTTTTTTTTTTTTTTCCTGCAGTCATTAGTCTGACATAACAGTTCTGTGTCTTTCCTCCTCATTCGTTTCCCAGTGTGCAACAGTTTTTGCTTACATTTTTTGACCTGCAGATCCATATTAAAATATGTGTAAACAGTAAACCCCAGGCCAAATTCCAGCACAGTAGGTAGCACTAACACACTAAATATGCAAACTACAGCATGCTAGTAAAAAAAAAAAGAGGATGAGCATGAATGTTATGCACAGTGTAATGTAGATCACACAGCTACTAAGAACACAACTGTACTACTCTTTCCAGAATAAATCCATCAGTAGTGTGTCAAAGGTCATTTCTAAGAGTGTGTCTCGTAGCACCTTGAGTAATAACATCTCCTCAACATAAATAAGAACAAAGCCTATCATTTAGTCTAAAGGAGAGGTTTTAAACATATGATCCGAGGGCCAAATCCGGCCTGCCCAAAGGTCCAATCCAGCCCGCAGGATGAATGAATGGAATACAAAATTACACTGAAGATTTTAACAATCAAGGATATTAAAAGAATTTAGGTCAGTTTGATCTAAAGTAGGTCAGACCAGTAAAATTTTATGATAATAACCTATAAAAAATAATGAAAATAGCACATTTTTCTTCTTTGTTTTAATATAACTAAAGTTACACAAAAATGTTTACATTTACAGACTAGCCTTTTACAAAAAAACGTGAATGAAGTGCAATTTTAACAGTATTCTGCCTATTATTAAATGTTTTGTGTATTTTTTAATCTGTAAGTTGTAATGAACATGTGAAAATGAGAAGCTGAGGCAAAACAATGGCATGAATTGTTAAAATGGATTTTTTTTTTCTTAATTCATGCTTTTAATTTTTTAAAAGGATATTTTGTAGATGTAAACACTTTGATGATAGTACTTTTTTCACTCTAAAACGAAAAAGTTCAGACATTCAGATTTTGGAATTGACATTATTTTTATATTATTATGTTATTATTTTAATGAGCCAGCCCCCCTCAGGTCATTTTGGGCTGTATGTGACCCCTGAACTTACATGAGTTTTGACACCCCTGGTCTAAAGTCTGTGTATTAATGGAATGCCTCTAGTGGCCACTGAAGGAACTGCAGGCTTTTATCTCCTCCACTTTGGGTTCACTTGATGCCCTGCTGGTGAACTCACACCAACACCCATTTCCATCTGAATCACTGTGGATTTTACTTAATTATCACCATGGTTGGATCTTGTTTTTGTTTAGAAACCAGCAGTGAGATGGAAAAAAGAAACTGGAGAGAGGGGGAAGGAGATTAAGAGCACATAGCTGTCATAGACACTGAATGAAAACACTCATTCCTGATTTTTTTTTTTTTTTTCATTTTTTTCCCTGCATCTCCATCTATTTGTCATGATAATGAAATGAAGCCAAGACAGTATTCAGTGCTTGGTTGGTGGTTCAAGAGGATGCTTTTCATGGCTCCATCTGTTCCACTCATGTCCATTTTCTATGACGTTATATTTTTATGCTTCTGGTTGCATTTATGTACCATTTACTTTCCGTATTCTAATGATCCTTTTTGCCTTTTTTGTTTTAAATTGAAAAGAAAAAAAATATATTGGATTTTTTTAAAATAAAAAGATTGCAGATACATAAATCGAAAGTGCAAATGTCAAAACAGAGAGGTGGAAATGACCTGGTCGTAAATTAAGTTAATGAGCGGCAAAAAATTATAATGGAGCACAAACTCTATGTTTTTATTGTGAATCTGACCGATTGGCTTCGGTAACGATCGCTAACTGTTCACCTTTTCGTCGCTCTCGATGTAATTTTTGCAGTCAGACATAGTCACCAATTTAAGGCTTAACAAGATGATCACAGATACATGCTAGCTGAAAAGGGGAAAAGAAAGGAAGGGAAGGAGTGAAAAAGGAGAGAGAAGGGGATAAATGAGAGGAAAAGAAATTAATTTTAATGATGTTTTCTTCCTCTATTGATCCTTTTCAATGTCTGAGTACATCTTTTCCATTAAAAATGACATGGCAAAAAGGATCATTAGAGTGTGGAAAGCAAATAGTGCAAAAATACAACCAGAAACATTGAAAAAAAAAGTCTCTTAAGGGACATCGGGGAAAAGAAAAGTCATGTTTTGCCTCAAGGTTTCACAGAAGCCCCTGGTGGTTACTCAAGGAACTGCAGGTTTTGACAGGGCAGACATGGCCTAGAGCAGTGTTTCTCAAATGGGGGTACTTGGAACAAGCCCAGGGGGTACTTGAAATTTTTTAGGGAAAAATACATTAAATAACTTATAAGTCAAAAATTAAATAATGAGAATTAATGCTGAAATATAAAATTCAATAAATAATTTATAGAATAACATTGACACTCCTGATCTTATTTCCTTTCAATATTTTTTATCCATCATCATGTTTGAGCTTTGGTAATGTTTTAAGAATATTCCAATTTTTTATTATTCAAGATGAGTTTGAGTAATGAAGTAATTAGTTTTGTCAATGAAAGGTTCATTTAGTCACGAATGACCAAAAATAAATTAATTTTCTTATCAGTGAAAGAGGGCACTCAGTTTATATTTTGCACAAAAAATGTATAATTTTTAATATATTAAAGTTAAATAAACTCTGTTTCTTTAAAAAGTTATGAAAATAACTTTTGGCAGGGGAAACACATTTTACATCTTTTTTTTTTTTTTGAGAGTTGGGGATACTTGGCTAAAAATATGTATTTCAGGGGGTACTCCACTGTAAAAAGTTTGAGAACCAGTGGCGTAGAAGCTTGGAAGGTTACCAGTGTGATCCCTCAGACCAGCAGTGAGATTGTTGTCTGATGTGCCCTTGAGCAAGGCACTTAAACCCCCATTTACTCCCCGTACACCTGACATTTCTGCAGTATGTGGTGTGTTCCTGATGGGTTCAATACAGAGGGTCAGGTTGAGTGTGTGTTGCATGTCCAGTACATAGCGACAAATAAAGAGAGTTATTTTTTAATTCTTAATTGGCTTCCCTGTCATTTCCTGCCGGCGTTGAACTCAAACCTTCACTATGTGTCCGGCTCAATCATTACCATACCAGCCGAGACGAAGAAAGAACAAAGGTAGAGGCGAGAGAGCAGATTAAAAATGCAAAACTGTCACCGACGCTGAATGAAAACCTTCTCCCTGATGTTTCTCGGTGTATTTTACATCTCCATTTATTAGTCATGACAAAGGACTGAAATGGAAGACTGTGTTCTGCGCTTGGGTGGTGATGCAAGAGGATGCTTTGATTGACTGCATCCGCCTCCACTCGCATGTCCAAAATCGACATTTTTTTCTCCACTACTTGAACATCTTATAATTTGGTAACAAATAAAGAAAAAGGAATGAAAACATTTAAGCGTATTTTGTGGAAAGTGGATCGATTATTCCAAGCTTTCAGCACAAAGAGAGAACTTTTAGTCACAGATTAAATTAAAACATGACATTTCCATCAGTGTGGGTTGGAATTTTCCAACAAATGAGATTTCTGAAAATGTCAGATGCAAATGAAGGCTGCTGATTCTCATTGAGGCTTTGCATAACTTGGCTTGACAGGTGTCGTTTCTTTCCTGTTCCGAGTGGAGGACCTCTTCAGAACTCATTTCCAGAGCTGCCGACATTCCTTGATGAGGGCTTCCCTGCACTACGCCCCGGTGTACGCTCAGACCTTTGAACAGTCTTAACAGCGTTTTAATCAAAATGCAACGAGAGAAACGAGAGCGCGGTGTCCTGGTTCCATTGTGTTTAATGAGCGGAGTGACGGAGGCTGGAGGTTGGTGATTGTTCCTGAAGGTCATTTGACGGCACGGTGACGGTTTGACAGGAAAATATAACGCACTTTACATCCATTTTCACTTTCAAAACCCAAAAACAACAACAAAAATAATAAGGATCGCTTTTGTCATTCCGTATTTAGCTCACTGTGTGGAGAAAATCCGCTTGTAACAAGAAATCCTAATTAGGGATCCAAGCCTATTGTTGTGGCTCAGATTTTTAGTATTCTCCTGCTTCTTCTTATTATAATTCTGACACTAAAACCTGGTGTGGGAAATAAACAGAAGATAGTGAGAAAGTATAATTTTAATAGAAATTAGAGCTAGAATTGTTTCTTCAGCAAAGAATGCCCAACCAAAATAAATGTGTTGATGAAATGTAAATCGCCGACTCAGATGTTTGATATTCAGTCGCTCCTTGCATGAGACTGCATCGGATCATAAAGATGACTTTAATTTTGTTCCATTTTCTCTGAAACTATGCGTATTAGAGATTCTAACTTAACCCATAATTTTAACCAGGCCTTGAGTTCAGTGTGGTGTGGCTGGATCTCCAAAGCCAAGGATTCATAAACATATTTTGTCTGAACTGCCTGTTTCTGCCTCCTACGGGAATGTGCAAATGAGCATCAATTTTTAGTACTTATTATTATTATCATTATTATTATTAGTAGTAGTAATAGTAGTGAGTATTTGTCATAAAAATTAAATCAACTTAAAAGTGAACTTAAGACTTTAGTTAACTCAAATAACCATTAGATGCACCATGGGTTTGTGGTTTACACAGTCAAACACACAAAGTCCATTCCATAGATTTATTTCAGGTGTCTTATTGCCAGGTTTTGCAGGAAAACAACAATTTTGCCTTAATGTGTGGAAAAGTGCTACATAAGTACCAACCATTTACCATCTGTGTCAGAATCCTATATGACACTGAACCCCCATCACTAAACACAACCTACGTTCATCAACAAACTGTGATCGTATGTGACTATGAGCACGGTCTGGTATCATAATTTTTAGTACCAATCAACACCCCCTTTTTTTTTTTTTTTTTGTTTCACTGGAGGAAAAATGAATGCCTCCGAAGCTCCACTGGTAAATATTGCATTCAGTTGTACAGGGCTTCATTGGATCAGCATGGCTTTAGGCCCAAATAGTTTAGGGGTGCTTGGTCTGCAATTCCAGTTTATATTGTCATGCTAATGTTTGCTGTAACTTTGCTTTTGAGCCTCATTAGCAGTTTGACTTGCAGTAGTTGCTCATTTCGGAGCTGGGTACATTTTTATTATCAGTTATGGAATGAGCTGCTTTGAAATACTGTCCGTTCCACAGATTAATTCTAACTGTTGCCAGGTTGAGTGGGTCTCCACGCAGCTCAGATAGTTTTTCTTATTGGAGTTTCTGTCACCCGGGTCATTTTCTATATTGACAGCTTGAGGGTCACTGAAGATGAGTCATAGTGGTTCCAGTTGAACACACGTAACCTCCTTCACTTCTTATTTCAGCCCATCTGTCATTACAGAATGTGTAAATTGCTGTCCTCAGAGGAGTGTCCCTGGAGGTCCTTCAGATGCAGGTGGACTGCCCCGTGCTGATCTTAAGGACAAACAGTTTTGTCGGCTTAATGTAGTGCAGACTGTGTGTGTCTTCCCTGCAATTTACTGCCAATAAGACCCTGTTTCCCTTCTGCTTGTGTTTGGTTCTTTAGGCAGACAAGCTCCTGTGTCAGAGCCGCTGGCTTTGAAGTACACAGGGATTCAGTGATTGTTGAAAATCCTCTTGACTTTCTTCAGATACTCCAACAATGTAAGGCA
Organism: Fowleria isostigma; assembly: GCA_029814645.1. Taxonomy (NCBI): domain Eukaryota; kingdom Metazoa; phylum Chordata; class Actinopteri; order Kurtiformes; family Apogonidae; genus Fowleria; species Fowleria isostigma. The sequence continues at coordinate 11,725,541 of JAPTGZ010000005.1, read as the reverse complement.
CAACAATAGATGTGTTTGCGTGAAATGCCAAGGAAATCTGAAGTCAACCTCAAAAAAGTTGCAAAAAAGAAAGGTTGGAGTTGGGCTGGGTGATAAACGATAACAATTTATCACAAAAAAACTTTTCCTCGATTGAAATGTGAGGTACAATTTTGATAGAAATCATTCGTCCCTGTTTTGACAGACATAAGAACAGACAATCATAATTAAAAAGTGCTGCACTGAACCAATCACGCTAGTGGCAAGGCAAGATTATTTGTATAGCACAGGGCAATTCGCAGTGCTTTACAAAAATGAAAAAGAGAAAAGTTAACCCTTTATAGGTTACTTAGAAATACTTTGACTTTCAAAATGTTAGCCTTAGTGTGTTATTGGAGGACCTAACAAGACTATCACTTTTGTAAAAAAAAAAAAAAAAAATTAAAAAATGCATTTTTTTGTTTTATAGAAAATCAGGGACAATGAATGAATGACCACTAGGATCATCAAATTTAACTGTGTTTATTTATACTGCTATATAAGACTATTTCAGATGATGTTTTCAAGGTAAAATGCACTGACACCATTAGGTAGCTTCTCCTGTCTGAATGTTGGTCCTATTTTTGGCCTTGATATTTTATTTTAAATTGATTAATTTTGGGATGGCTCAGCATGAGAGTATTATTTTTTTTTTTTTTTGTATTTTTCTGAGGTCATCATTAGGTACATCCTGGTGGGAAATATGGTTAAATTTCTCTTTTATTATTGTGTCTAAATAGCTGTAAGGTGCCAGGTACTCAGTTGTTAATGTTGCACACTGTTGCAGAAAAAAAAAAAAGATGTTGACGAACACGAAGGCAAATAGATTTTCATGTAAAATCCGACCTGAAACTGCTGTACAGAAATCCGTGTATTGTAACTGTCAGTCGAACAAGACCATCATTAACTCCAGATGGACTTAGAGACACACATATCCCAACATAAACGTCAGCGTACGACCATAGTGCAGCTTTAAGTATGCATAACCTCTCTCCACCGCTTCGTTTTCTGTTCTGAAACTGCCTCTTGGAATCGACTTCCGGTTCTTTTTAGAAGTGGCGGTACACCTCTAGCAGCTCTCAGAAACCTCCTAAATCTTTAATCCAGATCATTTTCACTCACATAAACCTCCATTTAGCCTCTGTTTCTTCTATAATCACCCTCAACATGTCTGCGCCGATCATTGCGAAAGTGTGAACAGGCGTATGATCAGTGTGGCTTACAGAGCGTGCCCCGGCTGTCTCAACCAGATCGATCATCTTTCTCGTCTGTTACTGGTTTCCAATTATTTTTGGTGGTTTTGGCCTTTGTTTGCCGTGGTCTATTAAGTACATGCTGAGATTTTCAATGAGCACCAAACCCATCATCATTCATACTTAAGCTCTTCTGTCTGTGCTATGTGGAGGTGCAGTTGTTCTGACCTGTGCTCCAGTTGGTGCATTACCATATTAAGAGGCATAAATCAGAACTGGCAGACAGGGGTCAGCAACCTGTACAATAGAAGGACTGTTTGTGGCCAGAAAGAAAATACATCGATTTTAGCCCTTTAAATGCAGTTGCACAGCACAATTCTGTATTTAATCTAACATTGACGTGACTAATAGGACTAAAAGAGTGTACACTTCGAAGTTTAAAGGACCGATATTTGTGATTATTTGGTCTTTTAACTGCCCATTTACAGAAAAGCAATGTTTTAGGCAGCACATGTTTTAGACTATACACTATAAGCCTGGATACGTTGAATTTACTTTAAAAAAAAAATAAAAAGAGAAAAAAGTGGTTCACTTAAAAAACAAAAAGTAATGATTAATGAACTGTTAAAGTACACTGAACTTACATTTAACTAAGTTTTTAAGTTAAATGTACGAAAAAAGTTTACTAATCATTACTTAATCTTTTTAAGGCAACCACTTATATAAATTTTTTTTTAAAGTAAACTCAACTTATCTGGGTTTACAGTCTCCCGCACTGAGAAAAGTAGCAAGTCAGCTAGTGGAAACCTGGCTAAGAGAAAATGTCCGAAGAACAATTCGATGGAACTGATGGACAATAAAACAAAATATTCCTCTCAGTTGAAACAATTGATGTTAGCCAACAGCTACTTAGAGCACTGAGTTGTAGCAAATCAGCTAGCTTAAGAGAAAATGTCTGTGGAACAGGTCAATAGAACTGGAAGACAAGAAAACTAAACAGTCTTCACGGCTAAAGCAATCAACAATAGCTGACAGCCGCTTAGAAATTCAAGCTGTAGTAAGTAAGCTAGTGGACACCTAGCTAAGAGAAAATGTCTGTGGAACAATTAGATGGAACTGGTGGACAATAAAACAAAACAGTATTGAGACAATAAAACAAAACGGTCCCCTCAGTTAAGACAATTGATGCTAGCCAACAGCTGCTTAGAACTTTGAGGTGTAGCTAGTCAGCTAGCATACACCTAGCTAAGAGAAAATATCTGTGGAACAGGTCAAAAGAACTGGTGGAAAATAAAACAAAACAACATTTTAGACAATAGAAAAACACACTCCTCTCATGGTTAAAACAATCGACAGCCGCTTAGAACTTCGAGTTGCCAGATAGCAGACACCCAGGTAAGAGAAAATGTTCATAGAATAATTTGGTGGAACTGTTTGACGAAACAAAACAACATTTTGGTCAATTAAACAAAACAGTCCTCAGGGCTAAAACAATCAATGATAGCTGACAGCTGCTTAGAATTTCAGGTTGTAGCAAGTCAGCTAGCATACACCTAGCTAAGAGAAAATGTCTATGGAACTGTTGGACAATAAAACAAAACAGCCCTCTCACGGCTAAAACAATCGTCAATAGATGACAGCCGCTTAGAACTTTTTGATTTATATTTTGTATGATTAGCACCGAAACTCATGTAGCAACTACTCTTTGACTAAAAGGACTGAGACTGGCTCTAAAACTTATTCATTTAAATCCATTTAACATAAATTTATTCACACATTTGACTATATCTACAAATGAATTGACTATTCTTAATATTTTCCAGTGATATCATCAAACTTATATTTTTAAGTGCAATTTAATATTTTTTTTTTTTAGGTATATTAGACATGTGTGCATACAGAGTAGAGCAAAAATAACAACACTTTTTTCTCATTTTTATTGGTGGATGCATCAGTGTTTACAACAAATCACAAAACTTGTTGTAGAAGAGAGAATAATCCACAAGGTGCAGAGTAAGATGGAAATGGAGTACAGCTATAAAAAGCCATGCAGTCCTGGTTTATCCTCCCCCTTTTGCCTGTGATGACTGTTCTATGTTTAATCACTCAAGCTAATAGGCTATTTGCAGTTGTTGTTCTTTTTAGTGCTTTTTGCTGCATTAAAGGGGTAACAAGTGGCTATCTTGCCTGTGTTTTATTGTGGTTTTAGTCACCTTAGCTTGCCATAAATCGGTAAATATGCACACTATGGAGGAGCTTTAATTTGGTTTGAATTGATTTGCGTGCGGTGGTGCTTTAGTGATAATTTGCATACATATTTTATGACATTATTTTGTGCATATCTCTATATAGGCCCACTGGTGTTGGTGGTGTCTGACTCCAGTTACTTTCCTTTGCTTGTTGTCTCTATTATACAGTACATATGCATATTTTCTTTTTTTTTTCTTTTAATCATCTTGCATAGTTGTTTTACTAGGTTGTCTGGGTTCAGTTATTGGTGCAAAAATTACTCTTAAATATATTCACTGTAAAAGTAACAAGCTATGGTCTCTTGAGAGGACTGGCTTAATCAGGGGTTCCCAAACTTTTAAATTTGCGACCCCCAAAATAGCATTGCTAGAGACTGGTGACCCCCACTATCCCGGAAGTGACTGAAACATAAAAAAAAATAAATAAAAAAAAATGTGCGCACAGGATTCACGCAATGATACTGTGGCATATTTGCCGCATTGCATTTTGAGTAACTGGACATTTTACTCATGGTTGTGTATTGTTTTATGTGCAGGAGTTGAACGGGGGGTGTTGTGTTAATATTTATTTAGATTAATGTGTTTTACAACATTTATTGGCCTTTTTATGTTTATGAGTCAAACCTGTAGGCCGAACAACAAACCTTTTGTCACGGTCAAGCTGTTGTTCATGTGCTATTGATATAACCTTTGCTCTTGTAAAGTAAAAGTACTTCCTACATTTCTTGAAACTCACAAAGCATTTTTCCATCCTTCAACCTACAAGTGCAACAATACTGCTTTTAATCGGTCATTATCACTTCAGAGGTCACACCAACAGGTTTCTGAAAATCATCTCCTGACCCTCATATTGGGAACCCCTGGGCTAATTAATTCATTAATTGATTGATTGATTCATTTTTTGAACCCGCTTTATCCTCACTTGGGTCACTGGGGTCACATGGAGCCTATCCCAGCTACTTAAGGGCGAAGGCGGGGTACACCCTGGACATTTCACCAGTTCATCGCA
>JAPTGZ010000005.1:11579498-11590528 GCA_029814645.1 Fowleria isostigma | reverse complement strand
AGTTAACCAAGAACAGTTTTTTTTTTTTCTTTTTTTTATAGGTAATGCTATTATTTTACTTGAGGTCATACTGGTCCGTAGGTAGAACCTGAACTAAAACACTTCTCAAATTCATCCCGGGCTGGTTGAGGCCCGCGGGCCGCATGTTTAAGAGCCCTGGTTAATGGGCAGCCTGGCCAGCCATTCGTCTTTTTTAGTGAGAAATCCAAACTGGAATTATGGGGCTTGAATCTAAATATGAAGGTGGGACTAACAGGCACAGAGTAAACCAATCACAAATAAAACGAACATGTTGCTTTGGTCTGAGAATCTTAAGAATTCAGGGTGTAATCCGTTATCCAATCCATATTTTTGAATCAAACAACAGTTGTAAAGACCCTTGGGAACTGACTTTGACTTGTAACAAAAAGAAGTTGGTGTGCATGACGCATTGTGAAACACCCGCCCCTAAGACTTGTGATTGGTCCTGTATAAACTAGATCAGCCATATTTCACAGTAACTGGCCCAATTCCAGACTGGTTTCTCAGTATTGAATACACATAAAACAGCAATCATGACATCTGCATCTGCAATAAAAGTCTGACACTGTTTATTATTTTAAACATTCTGTACATGCCCAAAAATTTATCTGAATGAAGAGCAAGAACAGCTGGTTAAAACATGGTCCACATGCACAATGAGTCAGATAATAAGGAAGTAACATGCCTAATACTTTGTTATACATTTTAATAACACATACATGCCTTCACCCCTTGTTCCATGCTGTTGTCCAAATACGGTCACTTCTGGGAATGGCCATATGCCAAAGTTGAGGCCTGAAAACAGTTCCAATCAATGGGCGTCGTCACTGTGTCTCCATTCACTTCTTTTATAAAGTCAATAGTAAAGCTGTGATGGGATTTGTGGTTCAGAGGTGTGAAACAAACTGGCCTGAGATCAGGGACAATCATCAGTTTGTTCTGTTACAGTTGATTCAATGACGCTGTTGTTTTAGTTGTACTGGACATAAAGAAGACAACAACTTTTGAAGTCTACTGTGTACTTCTTCAAGGTCAGAATTTTCTTGACATTAATACTTTTATGGTCTTTTCATCTATATCTTGGTATTCTGTGAACCTTAATTTCTGCACAAATCATTAAACAAAGTGTCAAATAATCACAAAGGCCTCGTTCTACTGTGATGTCTTTGATGCTGTTGACTTTAACATGTCTTAGAAGGGATAATGGCAGGTTGACACCGCTTTGTTGCTACGTGTCGAGCGTCTGTTTGTTCATGTGTGACGATCACAAACTGGAGGGGGTGTGTATTCAAATGTTTACTGTTTAAATGTGTTAAGTTATTCTTTTAATAGTCTGGATCTACATTTGTAGTGTCAGCCTCCTGAATGGAACCCCATGCCTTTAAATCAGCCTCTAAAGCTGTGCAGTCTAAAAGATGGCACATAAGAAAACACATACGACTGCATAATTAACTGCCTGCATCCCAAGAATGTGGAGTGAACTTCACACAGAGTCTGATGCATGATATTTTCTACTCGGAGCTCAGTGGGCAGCGCAGTCAGAATAAATGAAACTTTTTATTTTCCCATCATGCATTTGACAATTCTCAGTTTCACACTTTGTTTCATAGTGGCATTACATCCCATTTACACTCTCAGCAGAAATGGCAGCACAAAAAAAGGCTGTTATTTGTTATTACACAACAAATGCACTGCTGTATTTTATTGCCATTTAAGTGTAAAATCCTGATATTTATCGACATAATGTGTTTCAAAGAACCTTTTCAGTATGTTTTTAACATAAATGTTAAATCTGAGTCACTCAGATGGGCAGGGAAACACACACAGAATACTGTATTTTATTTATTGCCTCTTGCAGTCATATTTGGATGTATTTAATGTAGGGATGTACCAATACCACTTTTTTTTTTTTTTCTCAAACCAAGTACAAGTACTTACATTTGATCACTGAGTACCAATACTTTTACAGTTTTTAGTTACTTTCAAAAATATGCTTTAGTGTCATTGCCATTAGTCTGACTGTATCAAAGTGCTGCTACTGACATTTAATGCGTTGGAATGACCGTTTCTCAATCAATCCACCAGAGGGAGCCACTCTTAATTAACCATACTGGACAAATATCTTGAAGAAGAGTAAAATTTTTTGAGAAGAAGAAGAAGAATGTCAATAATAACAAACATGGTGATGACAGAGGAGGTAATACTAATGTGGATACAAATGTTGATGTTGATATTGAAGAGGGTAGTTGTCGTAAATATGTCAGTAGTTTTTCACAAACTCACACATTTGCTCTTTGAAAAGACCTGCTACCTGTACGGTTCCCAGTTCCCAGTGGTACTGCTTCCGAGTCTGGGTACACACACAGCCTTATATATAAGATAATATGATGATCTTTATGTGGTTCTGGGTACACATCAGCGGGCTCCCAGAAAATGGACAAAATTATGTATAGAATGCACACAGAGGACTGACAGAACGCTCCATCTGTATCCGTCTGTGTCTTTAACAAAACTCAGTCAGCGTTACTTTTCCCACTGTCGGTCTCCACCCTACTGATATTACTCCTCCGCCATGTACCTGCGGACTGTGAATGTCATGCTGCCATAAAGTGGTATCGGTGTGGTTGTATGGGAGCAGTTTTACGAGTATGAGTACATGCAATCAGTGTCTGTCCGATACCTAGTACTACAGTTGATATCGATGCATTCCAGTTTTTATTAAGACAAGTTTAACATGTTTACAAAAATATACTGTAAATATCTATAGATACATATTATCTCACGTGTAACTGCAATTAGCGTTCTATATAAGCAGCTGTGTCATGACCTGTATCATGTCTGATGAAGGGCCGATGCCTGAAACATCACTGCGGTGAATAAACATCTCCTCAGGATTTGACAGGTTGTGCAGAGCTTATTCATTTTTTATTCACTGTTCCTGAACACCTTTTAGTAACTGGATGTGTATGTCATTACCTATTCCTGTTTAAAATAAATGTTAACATTGATTTTATAAAGACGCTAATGCCAAAACAATCTATGTGCAAAAATGTCCAACCAGAAAATACTGTTGATAGCTTTGACAGATCACTTGTATTTTGGTTATGACATTGTAAGGAATAAGGTTTGGTTCACTTTAGGCACAGTTCCTTAGTGCAGTATGTCATGTTTCCTCTGACAGTTGATTTCTGTCATTGTAATGTTCTGGAGCATTTTTCTAGGTACACTGCTCAGCATAAATGAGTACATCCCCTTTGAAAAGTAAGATTTTAATCAATATTTCGAAGAACATTAGCACAGATTAAAAAAACAATTCAACAAAAATGAGTTTTATGGAACATTTCCCTAACTGAGAACATGATATGTATGTACGGTGTCCCATATAAAATGTTGATTCTCAAAGAAAACTAAAGGTTTTGAGACAAATCTGTTGGGGTGTACTCATTTATACTGAGCACTGTATAAGGTGTCAGTACATGGATGAGTGTTATATATTATTGTCTGGTAACCACACAGCTGGTGGTTGAACTAATGCGATGTGTAAAATGTAAAGGATCACTGCTTGAACAGTTTGATTTTACTTTGAGTCTACTGTATGTGTGACACCAACTGCATTAATTATTTTTTATCACTTACTGATTAAATACAAAATTTACAGTTTTTCAAGGTAGCAATAAAGACCAAGCATATATACGGATTAGAACTATGCTTTTCAAACCATGTAAAGCCATCTGTATTATGTGGTTTAATTAGCAGGGTAAGCACATTTTCCACAGGATAAGTCTGCAGCATTGGCAGTAAAAAGCTCTCAAAACCTCATCAGATAGCATTTTATTCCTGCTTCAGGCCACAGTCAGTTTAAGCAGAGGCAAGCCACTGCACCCATTAAGAATTCTTCCAAACTTCAAATCACCGGAGATATCGTATCTGCCACTTGAAAGTTCAAGAAGAATCAAGAATTTACACACCCAGTGTAGCACACAGCCCTGAACATCAAAAATAGAAAAGGCATACTTCTAGTGCTGCTGTTGTAAAGGGTCAGGTGTGTGTTTTTTTTTACTATACCCTTTTTGAAAGTGGGTGGCAGCATCCTGCAGGACGACCAGGCAGACATACCAAAATGTATTTGTGAATAACCAACCAATCTGAAAGTGAAAAAAGACACAGATATTTTTTTCAAAGTAAGAAAATATTACCTTTGTTCTGTAGCTGAAATACACAAGACGGCCTCTTCACCTGATAAGCAGCATTAGAAGATAAATCAGGGAAAATAAGTCTGAACGTCCCCATAGTGAGATGTTATCAGCCCTAATGGAGATTATAGACGCTGTGGAAAAGAAAATCTGGATACCATCACTGCTTTGACACAGGACGGTAATTGTCCATATCCAAAGAGATATATACACAAATTACAGTTTTAGTGCGTTATAGTCAAAATTGCGTTATAGTCAAAATTGCTTCACTATCTCTGTGTCTGTTGACATAAAACACATGACAGTAAATACAACTTACTCCATAATTACATTCCATTTCAATTGCACTCTAATTTTCCTGTGGTGTTAATTAAACATCGACATATCTAATTAGATGTAATCTGAAATGAAAATGACTGGAGCAGAAATTCTGAATAAAGACAACAACTCAGTGGCCACACAAGGATAAGACTAAAATACTTGATCTGGATTCAGAAGTGGAAAACATTGCCAAGGCCATCGTATAAGTTGACTTCAAGCGCAATAAATGCAAAAGAGGGGATGATTAACTGTATCTCGTACGTTTGACCGAAGTCATAACTGAAGCCTCATGTACAGTAAAACCAATGTCACTGAAAAATAATGTTTATAACCTTTGAGCCCAATCTTTCAAAGGTCGGATTGCTGTTCCACTTCAATTTCTACACTAAATAATGGACATAAAAACTGCTATTATTTACGTTTTATTCCGTGCTGAGTTTCACTGTAGTTCTGTCAACAACCCACTGACCATTTTCCTTATCCCTTAGTGAATGTACTCCTGAACCACCTTCTCCTGGTCACTGTGAAGGTCACTGAACTCGACTGCTATTGCTGTGTGTTAAGTGAATGAACCGCCGATCCCTCACACTCCCCTCTCATACAGGCCAGATAAACTCTTTATTTTTGTTTATTGAAAAAGTCTGGGAACACACCGATCGTGAAGCGTTGTGTTTATGTGGCTTAAGTGTAATCACATCAGGAATAGAACATTGATTATTGTGCTAACTCCTGGCTATTTTAACCGTTAGCTTGGTGCTCAACTGAACTGAGAAATGAACAAATCATTTCAGGGAGTGATTTGGTTCACTTTGTTTGTCCAAAAGATTTCCTCTATTGACTGAGTTGTTTGTTAATGACACTACACTATTCAGGATGTCAGCCATAGCCAAATGCATCTTGGGGGTAAGATGCATTTGTAACCATGTCTAGGGTAAGAATCCAAGCAGGTCTTCCAGTCATCAGGCACCCAACTGGAATAGTAGGTCAAAAATATGTATGACAAGAGGAAAAAAGTGAAACTTAACACAACCCCCAGAAGGAAAAATAGAGTAAATGAATATTTTAATGATGCAGGAGAACACATGCTGGATAGAACCAATCGATGATACAGTTCAATTATGACTGAGTGAAGACCAAGAGGAAGTCTGTGGTAAGGAGTCAGGGCTGGTAAGTTTATTGAGTGAAGTGATTACAGGGTGACAGGGAACACTGACTGAAAAGACAGGGTTTAAAATGAAGACTAACTCAGAAACAGCATAATTCTTAGTAATTTCAAAGTTTCAAATATGCGGAAAGAAGTGCAGAGTGACGGCTTTAATGTGGTGTTGATTGACTGAATAGATGTATTAGAAGTGCAATAACACATTTTTGGATATATAATGTAAATACTATTGAATGAGTTTATTATTACTGGTCTATTTGTTCATTGTCTTATTTTGAAGTTAACAGACAGTGGAAAGTATTGTCATTTCATTATGTCAAGTTATTGATGAGAAATGGGGAGTGGGATTAAATAAGTTCTTTCTTCCCACTCTTTTTCGAGCATAAATGAATACATTTGATTTATTAAACTTACATGTATTTTGTTGAATGTTTTTTTCATTATCAGATGCTGTTGTAATGCAGGTCATTTGTGTTGATGACTCACTTGTTCGAAATCAATGAAATAAAATGAAATGCAGTGGCTGGAGAGTCTGACCATCAGTGATAAAAAGGAAAGAAAACATAGTAACATGACTAATGTGAAGGAACAACAACTCCCAATATCTGTAGAAATCCAGACAAACTTTATGTGACTCTATGAACAACCAAAGAGGGAGGGCAAGGTTCAGTGAAATCAGCTCCATTATCTGGGGTATAACACAGAGCATCTACTCATAGATCAGAAAGATGCCCCCTGGGATGAACTGTTAAGAGAGTGTCTGAGGTAGAGGCAAGACCACAATCCTTCATGGAACTTATAGAAAGAACAGAGAGAGGAAGTGGCTGAGATTGAGAAATTCTATCATTCTATCAAAAAGCCACTGAAACCAGCCTGAAGGACAGCACAAAGGTTCTCATCACGGGAGTACAAGAATAGGCCCAAAACACCACATCCATGGAGGATACAGATCTATCAGAGCCACAGCAGATCGGTGAGGCAGTGTTTGCGGCAAGGTTCAAGATGAAAGCTGGAACAGCACATGCTGTAAGGTGATACCCATGTGGCCCCGTATAGTGCACATGTATATCTGTTGCTTAGAATTCCCCAAGTCCCAACGGGACGCACCATTGAAAGTGACAATAGCAAAGCGACATCCTGTGGGACTTAAAGTTCCAGACTGACAAGTGGCTGCTGGCGAACCAACCAGACAGCAAGGTGGTTAACAAGGAGCAGAAGGGCAGTTGTGATAGATGTGGTAATCCCAGCTAACAGTAGCATCAGGGCAGAGGAGCAGGAGGAGATCAAGGAGTACTAAGGGATGATGAACAATTGGAATAGATGTGGGAATAGGAAAGTGGCCCCAGTGGTAGTTATAGTAGAAGTGATGATGGACGCAAACATATTACAAGGTTTCTGACCGATAATGCAGTCCAGGGAACAGTAGACATGCCGTCCTCTATGCAAGGCACTGATCCTTAACAGTGTTGTGTGTCAAGTGTAACAGTAATGTAACTACTTCTTTTCAGGTAAAAATGAGTGTAACTACTAAATATTTGGTCATGGAATGTAGTTCCTTTTTAATTTGCCACAACATTACTTTTCTCAGGACAGAAGCTCCAAAACTTTTAAACCCTGACCCAGAAAGCAATGGTGCCAGAGACTGGTGACCTCCACTATACCCGAAATGACTGAAACTTTTTTTATTTTGAATGTACACAGGAGTCACAATGATACCAGTGTTTCCGGTGTTTTCTTAACTTTGCTGTTACAAATGTATTTGTACATTTCTCCAGTTGAATGAGCAAAGATCCTTCACTCCTCCGTTAGACAAGTGTCCAGGAGCCTCAACACATTTGTACTTTTGAAAGTCTTGAAAATTGTCATCACTTCTGTTCTAAACCAGATAGCTGAAGACGTTGGAGGCAGCAGTGCTGTTAGCTTTCCAAATGTTTTTTTTTTTTCCTAATTCTAATTCTAATCTAATCTAATCCTAATTCTATGAATCAATGTTGTATTATTATATTATTATATTTCCATACCGCTCCACTCCATTGATAAACAGTGTTTGTTGTTTGCTATCCACTAAAACAGTGCCGGAGGTGTGTCTGTGACATTGGTGTCACACACGGTATTTGTGGCATAGTTGCCACATTGCATTGTGGATACTTGACTTTTACTTATTGTGTTCTGTTTTATGTGCAGGCGTTCAGGGGTGGGTGGGTGTATGTTATTTTATGTTAATGTGTCTGTTTTATAATATTTATTTGCCTTTGTATGTTTGACACCATTAGTCAAACCTGTTTGTCATTAATAGAAGTTTGTGTAGCCGCTGCACATTTAGGAACTGATATGTGGTTCTGTCCTAAGTCGAACAATGTAAAAGTAACGTAAAAGCAATGAGCAACGTAAAAACGAACTTACCATAGAGGTAGCTAAGTAAGGTAATTGATGGCTTATTAAAAGAAAAACAAGTAACAAGGAAATCTTTAAAAGTAACTTCCCCAACACTGTCTAACTACATATTTAACAGTCAAGAACTACTAAATGAGTACCTGGGAACCTCAAGAATTAACTCCTATTAGATAATTACTGTCATTCCAGGTCCAGTTGGACCTTTTTCTATTGAATATTTGAGCTCACTCTAACATCATCACTGTGCCAATATGCATGGATCATCATAGAAGAGCATTTTATTTGGCTGTTCCTTTTGGAACCATTAACATCAGTGACCAGTCTAATGAGTAATGCATCACAACTGATTTAATCATTCTGGAAGCAGTGGCTCTTGGTTTGCACTCACAATTTACAAGTGATTGCTCAATTCAGTTCAATTCAATTCAATTTTATTTATATAGCCCAGTATTACAACAAGGTTGCCTCACAGGGCTTCACAGAATTCGAGCAGTCATTGAAACAATACGTAGAGTCAAAGATAAAATACCAAAAGGAGTCAAACACTGTTCATTTTTCCTACATCATATATAACCTCTGTGTCAGCTGCCCAGGTTGCATCTTCCTAATGAACTGAACTGTTCATGTGCTCTAATTAGACGCTGACTCCATTTTACTAAAGAGCATAGAGCCGAGTAACACGGAAGAACAGGAACCTGTGTTTAAATCGTCATGTAAATGTCAGATTCTCAGCAGCAACTGACTGAAAGAGGCAGTGTACAGAAATAAGTTGATGAGATGAAATGTTTAAATGGCAGTGCCGTCTGAACAATACATCGTTATTACTATTTCATTGTATTTTATTTAGCTGCCTACTGAACAGTACACCAACATGATGGCGAAACATCTGCTAATTATTTGTGGCATTAAATAAATGTCAAAGAGGACAGTTTATTATAACAGCAATCCTCATCACTTCATTCCATTAGACAAAGCTAAGCATACAGAACTGATTTGTTATCCTACACATAATGGCTTTCTTAATCCACAGGAATACTGGCAGAGCTGCTCACATTTGGCCAACTGCCAGTAGTTTGGACAAGTACTTATGGTCTATTAGTTACACCGCAGGAGTCTTTGGCTTCACTATGGCCCAGACTGAAATATCTTTGATACTGATATTAATGTATTTCACAGGATGAATGCTAATGATAATACAGACCAGACTTCAGCCAGGAAAACCAGGCACATTTCACATCATTACGAACGTACATGGTCACCAATGATGCAAAGGAAACATAGCCGAGCCAGCCATCTCATTTCCTCAGTGTATTCAACACTGAGCAAACAGTCTGGCCAATCACAAGTCTTGGGGGGCGGATGTTTTGCAATGTGTCATACATACAGACTTCTTAATGTTGTTAGTCAAAGTCCTTTCCAAGTCCACAAATCTCTTTACAACTGCTGTCGGTTGTTTGTTTCAATAAAAAGGATTGAATTACAGATTATACCCTGTATTAGTAAAGCTGCCTATGACTTTCATCACCTATTTTTCATCAAATCTGTAAAACCCGCGTTCATAGCCAAAGCATCACAAATCCATAAGTCTTCCTGTGATTACGCACCTTAATCTCTTCCCTCATGGTGAACATTTTCGAAGTCTACTCCACCATAAACAAATCCATGTTTACAAGTAGAGGCGGCAGATGACATGGGCGTTTCTGGAAATCTGTCACGGCGTTGAATTGTGGGAAGTGTCGTTCCACACAGAGAAAACCTGCTGGGTTTTGCTTGACAGCGTTTTTTGCTACCGCGGCTGTGTGGAGCTACGCTTCCCACAATGCAATGCCACGACAAATTTCTGGAAATGCTGGAGTCATCTGCCACCTCTATTTGTAAACACACAGATTTGTTTGTGGTGGAGAAAACGTCAAAATTGTTCACAGTGAGGGAAGAGATTAAGGTGCGTAATCACAGAGAGAGTTATGGATTCGCGATGCTTAGGCTATGACTGGGGTTTTACAGATTAGATGAAACACAGGGGAAAGTCATATGCAGCTTTAGGTTTCTCTGATTCTGTGATATCTCTGATTAGTTTACTCGGTGCCTGTTAGTCTTCCCTTTATATTTTGATTCAAGCCCAGTGATTCCAGACAGATTTCTTATTGAGAGAGACAAATAGGCTGTAATCTGTAATTCAATCCATATTTTTGAGTCAAACAACTGACAACAGTTGTAAAGAGATTTGCAGACTTGGAACTGACTTTGACCCGTAACAAAAAGGAGTCAGTGCGTTATGACACATTGGAAAACACCCGACCCAAGACTTGTGATTGGCCTGGTACAAATAGATTGGGCATAATCAACAGCGAATGGAGCTGTTCCAGACTGTTTGCTCAGTATTGAATACACTGAGAAAACGGGATGGCTGGCCAGGCAACAGGAAACATGGTTGTGGGACAGTTTAGCTATGTAATGGGTAAAAATTCACAAATTCCCAGGGGAAACATTCATTTTCCATGTATTCCTTATTGTTTTGTTTTGTTTTTTTACTAATACTAGTATGACAGGTGAAGAGGCTTCAGTTTACTTATACCGTTACTTTCACTTAAGTTGTCTGTGTCCTAAACCTGTCTGACTTCAATCTGTTGTAGGTAATACAAATTATTAGACTATCAAAAGTAATCAAAGCAATGGTTATACAATCAAGTACAGTGGTACCTCTACTTACGAATGCTTCACCTTACAATGATTTCAGTATACGACGATCAGTAACGATTGATTTTTGATCCATTATACGACAGAAATTCCAGAATACAAATGGCCGAATTCCGAAAATTCAAAAAACCTGTGCTCAGATTCACTCGGACGCAGCAGAATCAAAACATTCGGTTGCGGGCTAGCAACCGGATGCTACGTACGCTAGCGTACTAGCGTACGCTACGTATGCTATGCCCGTT
>JAPTGZ010000005.1:11538054-11548904 GCA_029814645.1 Fowleria isostigma | reverse complement strand
GATAGATAGATAGATAGATAGATAGATAGATAGATAGATAGATAGATAGATAGATAGATATGTTTATTTGTCCTTTAAATTTGTTTCCACTGTCTGTACAGCCACAAGAAAATAGCACATTACTCACAAAAACACATGACATAACACAACCCACAAACATTCATTACACACCATATCCCACTCAACAACAAAGCCAATACTTCCACCACCATATCCCCTCCACCACACATATCCAACTAACACATCACAGTTTCTTCAGTGATTTGTTCAGTTGTATTATTGCATTTGGGATGAAACTTCTGCTGAATTTGACTTTTTTCCATTTTATTGTCCTGTAGCGGTGACCAGAAGGAAGCAGAATGAAATATGGATTAAAGAGGTGACTGGGGTCTAGTGCAATGGTGTGTGCTCTGCGTGCTGTGGCTGTGTCATTGAGGTCCGAGCGGTTGCGGGTGGGGAGTCCGATGACTTTAGCAGCTTTATTTGTGGTCTGGATGAGTGTGTTTTTATTGGGGGCTGATAACCTGGTGAAGAAACAGGGGGAGCAGTAGGGCTGGGAATCTCAGGGTACCTAACGATATGATATAATACGTTACGATATGCAATACATGGCTCCTGATAATGATAATATCTCAATATTGTGATTATTGATATATTGCTCTTAGTAACCTGTGATATATCTCTGTGTGTTTATAGGGGTGAAATGAACAAAACAAGAACTAGAAAAGCACTTGGAGAGCACAGACCTCTGCCAAGCATGATAGTCCCCTCCCCCTGCCACACACACACACACACAGCTCAGTGAAGCACAGGTAGCCCCACCCACACCCACATGGAGGACAGAGAAAAGACTAACTAGCGCTATTCAAACCCAATAAGCCATTTGAACGGGAGTAAAATGTCGGATCACTCTCAAAATCTAATTGATTGTTCAATGTGTCATTTCCATCATGACCTGAAAGTTTCATCAAAATCTGTCCAATAGTTTTTGCGTGAAGTTGCTAACAGACAGACAAAGAGACAAACACCAGCAAAAACATAACCTCCTTGGTAGAGGTAATAAATGTCAAAGTTTTTTGTTTTTTTTATCATAATTTAACCAGAGTACAAACAGCAATAGAGTAAAAACATTGAAAATGTTTTAATTCAACAGAACTAGAAACAGGATTTATTTGTGTTTGACAAACAGTGACACTATTTTAAACATGTTATCATAACTCGCATATGCACACCACGTTTACTTGGTGTGTTGTTGTCTGTACACATAACTGATCATGCCCGACACGCTGTTGTTAACCTCCTGTCAAATCTGAATGGATGTGTCAAATATGGTCACTGAGGGTTAATGCCACAGTTACGTAAACCGGAGATCTGGGCGCACGTTTACCTCCATCAAATGGCGTTGAATAACATGTGAACAATAGAGAATGTGTATGTATAATATAAAAAATGACATAAGAACTGGCGGGACAACGCCGTTTCATCAGATCAGTTTGATTTAAACTCATTCATAAACATGTTGTCTCATGAATCTACATGGACATGTTTGTTGTTCCGCCAGTGTATTGTATTTTTGTGAGACAGTTCGTACTTTGTACATACTGTAAAATCCTTATCTATCTTTGTGCCATCCACATATAGAAGATAAAGTCAGTCCACACTTTGGATTTATTAATACAAACACGCATCAGTCAGTTTAACTTAATTGCTTGTTTTAGCGCTGTTGTATGATGTTTCTTCTTCTGTGACTTCTGCCCAATTTTCAGCCACTCACATTAGGAGCGCCCCTGGAGGACATGTAAAACACTGACTCCACACACTGGAGGAAGTGAAGGGAAAGTGCAAGAAGATTATAGCCACTAATAATAGCCTTTAAAAAATCGACCACGTGGCGAGAGCGAATCAATAGATTGTAAGATTATATATCGCGATATTTTGCCATATCAATATCACACTTCTAAGGAGTAGTACAGGAGGATGGGTTGGACAATGATTTTATTAAGTTCTAACAGAAGGGGGGGGGGCAACTGAGAGTGCTCTGAGGGATCTAATAGGAAGAGTCTTTGTTGGCAGCATTTATGAATGTCGGTAGTGTGTTGATCGAAGCTGAGTTTATTGTCCAGAGTGAGCCCTAAGTATTTTGTGACCCTCCACCATCTCAACTGCTTCACCACCGATGTAGACAGAGTTATAGGTGGTAAACACATTCACTTATTTTAGATTAGCAATTCTTCTTTGCGACAAAGTTAGTAAGGGGGAGTGTTTTACCTTGCTGACATGTTTCGACTATGTCTGGGGTCTTCCTCAGAGTATTATCTGATGTGTGAACATGTATTTTTATTAGGTGACCAGCCAGACTGATTTGTCAAAATCCGTCAGGCCAGCCACGCCCCCTGTTGTTCAATGGTCTCTGGAAGATGGAGTCCTAAGTGTTTGAGAGAGTGTAAGCCCCCTCATCCCAGTTCATAAATTTGTTGGTCCACTTCCTAATCTTAATGGCCACTTTTATCCACCTCTTGTGCTTATTGGTCTCCGACGTTAAAATTTTCCCCTTGTCCCAGTCCATAATGTGGTTATTCTTCTTGCAGTGGTCTGTGGTGACTGATTTTTTATTTTTTTGATTGACTTTTTCTTTTAGTGTTCTTCTAAGTCATCCTGCTGTCTTTTTTTCACATTCTGTCTGGTGTTCCTTTTTTTGTGTTGAATGTTCTTCACGTTTCTCTCATGTATGTTTTCTTGCATAATATACCCATATTTTCATAAGTGATGTTACATTTGTTGTCAGGTTGTATTTGGTCTTTTAGGTGAACTGTCAGAGTTTGGTATGTGGTTTTACTACTGTGTCAATGTTGTGTTTTTTCATTGTCCATTGTATGGGTTCTGTTATCTCTGGGATTTATGAAATGATGATTATGCCTCTGTTTTTTTTGTCCAGTTTCTCTGTGTGTGTTCTTCTGGTTTCTTCTTTTTGTTCCTGAGTTGTTTTCCCTTGTTTATGGCCCATTTTGGATAATGAGAGTGACGCTCTGTGGAAGACTGCAGATATAGTTGAAACATGTCGGCAAGATAAAACACTAACCCTTACTAACTTTGTCAAAAAGCAGAATTGCTAATCTAATACAAGAAAATGACAAAAATTAACATAATTAATCTACGTTCACTTATTGCCTAATATTTCCACTCACTGTCAGGTCCCATTGGAATAAAATAATCAACATTAATACCAGTTTGGCTATCAGTGGTCACAATGTTATGGTTGATCGGTGTAAACTTATGAAGTAGCAACACATTTGTAAGGGAAATTTGGATGAAGGATATAAGCTTTTTTGTACTAATATCTAATTATGGACGTATTTGTTTTGTCAAAATATATATCCATACCTAGTGTAGGAGCTTGTTCTAATACAGGCTACAGTGGTATTTTTAACTTCCGGGAGTGATCTGTCTGATACACTACTCACGGTTCTCAGTACGATTTCAATGAAAGGTCTGCGGCTCGTCTCAACTGGGATGCACATAAAAAAGTCAATTTATTTTTTATCGCAGTGTCCAGACATTCATTAACAAAAGGGAAATAATACGGCTCCTCTACCGCTATCCGCCATTGCCGTCAAAAACCATATGCCCTTCCGGGGTCAAACACATAACAACAAAGGGGAGATGACCTGCTTAAATACCTACACTCTTGGCGACAGGACAGCGACACCCAACAGAAACGAACAGAACTACACCCAGTGACAATAAGAAATGTGTGAAGCTGAATCTTAATGATTATGGCTCTTACACCTAGTTTGTTTATATAAACATACTTTTGACAGTCACTTTACAGCTTAAACACAAATGAATGACATTACCTTTGTGTCAACCAAAGTTCCGACCCTGAGCATGACACATGAGAAGATGGGCTCTGTGAAACGAGTCCTTTCCAAACAGTCATCATCGTTTTATGAAGCATGGATGACACACCTACCGTCACTGCTAATACAAACCTTTGGCCAGTTTCAGCTTTGTTTTTCCACGTAGCGCTTTAAAGTGCAGAGTATGATAGGTTTCTGTGCAGAGATTATGGCACTTTAATGATCATTTAGAGTCACTCCAGTGTAAAAGTTTCTCTGCCTTCATGGCCCAAACACTTACACAGCATCATGCACACACTTACCTGACTAATTGCACCTGTAGTAAAAGCTTCACTAATGAATCTCTCCCAGGAACAGATGGTTTTACAGCATCCTCATTGATTTAAATGACAGGATAATAGTCCTCATGCAGGACAGGCAGCCTGTGACTAATACCTCCCACTTCTCTCCAGTGTTTAGGCAGTCAACATTTCCCTCCATGTCCATCTATTCTCCTGGCAGTGCTGTTCCATGTTCTGGCCCACATTTAATTAGAAGCACTTCTCAAATTGGACTGTCTGCTTTATTCTCCAGTCTCACCTCTCTGTACGCCTGCAGATATCAGTATACATGAGATGGGTTTGGCTAAGCATGCTTGGTGGGCTTCCTGGCTGCTTTTGTAGGTCACTCACCTCCATTGTGGTCACAGAGCAGTGCAATTGTTCGTCCCTGTGGCTTGGCTTATGAAAGACTTGTAATGATGATACAGTGAAGGGGTGTTTCAGCGGGCATGGTCTGGTCCTCAAGAAGGAGATAACAAGATAAACAATCAAGATCAGAAATACTTAATAATCCCGGGAGAAATTTAGTGTTACCATTGCTCCTCACACAAGTACAGCAGTAGGAAATAAAATAGGGATAAGAAATATAGCAAAAATAGGCAATAAAATAAGGAGTAAGTCCAAAACTAAAGCAATAAGAACCAAAAAAAATAGGCAATAAAATAAGCATAAGTAAGCGATAAGCAATAACTACCAAAAAAAATGCAAGAATTACCAAAAAAATAAGCAATAAAATAAACATAAGCAAGCAATAAGACTCTCTTACTTTAAAAACAAACAATCAAGTTAGAAATCTAGGGGTAACAATAGACTCACACCTAAAGTTTAACATTAATTCATTCATTTTCTGAACCCGCTTTATCCTCACTAGGGTCACGGGGGTCGCATGGAGCCTATCCCAGCTACTTAAGGGCGAAGGCGGGGTATACCCTGGACATTTCGCCAGTTCATTGCAGGGCTGACATATAGAGACAAACAAACATGGATAGGCTCCATGCGACCCCCGTGACCCTAGTGAGGATAAAGCGGGTTCAGAAAATGAATGAATGAATAATCTGTTTGGACTCTGTTAGTGTGTGAATTTCGTGCATCACACAAAATCCAGAAAGAGCTTACTGCTGCAGTTTGGCATACTTATGTATATCTGTTTAAAGACGAAACATGCAAAAACAATACGTTAATAGGACCAGTACTTTGGGAGATAATTCATCTCTCTCTAGCATAAAAACTACTGCCATAAAAACTATGATTCCCCACAGGTCAACGCCTTGGTTTAGCTCATATTTCTGCAGCAATGAGGGCATCTTTGGCTTATTTTCCAAAGTTTTTTTCAAAATAACACTCTAGTGACATTATTGGTATTTTTTAATCTGTCAAATTACAAATACTACATATTACTCTTTTTAAATTTCAGTTACTTGCACCATATAACCCAGCAGAAACTTTTCCTGAGAAACTACCCAGATATTTTGGTAGAAATACAAAGCAGACACTTAACATGTCCTTATGGCTCGAGGGCCTGATGCAACCAAAGAACAAACTTTTACCAAAGAGCATCCAAAACCAACTTCTGATGGGGGTGTTGAGAGGTAAAACCACATTTATTTTACCATAGATCCACTGATCTGTTATTTCCCAGGTGGTAAAAAAAAAAAAAAAAAAAACCTTTCACAGGACTTGGCAGTTTGTATATTCACCCTCCACAGAGAGTATATTTTGCTTTGCCTCCATGCTTTTTTAATCCAAGGAAAATCATTTTTTTCTTTCCTTTTTTGGCTGAAAATGACTTGAATATGTGCCAAAAACAGTATTGGTGAGAGATGCTGAAAAACATCATAACCAACAGCAATTGGAGAAGTGGAAGATAGATGGACAGATGGACGAGACAAAGGCAAACCCTGGAGAACACAGAAGAAACACGGCAACAAGTGTGTGTCTAACAACACCATCGCACAATAAGACCATTATTAAGAGGGAAAAACACCTGTGGCGCCGTCATTTTCCATGTAATATCTAGAAGATGAAGGCTTTTACTCAGGCTGTAAGAGCAATGCTTAATGCTTTAATGTAATAATTGTGACAGTGACCGCCACTGCCACTATGAATCCAATTGATTTTGCAACTTGGCTACTTGGCCAAGGAGAAATCGCTTTGGCCGACTGGTTAGCATGCGTGACTCTCACCTGGAGGTCTGGGGTTCGAAGCCCGCCTGGGGCTTCTTTGTCCTTGCCACATTCCGGCACTGTGAGCAGGATCCATGTAGCACTGAGGGTGGGTCCACGGATACCTAATTATGTCGCAACCTGCGAGAAGCACGGGGACATGCTTGTGGAAAGAGGGGGAGAGATGTGACAGTGATGGTCCTGTCATCATGCCTCTGATTGATCATGCACCTTGGCTACTTGGCCTAGGGGATATCCCTGTGGCTGACAGGTTAGTGCATGTGACGATCACCTGGGAGTCTGGGGTTCTAAGTCTGCCCAGGCCCTCTTTGTGGCCCTCTTGCCACATAATGATTTGTTACTTTCAATGGTTAATCTTTAGTTTTGTACGTTGTTTACACTCACACTATACTGAACATGTTCAGTAAACTCTGTCTGATTTTTGTTTAGTAAAAAAAAACCAGGCTGGCTAAGGGCTCATCAGACATTTCCGCTCTGGTGTGTGATATGATGACTTTGGCCTGAAGGAAGAGGGACAAACTTTAGAGAAAGGAAGCAGAAATAGTAGTTGTTATGTTGCAGTAAGAAGAGTAATAGTCTTTAACAGAGAAGACCACAGTGTTGCCAGATGTGAAATGATAAATTATTATACCAGAAGCTTAAAATTATTGTATTTTTGAGGAAAATTATCAACGTTGCTTAGTGAAACATTACCGCAGACTGTACAGATAGTATAGCTTATAATGTAGTTTTACCTTTAAATAAATAAACTAACACCACTGTTGAAAAAAAGCTTCAAATAACATTTCACCTGAGCTGCTAATAAACTTTTGTATATGTTTTGTGTTGCAATGCTATGTTGTGGTTCACTCATGCTATATCATCTATTGATTGACCAGAAAAAGAAATACAAGACATTGCAACATCAGGCACACTGGAGAATGTATCCTGTTTATGTTTGCTAATAGCCATGTATTGAAGGGGTCAAATTATTTTGCATTATTGGATTTTTGATTTACTGATCAGACAGAGGGTGAAATTATTGTACAAATACAATAATGATCGTACATCTGGCAACCCTTTAAGACCAGTATCTGTGAAACCAACAATGTTGATGTTTTCTTATAAGGCATATCTTTTACCCGTGTTACTCACACACCTAAACCATAACCAAGGGTTTGTTACCCAATCAAAGATGACATTTATTACAATCTTACAGCTCAAATCAAGTTGTTTTTTGTGCCTGAACATAACGAGCAAACTCAATGGCAGCATTATTGTAGCCCAAATTCAACATTCACATTAGACTTTTTAACATTATCTTTCATATTTTGTGTCACTTCCTGTGCTACCTGTAGAGGTGCTAGTCTGCTGATGTGTTGAAGAACAGTAGATAATATACACGAGCCATAAAAAAGTTACCACCTGGATTTAATAAAGCAAACATCCAATGGACGACACTTATCTGATAAGTTTTTACTAATCACTTATCTGTAGTGATTAGTGAAAAAGTTATTTAACTGATGCTGTGAGTAGCTTTTGGCTGATAGTTGAGGTGTTTCCATAACTGATAAATTGAGTATTTTTTGTTAATTAAAGTCCCAGCCATAATTACTCTACAGCTGTCTGTCAGGGGGAAAAAAAAAACATGTTTTGAACAGAGAAATAATTAACCAGTATATGTGTTAATGTTCAAATGAAGTGAGATACCAAAATGACTGCTGAAGAAAAGCAGATAAAATCAAGTTTAAATATTGGTAGAACATGTATAAAATCCTCCTATTTGTTCTTATTTATCTCCCTGTTTATTCAAACATTGGACAGTAGGTAGTGTAGCTAACCTGAAAGGGTTGAAGTGTAATAGGAAGTTATTTAACCTCAACACTGGATTTTTTCTTTTTTTTTTTTTTTAAGACGACTGCTAATGTTGGAAAAGTGAGCCATTCTGAGCTGTAAGAGAACAGGAATCTATGAAATGTTAATTTTGTCCATGAATAGTTGTACAGAAAAATATTGCATAATTATGTGAACTAATGGCCAGTTACATTTGTATTGTTTCATTTTCTTTGTTTAGTGATCATTTCACCAAGGCTGTTTTTATGCTAGTTATGTTCTTGTTGCAGCGCTAAATACAACATTAATCAATAACCACTGTGCATTTTTGAGTCTTTTTTTGGCCTTCAAACAGAAAAAAAAAAAAAAAAGTTTTGTTTTGGTGCATCTGTTTCCATGGCCTCATATCGACTTAGAATTTCTAGAGAAGTGTTCAATGGTAGGTCGATGGGAGCCAGACACTCTGGCCTTAGCAGTATTATACTGTAGGATGCCTCTATACTCCACTTTCAAGTCACCTGGTGTGCACACAGCATGGCCGTTCTATAACAGCATTGTCCTGTGAGAGCTGGACTGCTTTGAGGATGCTGTGACTTGCTTGGCTTCTGTTAGTGGGTCAATACCCTCCCTCTGGAGACATCAGCAGGCAAGGCGAAAGGAAGAAAATCTTTCCAAACATCTGTGCTGAAGAAAGGAGGGAGAGGAAACCAGAGCGCAACATGTCCGCAGCACTCGTGGTAGATGACCTCCGTGTTAACAGAAGATCTGAAAGCATTTTACTGGGAATAAGGTTACAGGTTTAGAGATGCTGCACTGATCAAACTAAGAGCAAACCTCACCTCGGGTCAGAAAATCTTTCTTTGAAATTATAAAAGAATCTGAAAGATAAAAAAAAGAACAGGATTCATGTCCTTTGGTCCGCTGTTAAAACCACAGTAGAGTTAAAAAGTGGAAGAAGCAGCATGTTGAGAGTTCTGACCTTCTAATAGGAGTCCTTGTTGCTGTGCTACACTTGTCTTGTGGCAGCTCTTCTGGGTGTTTGTGAATGGAGCTTGCAGGAAATTCACTGTTACCGGGTTATATAAATAATTCATTTCGTCTTTATCGCTCATTGTCCTCTATTCGCCTGGTACTTTGTCAGCTAGTAAACTTACACAGATCTCCGCATTGGCAAATTGAAGTAAGTCAATGTTCAGGGAGCGTGGAGGCTGAGGTTCAGCCTGAATGACCCCAAGCAAAGACAAAGGCGGTGAGAGCAACTGCAAAAAGAAAGAAAGAAAGTGCATCTGCCCTGTCAGTCCTCAGAGGCGAAACAACACACACTCACACACAGCATCTGCCAAAGCCACAATCAGCCCTGTGCTCTGAGACTGAGGACGGTACGAATAGGAGGCACAGCAACCAATTACAACCAGCTGAGCACAACCACTGACTTATTGGCAATTATTATTATTTATAATTATACAGTCACACACACACACACACACACACACACACACACACACACACACACACACACACACACACACAAGTGTTTCATGGTCTCATAAAAACAGTAATAAAATACACATTTGTGTTTTCTTATCCCATTCCCCTAATGGTTTTGATGTATTTTTTTGTATCTTTACTTGAAAAGAACGACATGTGAAGACATACAGTCATGGAAAAAAAATTAGAATATCAAAAGTCATCAAAAGCAAAGGTTATGCAATCAACTGCTAACTCCTGTGTGTATCATGTGACTAAAACAGACAGAAAAGAAAACATGGAATGTCTAAAAGCACCGTTTTGTCAGTACAGTGCCATGGATATTGATGGAAGAACTGATGCGATTTTGGTTATTATCAAGAAAAAACATTGGAAATGGATAGATATTTGCTCTGAAATTAAACTCCTCCGAATTTTTTTTTTTTTGTTTTTATCATTATATTTGTCCAAACAAATGTACCTTTGGTTGTACCAGACATTAAAATGAACAAGACATTGAAGAAAACACAGTGGTCCAATATGTTTTCCGTGACTATGCATATCTTAAATGTTGAGGTTCTTTTGATTGTTTTGAATAGATTATATATAATTCACTTTTCCTAATATTTGTGTATTCGGTGCAGTTTCAGTTACCATTATCTTCTGCTAAAACATACTGAAAAGAGCAACTTTTGACAAAGGTAGAGATCTTTCGTTCTGCTCTCCTTTGCATGGGTATGATCATTTTAATAACCTCGCTCATCTGTACATCTTCCACCATCACAAGTGCCCCCCCGTTTTATAAAGGCACTATTTCTGCCATACATGCACAGTACAACCCACAGCGGCTGATGTACAGTTCAGTATCATTGTTCAACGGTCTGGGCCTGAATGTCCAGACCTTTGAGCTGCTGTCACTCAGGGCTCAGCTTCACTCTGTAGTACTATGAATGAGCCACTGAATATGCACTGTTCCGTCAATGTAGGGGTGGGCGTATCAATCTAAATATTGCTAGTATCGATACCAAGGTGAGTATTGGTATCCGATCAATACTAGCATGATGAGATAGATACTTTTGTTGAAGTTTCTCCTCTATACATTCAGTAAATTACTTGGATTTCCTCACAGAGTTCATGCAAACGCAGCTTTTGTCCAAGTCTGTCTGCATGTGCAAACAGCGTACCTCTCTCTCTCGCTCTCTCTCTCTCTC
>JAPTGZ010000005.1:11478845-11488845 GCA_029814645.1 Fowleria isostigma | reverse complement strand
TATTACAATTTGTTTACTTGCGGCAGTAAGTTTCTCCCGAATTTACCAAAGAGTTAGCATTCCAACACAACATGCTAAGTTTATCTGTTTATTGAAATCCTCAATTTCCTGAGCGCTCTGCCTAAAGGACCAGTAAAATTCAATCGAATCAAATCTAATCTAATCTAATCTAATCTAATCTAATCTAATCCAATCCAGTCTAATCTAAGTCGGTCATGACTAGTGTCACCTATGTACACCGAACTTTATAATTAAACACTTAACAGTATTCTGAAGATATTTACTGAGGGGTTTGTTAAGAAATCATTCCTGGCCTGATTTATGTGACATGTTAATTTAGAAAACTGTATATTTTTTAAGGCTATGGACAGTATATTTTGGTTTCCTAGGTAATGAAAGCAGATATCCTGAAATCCCTCTGTAATTTTCTTTTCTTGTTCCTGAACAAAAAAATAAATAAATAAAAAAATTGCACTGTCTTTATCATATGTTCAGATCCAGCTACTAAAAACATATGCGAAATCATGCATATTTAATGAGATAATGTCTAATTTGCATTATTAAACATACACATTTCTAAAACTTGTAATACATTGTTTCTTCATACTTGTGTAAGTAATCAACTATTTCATGGTTATATATATTATTTTAAAATTTGCCTCTATTCACCTGTAGTGTCTTACCTTAAGTGAATCAGAAATCGTTGAATAACGTACAACAAATGACTAGATAAATACCCCAGGTCCAGTCACTGGTTAATCGGTATGTCAGATAATGTCAACCATTACCCCATTTATAAAAGAAATAAAAGAGAAGATCCAAGGGGTTGAATAAGTTTTATAGGCACTGTAAGTGAACTCAACGCGGTCCACACATATGCCATTGAATAAAGGTACAGCCTGATTCCAATTTGCCAGAAATGTGTCATTAAATTGCAAATTGAGTGTGGAGCAGAGACCCGCATTCAGTTTGGCGCGATAGCTAAATGCATAGGCTGTAAGTGCTGATGGTTTCAGAGATAGTGCTCTGAGAATCACTGCTAGTGTTGTGAATGGCTTGTGTTATAAATATTAATAGTTTGTAATCCATAGGCATACATGAAAATACAGTTTCAAAACACACAATGAATCATAAATGAAACTCACTGACCTTCTGAACACCATTTCAGTTTGTCTGCTGATTCTTCTTTGATGCACAACCACACAAACCCTTATCACCCCTTTAGACTGAAATAAACATTGATTATATAATATCTTATTATTAACCATTCAACAAAGTGCTGTATATTTTACATTGCATGTTAGTCGGCACTTTTCTGCCCAGTGTGGGTGTAAACAGAGAACCAAAGCGGCTCTCTTGAACACTGTAGGTTTTCATTCTCTTGCTCTGTGTTGCCAGTTTCTCACTTCCACTATTGGCAGAAACACATACTGGACTGAGAACTGCCACAGGAAATTCTGTCCAAGATGTCATGTCTTTACAGTTTGCAAACCAGAGATGAGCTCAAATCAGCTGCTGTTGGACACAGTTTAAAGTGTCAGTACCAGTATGGGGATTTGTGCGCAATGAAAAATGGTACTTTTGCAATGTATAAGTCTAATGTGTGGTAATGTGTGTCCATGGCAACATATGAAGGAAGTGTAACATATGCACCAAACATCTTGACAGTGTTGACAAATCCAAAACCAGGGCAACAGTTATGGAAATGTTCATTTAGTGTACAGTACTGAATGTTCTTTATGTTCTCGTAAGGTTTATTTAATAATCTCATGTTGAAGATTTACGTTTTTTAGGCAAACTGTCTTGTCATGAATTATAGATTGTATGTCTGTGTAAAGTTGTCATTTGCACAAGTCATCGTTGTTCTCCGGTCAACAGGACTGAATTAGCTCATTTGAAAACGTTTTGTCTCTTGTCCAAAATAGTTCGTCACATCTGGAAGGGGAAACTGGACTCATAAACCTGCAGGGGGAGTGGTCGGTATAGGTGTTAATCCATATGCTAATGAACTTAAGTGTTAGGGTTGTAGAGACGGTAGTCACTTTTACACAGAGATTGCAGAAATTTATGATCCCACTCTTTTTCCTCCATTGACTGATTTATGGTTCAATAACATATAATGGTCGCACCACATGATATTTAATAAAATGGACATCATCGGACAAAGTTTGTTTGTATATCATGAGAGAAATATAACTGCAAAAGCTTTGCAATTTTGCACAAGAATACAAAAAACTTTGTAAATCATGCCAAATAGGGCAGAAAATAAATTGTAATAGATTTAGAGTAATTAAACTGAGCAGTCATGGCTGGACGGTCGCACCACATGATATTTTGACACTTTAAATTACAGAAAAATTGCAAATAACTCCTGATTTTTGAAAAGGTGACTACATATATAGGAGAGTTACTGCATATAGATTGTATATTTTGGTACATTTTAACCTTTTTTTAACTTTAAAAAAAATACCGCCGAACAGAATATTTAGGGGTCACATCACTGACCGTTATATAACCAAGTCAAAAGCATAATAGATTGCGGGACAGGCTGGCCTTTTACACAGTGGACTTGCATTCCGGAATCAATGCATCAGTGACAAGCGCTCATTATAAAATCCCCCCAACACGGGAGAGATAGTGGGCATATGAAGGCACTGGTCCGCCATGGGCTTCCCTGCCCAGCACCACCACTTTCCTTGCCCAGCTTCATGCCTGCCTGTCCTGCACCAGGGCTCGACGTCATCAGAATGTCATACTTTGGTTGCAGACCAAGGGGCGTTCCTTTTATACAGTGTTCCGCAATCATGATCCCACCTTTACCACGGCTCTGTGACGACCTCCCACGGCATTACAAAGCCATGATAAAGGCGACACCAAATGATCCCACTATAGCGTTTACACAGACATCGGTGTGGAAAAAAGGCTACATATTCACGTGACAGAAATGCTGTGTAAAAGGGGCTGGTGTGTCGCTGGGGGTAGGTTCATTGGTGGATAAACGTTTTCAGACTGGGTATCCGAGTCCATTTAATTTTATCAATATGAATGCAAATGTTCCATGTGCAAGTACAATACTCGCATCCAGCTGAGAAAGTAATTCTAGGTACGGACTGCGTGGAAACCATTACGGTATGTTGCTGTGTGAAAGGACTTTGTACCTGAGACTGGATACGACCTAATCACCATGATGAACCATAGATGGCGCTTCTGTTGTCTCCTGAAAAAGCCTCAGATCAGTGCGGTGTAGGCTCACCTTATCAACCGAGCTACTCTGTGATATATCAGGGACAATGAAGGTCACTCTTCTTCTCTTTGCCTCAAACAGGCTAACAGATAGAAGAGCATCCTGTGAACAGAACTGTCAGTTGGTTGATGACGTAAGGGTTTATCACTTCCGCGTTTGTTGGATAGCGACAAATTCCTTCCACATCGTCACCTACTGTTTCAGCCCTGTAACACCCACTCATTTTCAAGCACTGGCCGCAGTACGTGCTTGTCTTCTCCATGTTTGTGAATATCTGTTCCCGGTGACATACAGCTCCAATTTCGTTGCTCTGAAAAATGTGCAATGACAATCAAGGCTATTCTGATTCTGAACATCTGCGGGAAAAGTGTGAGCGTGTCCAGGTACAGCACAGATCCAGATAAACAGCTGAAAACGATCTCACACACACCAGTTATTAGAACTGAAGAAGACTCTTGGATGAGAAATGAAACTTTTTCAAAAGAGCTAAACCAGTCCAGTTGAACCCAGAAGAATTAACCAGAAAAATTTTAGATTGTACATAACAAAACAAAACAAAACAAAACATTAGAGACATGCCATTGGTTTGTGGCCATTGCTGTCTTGCTTTTCTGCAGTCAGTGTCCACATGTGGAAAAAAGTTTGAAGCTGCAGAAGATAACAGTGCATCTCACCCAGCTCAAACTAATTTACTTAAAACACTGACTGTCACAGATGTGATGAATATTTTGGTGTGCACTTTAGCTTCAGAGTTAAAAAAAAAAAGCATTAAGATATGCTGCTCCTTCTCTCTGGAACAATTTACAGAAGGGCCTGAAAAGGACAGAACTTGTTACTTTGGAGAGTTTGAGTGTATTTTACAGAACTGAGAAAATATGACTCCTGGTCTCCGTAATTCAACATTTACACAGGAAGCTTGTCCTCAGTTAGCCCTTGATCTTTAACTGTACAAACCTCATTTGCAGAGATGTTCAGACACTCTCAGAAGTGCAATAAAACTAAATTATGTGATTTGATTATTCATCCAAACCTTTATTTAACTGAAAAGTACTTTGCAAAAAATTCTCAGTGGGGTTCAGGTCTGGACTCTGTGGTGGCCAATCCATGTGTGAAAATGATGTTTCACGCTCCCTGAACCACTCTGTCACTATCTGAGCCTCAGGAATCCTGGTGATGTCGTCTTGGAACATGTCTGTCATCAACAAAGACAAAAATCTACTGATATTCAGACCCGGTCATTCAGTATATTTATATAGCCTGACAACCTGAGGCAAACACAGATCATATCACTGCCCCCCACAGGCTGTACTGTAGGCACTAGGCATGATGGGTAATCACTTCATCTGCCTCTCTTCTCACCCTGATGCACCCATCACTCTGGAACAGGGTTGATCTGGAATCATCAGACCACATGACTTTTTTCCATTGAAACGTTCCAATCATTATGCTGCCTACAAACGGATGGTTGTTCAACAAATGAGAAGCTACTCACTATCAGTTAGAGTTGAAGAACTTTCTTTCAATTATCAGTTATCAGTCTTCTGCAGGGCTTCATGATAAGCTTATCATTTGAATCAAGTGTGTTGGGAGAGGGAAACATCTAAAACATGCAGGATAGTAGCCCTCGAGGACCAGGGTTGGTGACCCCTGCTCTACAGCTAGTCATAATCCTTAAACATTTAACTTATAGATCAGTTTCAGGCTGATGATGCATCATCTGGACTTTGATCCACATCTGGTTGCTGTTTAGGACCTTCAGGACTGACCATTATAAACATATTCTGTCTATTGTGGTGTGTAAGGTTTGTACACATTTCAACATTTACAGCTGATCTTAACTTCCAAATTAAAATTATTTTCTTCCAAGAGTTTATGAAAAAAAAGTGAACATAACATAAGTTGAGGCAGGCTACGAAGTCAAGTTCAGCCCACGGTTCCAGCACATCATCGGTAGTAGACGATCTCGATGCCAGCTCACATCTTTCTTTTTTTTTTTTTCAGAGCGAGGGCAAAAATTGGAATATTTTAAATCAGCAACCAGCAGTCGGCATCATGACAGCTACAGCATCATCACATACAAGGAAGAGTAGTTGAGCACAGCCACAGAAATTATATTTCTCCAAACTTAACTGACTCTTGACTTCTTCAGCTTTCTGCCTAGTTTTATACATATTTTATGTGTTTATTAGAAGGCAATAAAATCATATAGTCTGTTGCTGGGCTTCACAATTTTTTGATTTTGAATTGAAATCAGATTTTTTTAATTGGGACAATTTTTAAATTAGGGAAATCATCAAATCAATTTCATCTCTCCTGTGTCCGTGTTACCATAGGCTCTTCCTCCTAACTGTGAGGGTGTTTTTTTCACAGAATTCCGTGTAGTGACCATGGACCTTAAATCTCTGATGGGATCACTAACTCGCAGAAAATTCTGTGATGGGCAGAAGTGACACCAATGTAAGCCATGGTCTACACACAGATCTCCCAATTCAAATATAACTGCATGGGGATCACTTATCTTACATTGTCCATGCATAGATCTGGACTGTCTTCTTCTGATCTGGGTCTGGGTCATAGGGGGTAGTAGAACAGTTGCCCAGACCGTTCTCTCCCCAGCCCACCAGCACATCCACCAGCTCCAGGGGGAATCCTGAAGAGTTCCCAGGCCAGACCATGGATCTTATCCCTCCAGTGTGGCCTGGGTCAGTCCTCTTTACATCTGGATCCCTCAATTTAAATACAACTGCATGAGGATCACTCACATTACATGGTCCATGCATGAACGCATGACTGATGCCTGTCACTGACTTACATTGATATAACTTGTGTGGCCCATCACAGAATTTTCGGCAATTTCAGGAGACCATCCCAGATTTGAGGAACGGAGCAGTGCATTGTATTGTGGGCTACACATGAAAATGACATGCTGATGTTTGTTGTCTTGTGTAGTTTTATGGCGACCATGGCTCAGGTGGTAGAGTGGGTCTATCAATAACCAAAGGGTTGGCAGTTTGAATCCTGCTCTGTCCTAGTCTGCCCTAGCCGTATCCTATTCATTCATATATGAATACGTGTGAATGTTCGGAGGTGGTCGAAGGGGCCGTTTCGCGGGAATTGGCCACACTTCTGTCAGTCTACCCCAGGGCAGCTGTGGCTACAAACATAGTTTACTACCACCGGAGTGTGAATGTGAGAGTGAATGACTAATGGATCAATACTGTAAAGTGCTTTAGGTGCCTTGAAAAGTGTTATAGAAATGTAGTTCATTATTATTATTTTACTCAAAAATCAAAATCAAGTTTTGAGAGAAAAAAAATGATCAAATTTTGCCTTAGTCTGTCGTCTTTCGTACATTTCTTTTAGTTTTTTCCCATTTTGAGCTGCATTGTTACACCTCTTCAAACAAATAACCATTTTGTGAATTCTCTGTATCTTACAATGGATTTACATGGATTACAATTCATCTCTTATTTACATGCCTCATAAATATGCAGAGTGTTTATGCCACGGGCATGACAAAGAGTCTCCTCTTCTGTAATTGGGGTATCCTTGTTTATCTCACTTTCTCTGTCAACTCTGCTCACTGTTGATCTGATGCTTCAGCTTTGCTAAAATGCTTTGCAGTCAGAGCCATAAGTCACCCTCAAACTCTCACAGGATGGGTTCTTCAAATACATTCCATGTTTTTGTAGAACTCAAAACATCAGCAGCGCTGCTCTCTAATCACTAGTCAAAACTCTGCACATACAGTGTACTGTAGCTCCTCCTATGATAAGGCCTCTCCTGTCATTTAGTTGCTACACATTATATTTCAAACACATTTTTTCATTAACACTTTGACAGAATGGCTTAAAATATTCACTTAGCCTCAAAGATGAACGGAACATGATTTGGTGGCCAAAGGTCAACACCACTGTATCCTAATTCTGGTCCATTCTAAGGACTGTGATATATGTCAGAAATGCCTTTCAGGAAATATTAATCAATTTCACACAAACATTTACTACTAATTAACCTATAAAGAACCAAACAACTACTGGTGACCAAAGCCATCTACTGACTTAAAATATTGAATACCTGTTGAACCATTAATCCTATCAATATATGTAAATAATTGGTGTAAAATACAGTTTGTCATCTTTTCATGGTCATCAGATATAACCCATTTGGATGTTCAGAGGCTCCTTAGTTACCATGGAAACACTATCACCTTCTCCAACTGTAGCTGGGTTTTCATGACCATCAGAAATGTGTAAAATGTATCTAGTCACAGGCATGAGAAGTCTGGTGCCACAAGAGGTTCAATAACAGAACAGTTTATCCAACATTACCCAGGTCATTCAGAAATTCTGGATCTCCAACTTTTTGGTGAATTCTGTACAACTCTCTCCCAGAAATCTATTCTGTGTGGCCACTGATATGAAAAAGCACTTTGCCTTGGGACGATCAGTTGAGCCTGCAGACTGAAATTGTGAGGTACACGTGGACCAAATACTAGAGTCACACATCATAAGCCAAATAGTCTTCAATGGAAACACCTACAAGTAGCATTGTACTTTATTGAAACTGTATAAATATCACTTTTATTTTTGAAAACTGTAATTGAAAACTCAGAACTCAGAACGGACTCACCAGTAAAACCCATGGAATCTGACAAAAGACAGTGGATGGAGCCACTTATTTTATGTTCAAATAATGATATATTTTGTTGAAAAAAGTCATTTTTTTCTTCAGTTTACCCTGTTTCTGATATATATGTGGTGGATGTGGTGAAAGAGGACATGAAGTCAGTTGATGTGAGAGAAGAAGATGCAGAGGATAGGGTGAGATGGAGGCAGATGATTCGTGGTGACCCCTGAAGGGAACAGCCGGAAAACCCTGTTTCTGATACAATAAAACACAACTTTAATCTGAGCTTTCATGAACATACATGACCAGAGAATTACATATAAGAAAATATATGATTTACACAGAAAAAAAGACAGAATACATTGAATAATATTATAATAAATGGTGAAAAATCAGTTAAGAATGATTAAATAGACAGAAAAATTCATCTGGGAACTACCACGGAAGAAGTACAGGGTCTTTATGTGTTAAGGATTAGCATTTGCAACCAAAGGTTAAAGGCATTAAAAAAAAAAAGTAAGCCAACCATACAAGTTAAAGTTACTAATGTTACTGATTATAGTACTGCATGAACAGATGGTGATGCAAGAATAATAGATGCAGCTGAATGAAATGAGTTGAACTTTTAATAAAACTAAAACAAACTTCAAAGAAAATGTTTGTGTGGGTGTGGGGAGTGTGGGCAATTTGTGGTCAAACATATTCATTTTACTGTTTTTAAAAAGTGGTCATTGCCCTTGTGAATTTTGTCAATATTTCCAGAATAACTCAGATTTAATCAGTATCATCCAAAGACTAGAACAGTCAAAAGTCATCATAAAAATAATGACTTTTGTACTGAATATTAATCAAACACGGCACATTTTTAAACAAAAAAGAGCTCAGTTGCATGTACTACACCACTACATTTCCTTTTTCATTTTGCTTATTTTTTTATTTATCCCTGGAGGACCCATTTAGATATAAGATCTCTTAAGGATTCCTGGTCAAATGGCAAAACAATTAACAATTTCACATAAAAACTGAATATATACAGTACATTGAAAAAGTAAGAATTAAACCGCTGCATGAGGTTTCAGGTCCAATGTCACAAAAAACATTTTGTTTCCATACCTTGTGCTCATATTGTTCAACATTTTGTTTGAAATATGCATTTTCCCCCCACTTTTTGCTATTCCCAGTTGTTCATATGACGTTGGAGTAAGAGGCCAATCATCTCTGTTTGGAGATCTAACTGTGATTTACAACAACAAAACCAAGATAGCAGCTTGGATGTGTTTGCACCACCTGGACACAGTAGTACCCTAAACCTGATCACATACTAGTTACTTAATGACAAAATGAGTAACTCTGTAATCACGTAATGATAAAAACTTGATCACGGTAAAATGGTAAATTGTGACTCATCAAAATTCAGGCATTTTTTCCAATGAACAGACAAACAATTAGGCCAGGTTTCTGAATGACAGCTTTGAAAAACACTCCATTATGCTGACATACTGTATCTTCGTAAAGACATGACACAGGCCAGGAGCTGAATGAATTAAATAAAGTTTAATTTAATTAAGCTATAATTAAACGATGACAGTATAATAGAAAAATTATGAGCAGCAGTGAATGTCCAGCACTGATACAGGACAAATCTCAACACAAGAGCATAACAATAACAAAGTTAATTGTGGTTTGGGCTGAGGGAGGTAAGTTGAGCCACTGAAAAAATGATATTTACTGCTGTGTTGACCAGATTATAAAGAAACAACATGTAGCATTTGTGGATTAAAATAGGCTACCTGAAAAATGGCTAGGCCTCAGTTATTTATTGTCCTGGCTTGTGTAATTATGTTTACTAACCTTCAGCCTATGAAGAAAGTAAATTACTACATGATACACAATGTACAAACAGTTACACAGCAAACTTTTAACTTTCCTTAACTACTTCCTCCTTGGACATTTACTAGGAACAACCTGTATACCAGGGGTCGGAACCTTTTTGGCTGAGAGAGCCATGAATACCACTTATTTTAAAATGTATTTCTGTGAGAGCCATATGATATACAGTGATCCCTCGCTATAACGCGGTTTACTTTTCACGGTTTCGCTACTTCACGGATTTGCATCGTGCATTGT
>JAPTGZ010000005.1:11351366-11363143 GCA_029814645.1 Fowleria isostigma | reverse complement strand
TCACCCTATGTTTTCTTCAATTTCTTGTTCATTTTAATGCCTGGTACAACTAAAGGTACATTTATTTGGACAAATATGATACCAACAAAAAAATCTCATAGTAGTTAAATTTCAGAGCTGATATTTATCATTTTCCATGGTTTTCTTGATAATTTCTGCATTCCTGTGACTATTTCTGCATAAAGCTTGTCTTATTATCAGCTCCTACACTATAGTTTTAAACATTATTTGCTTAAATGAGGGGTCTCAAATATGCAGCCCTGTGAAGTGAAAAAATTACACTGAAGAAATTAATGATCAATGGTGTTGAACTCATTTTAGTTCAGGTTCCACATTCAGATAAATATTATCTGATGTAGATATTTATTTATTTGTTTTTTCTCTTTCTCCTCTTTCTTTTTTTTAATATTTTATTATTATCCTAGGAAAATGCTGTTGTATTTTTAGAATGTAAGGCCCTTTTTATGAATTTAGCTGTAACTGTACATGATTGCATACCCATTTTTTTTGGTGACTTTTGATGGTCTAATAATTTTTTCCATAAATGTATGTCCAAGGTTTAAGGTGACTTTATTGGTGCCCGTAGGTAGATTTGTCTTGTCAGTTACAACCGTCCGAGAATAACATGAAGACAATAACATATACAAGGAGGATACAGGACGGAAGAACTGCTGGATCACTACTTGAGCAGTGCTCCGGTTTATCAAAGAAGGAAAAAGACACATCTGGATAGGAGACAGGAAAAAAAGGACAGCATTACACTTTATCCGAAAAATCAGGGTTTAAGCCCAGTAGATGGGACGCCGAGTCATGCTGACAAGAAAAACCTCAGCATAAAAGCATAGTAAAGACAAACTTGACACAGCACACATGGGAATGGGGCCAGAGTTGGGGCAGGGGACAGACATGTGTGACAGCAGCGGGGTGCACACGCAGCCCTCCAGGCGCATCACAGCTACTCCACGTTATCACAGCGTCACATTAGAGACAGGGGGAGGGGCCCTAGAGAATGGTGAAGAGGTGAAGGAGTGTGTGGTGAATGTGTGTTAGGTGGCATTTACATGAGAACACTTGCGGGTAAAAACAACAAAATATTTCATATGAAGTGCCTTTTATTTAGACAGTGATGGCATTTTTGGGGCTTGAAAATGCAAAAATCTGAAACCATCCTCCCGAGTGGAAAAGTTGAATATGCCCTGCCGTAGCGTTTCTGTCTAAACAGCCGAAGATGCAAAACTCTGCTCAGATCTGCTCACGTCGGGTATGCGTTGACGTCACATACATGTGCCGGTCCTGAGAAATAAACATGTCAGATTATTTCAAATGTGTCTGACCTTCAAGCTGCTCTAGCAGCTCTAATAAACAGCTTTCCAACAAATTCACAGAATCTGTACAGATAGTTTTACTGAACAGAGATGGATCTGTCAAATTTTGGATGCACTGATTTGTCAAAGGCGAGCCAGACCGCACCACCTAGCCCTGGTAGGCATATTCACTCGAACAGCCCTCACTTCTACATCACCAAATGCACTCAAATTTCCTCCTGAAAACGTTTGTCTGAACGTGGAATAATAAGTGAAGACACAACGGAACTTTTGTGTTTTCTGTTCCGACCATCAACGTATAAACGTAGCCTTAGTCCAGAGTCCATGTGGTCAATATACTGTCTTCTGTTGTCTTCATCCATTGGCTGAACACCAACAGGAAATAGAACTTTCCTGCTGTACTTTTGGTCTCATGACCCTGCTTTTTTTTCTCTTCTTTTTTTTTTTGGGGGGGGGTGTCATTTGGGCAATTAAATTAAGGGCAAAAAGTGTGTTGTAATGCAAGCACTATTGAAGATGTACCAAGTACAATATTACTGAAAACCCATTAGTAATGCCTTCTACTACTGCATTTAAGCAAAAAGTAATCTGTTACTGTGCTGCATGACTTCTGTAACACATTACTCCCAGTACTGTTAGTTCAAACATAAGCAGGTGTGACTAGTATCCTACAGAAATGGAATAATCATATAAAGCAATCCCATTTTGTGTCACTAAAAATTCTCAGGTTCACCTTCCACAACACTGAGGCAATAAAGAGGAGGAGAAGCCCTCAGGTCAGAGGAATATGAAAGAGTGTGTGATAAAAACCCTCACCCTGATGTGTGTGTGCAGTAACGTCAACATGTGAAAAGCCGTGCATTGCGTCACATTAGTCAGGATCCATCATTTGTGTGATGTAACTCAGGACAGAATCACATGCAGTTTTGTTTGGTGGAGAACTTGTTTGTTGTATTTTGAACAAACAGAGCTTTGAAACGACTATCCCTGGGATTACTAACCCCTGAATGAAGTTAAGATTCTTCATTCCATGATAACTGTATGCCAGCTGTGCTTTATATCATCACACACATGGCAACAAAAGTCTCCTCTACACTTTCAGCTGTGCTCTGATGTCCTCTTTTATACCTTAAAACATTTAAATATGATATTTTTCACCGTGGCACTGGCACTATCACTTCACAGCAGCCAAGCCCAAACATGTGGGACGGTGGAAGCCTTTCTCATATATCACAAACCCCCAGCAGAGCGTGAGATTCCACACATTTGAAGAAAATGAAAACATACAAAGAAAACAGATTTTACACAACGGAAGCTGTGCAGTAGGAGGATGATGGATTGCAGTGAGTGTAAGCTAATACAGGACTGAAGAAGCAGAGTGTGTATTTGTATATGCAGAATGGAGGAATACACTCACTAGTATATCTAGGTAGGACATAATATGGAAATGGATGACTTATGTTACCTTTGATAGCCTCAAGGGCTTATTTGTTTATTCTTATTGGAAACATTTGCACCGTTTCTCTCAGTGCTTGTTTCTGGACTGGTGCGGTTTGGAATTTATGGGAGTAGTGATCATATTATGGATATATTGTGAACACTATAGTTGTGGGAAAAATATTAAACCATCAAAGGTTATCAAAAACAATGATTATGCAATCAAGTACTAACTCCTGTGTGTATCATGTGACTAAGACAGAAAAAAAAAAAACATGGAATGTCTAAAAGCAGTGTTTTTATCAGTACAATGTCATAGATATTGATGTGAACTTATGTGATTTTGGTTATTATTTACAATGCAATGGAAAATGGATAGATATCAGCTCTGAAATTAAACTATGAGCATGAGGATGACCTCAGAAAGTTGGAGGAAAAATGAGAGGAAAAAATGCAAGACAAAAAAAATAGATGCTACTTATCAAGGATTATTATGAGTTTGGAAACATGTTACTTAATATTCTTATGGTAAACAAATTGAATTATTTATAGTGAATAAAACACATTATAAAGTCATATTGTTGTTGGGTTTACAAAGAAGGGCCCCGGCCAGAAAATGTTTGGGGGGGCCTTGGTGTAACAAACACCTGAACATTGCCTTGGACTCATAAATGAAAAAAACCAACAAGTGTAATACAGTCATGAAAAAATTATTAGACCATCAATAATCATCAAAAACAATGGTTATGCAATCAAGCAGGAACTCCAATGTGTATCATATGACTAAAACAGAAAAGAAAACATGGAAAGTGTAAAAGCACTGTTTTTGTCAGTACAATGTGTCAAGATTGGCTCTGAGTGCTTGACGAATAATACACACAGAATGGATATCTCCTGTATGAGGATATTTATTAGCAGAAGAACTTTGTGGTATCACATGGAAATGAGCAACTGTAATCAGAAGGGCATCAGGCTAAGTCTGTGATGATAGACGAAGAGCAAGCAAAGGTGAGACTTCTGGACAGCAGCGTGCCTTTGCAGAGGTCTGGCTGTCCAGACTAGACTTTGCTGTCCTCAGAGTCTTGAGTCTCCATCTGTTCAGTTGATCTGCAAAGAGAGCATCCAGTCGCCAAGGAGCAGTCTATTTATACTCCGAGTCCACGCGCTCTAGTCACCTAGGAGACACTTGATCAAACATCCAAGGAGAGAGAGAGAGCGGGGCATGCGCTATGGTCGTCACACCTTTCCCCTTAAAACTGTGAACCTCTGAGGTTCACAGGCAAAACCAGGTACCAGCTACTGAACGCCCATAGGTGCAACTAGTTATCAAAACTTACGACTAAACTACACAAAACACTGGCCATTATTTGTTAGATTTTAATTTCAGTGTATTTCCTGGGAAGCCAAGTGGTCCCTGTTCTTTTACTGTGTACAAGTCCACTGTCACCACCTGAATTCTGTCATATCTGCTAAATGAAGGCAGTGTTTCTCTGGACTCTGAGTGTACTCGTCCTCCTTTGTCAAACTGTAGGATCTGATGCTGTGACCACTCTGTATGTGAAGTCAGGAAGTGATGTCTTTCTGACAGTCCTGGTTCCTTCTGCTGTAGAGGATTATAGTTATTGTGAATGGACAATGAAGATAGAAAACACTGAAGAAAGGATGGTTTTATATACACCTGGTGCCAACCCAATTGTCTACAGAATGTACAAGAAATGTGTGGTTGCTAAGGGAGATTTTTCTGTGATGTTGAACGTTGACAGACACTGGACTGTATGATGCATCTTGTGATATCAACGGCGATGATGACGTCCCAGTGGCTACATACATCACAGTTCAAGATCCTGTGTCTCCAGTTGAAATGTCCGTGAACCGCTTGTCCATCACTCGAGACTCCTGTACGTCACTGTGAGCTGCATCACCGAACACTTCACCATCAGCACCAATTTGACCTGCACTGACCACACCTACACCATCCAAACAAACATACCAGAGATCACACCGTCTGGTACTACTCTGCAGATCTACCTGTCTGATGACTCTACCACCTGTAACCATAGCAACCAGGTCACCTGGACCACAACTTTAAAACCTAATAAGCGATTATGCTGGGATGATGATCCAGTAGTCGATGGTCCCATGACCAACCAATCATCCTAGATATTGTTCTTCCCACTGTTGGAGGGGCTGTAGTGAAAAAAATAGCTGGTGTGTAGATTTGGCGTCTTAAGAAAAGAAGTGTTGGCATCATCAAGACGAGCACCGAGTGCATTATCCTCAAAGAATCGGCTACGCACAGCATAGCCAGAGCTGGAAAAGGCGCACTGCCCCTATTCTTTAACAGAGAACAATGCCCTTTCTGGTTTTCTCCCTCACAACAAAAATGGCACCTCCTCCTCCTCCCAGGCCTTACAAGTTGCCCAGGCTGACCATGATTTTGAGAACTATCCCAGTCCTCAAATGGAAGATGCGCAACCGAGTCCCAATTTGACTCAGCACACACATCCAATTGCTTGCCCTGATGCGTGAGCACAAAACCATTGAATAACTGCCGTTCCCAGGCAACATGTTTCTGAACTGTTCCAACACAATGAGCTCAAAGGAAACGCTTGCTAAATTTGGGAAGGCAGAGATTAAATGCAATGTCAAAATCCTCACGAGCATGTGCAGAGCCTGATTAAGAGGCCCCACTGCTCATGCTGGCCAGCGAGCTGCTCAGCCAGCTGTGCCAAGAACATGGACACGAGTGCCTCTGGGGAGCTAGCCCGGGGCAACGGCGTCCTCAGCAACAGTTTCGTTGGTGACTGTTTCCTCGGCGATGGCTTGCCTGGCAATGGCTTGCCCGGCGACGATGTTGCCACCGTGGCGACAGGCACAATGTCTAACACATCCTTGTCTAATAAAGCCCGCTTAACAAAGAATTCCAGGCCCAGTTAACGCAACCCCTCTGGTACTTGGAGCAAATAATGCTGCGTGATGGCCTTAGTCGTTCTGTTCTACGTGTCCAGAAATTGTGTGCTAGGTGCCTCAAAAAAGTCAACAGATCCATATCAAACCACAAGCAAACTTTAAGTGCACTCAATAGACTCAC
The DNA here is from genome assembly GCA_029814645.1 of Fowleria isostigma. Classification (NCBI taxonomy): domain Eukaryota; kingdom Metazoa; phylum Chordata; class Actinopteri; order Kurtiformes; family Apogonidae; genus Fowleria; species Fowleria isostigma. Next base: position 11,357,290 of record JAPTGZ010000005.1, on the reverse strand, counting down.
TGCAACAGTCAGCACTGCACCAGGGAGTTCTCTCTAACTACACGGCCCCAAATTAGCTATACTTAGCCTATTTTCATGCAGTTTGTGGTTGGTAGATTAAGCACAAGCTCAGCAGGGTGCATGGCACTTTGCAAACAGAACATGGTGCAAAACCCTCTGAAGTACCCCCCTAGATGGTTGCCAAGACAACCAACAATAACCAGTCCGTGCCACACTAAAGTCCCAAAAGACAAGCCCATATGAGGAAAGTGCCCCTAAGCCTACCAGGGAACCTCTGAAAAGAAGAATTGCAAACGACGACCAAGAACACAGCCGACACCAAGGAAACGAGACGTAAACAAACGTAGCAACGGACAAAGAAAACAACTTACTTGCGAAAAAGGTTCTAAAAGGACAAGCCCCCAATTGTCAAAACTGGCTCTGAGTGCTTGACAAATAACACACACAGAATGGATATCTCCTGTATGAGGATATTAGCAGAAGAACTTTGTGGAATGACACAGAAATGAGCAACTGTAATCAGAAGGGCATCAGGCTAGGTGTGTGATGATCAACAAAGAGCAAGTGAAGGTGAGACTACTGGAAAGCAGCGTGCCTTTGTGGAGGTCTTGCTGTCCGGACTAGACTTTGCTGTCCTCAGGGTCCTCAGACTCTTGAGTCCCCATCTGTTCAGTTGATCTGTGAAGGAGCATCTAGTCACCAACGAGTCTTTTATTTATACTCCGAGGCCACATGCTCTGGTCACCTAGGATACATTTGATCATACATCCAAGGAAAGAGAGAGAGAGAGAGAGAGAGAGAGATAGAGATAGAAAGGGGCTTGCCCTATGGTCGTCACAGATATTGATGTAAGACCGGGGTCTCAAACATGCAAACCGGGGCCACATCCAACCCATGGGAAGATTTTGTGAAATGCAAAAGTGACAGTGAAGATAAAAATAATCAAGGACGTACAGACCAGTATGAGCTAAAGTGGGTCATTACATGTAAAAAAGTGAATAAATTGAAATGTCTTTAAAAAAAAAAGTGCATTTTTACCAACATTCTGCCTGTTAGTAAATGTTTCATGTATTTGTAGATCCACTGTGATCTGTAAGCTGTAATGAAAATGTGTAAATGATAAACTGAGGTGTAATATTGTTAAAATTGCACATATATTTCGTAACAGATTTTAAATTGTTCATGTTATTCACATTTCTAAAGGATAATTTGTAGATGTAAATGTTATTGTAATGTATTGAATGAATGAATGTGGCCTCTGAACTACAGTGAGTTTGAGAACCCTGATGTAACAACTTATGTGATTTTGGTTATTACCAAGAAACCCATGGAAAATGGATAGATGTCAGCTCTGAAATTAAACTACTATGAGCTATTTTCATTATATTTCCCCAAACAAATGCACAGTACCTTTAGTTGTACCAGGCATTAAAATGAACAAGAAATTGAAGAAAACATGATTTTTTTCTGCCACTATATGATATTACCCATGGCCTGTTTTGAAGCCAGTAGTTTCTGATTTGGTTATGTTGGTTTTTTTGGAACTAGAAGTGACTTAATTTGGACAAAAGAGCTGGAGCTGTGGGAGCATGAATCAATAGTCCAAGTCATGTGCCAGTGTGATGGGTGAGAGGTAATGTCACACTAGCTTACTGGCTTAGTAAAATGCAATTTCATAGTGCTGTTAGTGGAACCTATCAAGTGTAAATACAGTCGAGCTGTTACACAATGCTATTATCAGAAAAAATTAAGAATGAAACATAAAAAGACTGAGACTACATTCAGACTGCAGGCAAATGTGGTCCAAATTAGATTTTTTTTTTTGCCCATATGTGACCTGTATTCAATTATATAGAACGGTGTTCTTGTTTTATGTCTTTTTTTTTTTTAATTATACTATATGTTGTAATTTAATGTATTGTAATGCACTTTAGTACTGTTGAAAAGCCCAACCAGGGACAAGAGCTGAAAATTAACGCTAGCAATAAAATCTATATGCATCACATCAGCTGCAAACTTGTAACTATGTTAGATTGCAGTGTCCCTGTCAAATAAATCAATAAATAAAATCTGTTAAAAACAGTTTGAACAGCACAGATTTGATTTTTTCATGTGATCCTAAATCTGATAAGTACCAAATATTTTACAACGTGACTTCAGTCTGAACAGCCAGGTCACATTTATCTGACCTTTACATCATTGAAATGCGTCACCATTCTGCATCCCAGGTGCATTACTTCTGTAAACAGCGAGAACCTGCATGGTCACGTATTGCGTCAAAACCTCTTTAGTGCATGTGGGTCACTTCAGGATCACATTCAGTTCAAACTCGAAACTGGTAAAAGTCATATTTAGTATGTAATATTAACAAGCACAAACAAGAATAATAATTTATAAAAAAAACAACAACAAGGAATTGTGCATTAACCCTTCAACTTCTTGCTTGACCATATGGTTTTAGTACATTTTGAGTCACGACATTTCAATAAGTTGAGTACCTAACTTACCTTAACGTAATTGAGCCAACTCTACCACTTGGGCGGAGTGTGTAATACTCAAAAAATTCTCCAGGTGTCACTGTGATTGTCAGTGGTATGCAACTTCATCCCCCCTCCAATCAGGAAGTCAGAAAGATGAAAAACCACTAAAGATATTTTGACTGTTTTTTTGGTGAAATTATGAGAAGTATGAAAACTTCTTAGGTATATCATAGTATAAGAGGCCTTTCTGAACATAATTATATATTTGATACCACAAAAAACACTTAAATTAGATATTTAATGATTTAAAAAAAAAACAAAACACATGCTTAATCACATGATTGATATGTCGCTTTAAGGTAAATTTAAACCAATATAAAGTAATAGATTATTTGTTAAAAACATCCAAACCTCTGCTCATCTATTGCTGTAAATATTAAACATATAGTGGTAGTACAGAATAGAATAGAATAGAATAGAATAGAATAGAATAGAATAGAATAGAATAGAATAGAATAGAATAGAATCTTTATTTTTGTCAGTAGTTTGTCACCAGTACACACACTGAAATTGTTCCTCTGCTTTTAACCCATCAGTAGATTATACATCACACAGACTGCACGCTAGGAGCAGTGGGCTAGCCATATCAGGCGCCTGGGGAGCAAATAGGGGGGTTAAGTGCCTTGCTCAAGGGCACAACATCCAACAACTCTCTGCCAATCCAGGGAATCAAACTAGCGACCCTTTAGTCATAAGCCGACTATCTTGCCATCTCAGCCATGGCTCCCCCCCGCTGTTTTTTTCTTTTTTTTTTCTTTTTACACGTCATGAATATGTTAGTAAGTAATTTTTAACACTTTCTGAGTTGATATTAGTAAGTATAGTAAAAAATAAAATAAAATATCTAGAAATTGCTCACCCAAGAATGCAACCACAAAAAATTTGAATCTGTTTTTTCTTGGTGGGATAGTTAAAGGATTAAGACTTGCTGTCTGAACATAGCCTTATTTGAGGATCCAAATTAAATGAATGAAACAAGAATGAGTCTCAATAAATGATTGACCAAGTATTTGTGGAAAGAAAATTAGTGTAAGTCTGTGGTACTGAGGGGTTTTTTGGATCTAACCCTGGTGGCCGTCAGTGGTATAACAACTGTAGGATACTTCCACAACGGCTCATATTGGAGCTGAGGTCCTTCCCTCGGGGGGATCACATACTGTTAACCTGTGTAATAGCTCTGTGGAAAAACTACTGTTCATTCTTGTGGTGTGGAGAGTCCTATATTGTCTGCCAGAGGGCAATAGTTCAAAGAGGCGGCATGCAGGGTGGCTGAGGACCTTGATGATGTTAGAGGCCATGATCTGGCATCTGGACAGGCAGATAACCACAGCTGTGAACCACCAATCCAAATATAGCCACTCCAGCTCCAAAGCCAAGATGGTGACAGACAAAGGCCAGTTTGGAGACGTCAGAACAGCAGTGATAAACATTTATTCATTTCATTTTTGTCACTGAAATTATATATATTCATTTATTTACAACAAAATATCTCCTTTTGAAAACTAGTCCAAAAACTCTTCGTTCAAATTTCTATTTCATAACAAAGTTGGCCTCATTATTTATTTTAGTTTATTTCATTTTGAGCTCATGCACTCCATGTACAGTGACAATTACATATAGATGTACAATAGTCAATAGTGTTCATATACATCACACACATGTACACAGACATACATGGAAGGATTGCGCACACGTACTAAAGAACGTACAAGTAGACTTGTAGAACCTGCATATAAAACTATACATAGTGAATTATACAGGAAGATTCTTCATGTAGAAATACACAGAAACTGTACATGTAGAAAATACACGCAAGTGCACATAGATATGGCAATTATATTGTCAAACATTATGTGTACACAGTATGTATAACATATCATTCTACAACATGAATCCCCACTAGTATACCACCCCTGAGGAGCAAAAGCCCGAAAGGAAGTAGAAGAAGCAGAGTTTATTTAGTCCCACCCCCAGTTTCCCCACTTAACAAGTGTGGTTGAAATTTGGTTTAGAAACTTTCTGTGATGATACAGTAGTGCACCTATAATAATGAAAAGACAATAAATGCACACATGTATAAAATAGAGTAAAATAAGTTAGTTAATTGTAAGTAATAAAATAGTAATATAATAATGTGGTAATAGTAATAATAATAATTGTGATTAAAGCAAAGTAGTAAAGGTTAAGATTATATAAGTAAACGGTAGGTAAAATAGAACTTTGATGTGAGGATTTGGATGTTAATGATAATTATTTCAAAAATGAGATGTGATGAGTTGAGTTGTAATTAGTTGAGTTGCGATGAGTTGAGTTTATCAAGTGACAAGGACTTTGACTCTCCAAGTTTGTATCTCAAAGTTGTAATACCATGAACGACTGCTGAGGTTAACCCCAATAGCCTTAACTCTCCTAGACTTACATTAAACCTCTAATAAACACTAGTTGATAATAAGTAATAAGATCTCAGGTCGAGGGTAAGGCTGTGATGTCTGCCGTGCCGGGCTTTGATTGGCTGATCTGCATGACAGGTTTCTGGACTGTAGTTGATCTTTTGGATAATTGGTTCTTGATAAATAGCTCAACTGCAATTGTGAATGTAGGTTACACCAAAAAGACTGTAAAATAATTCTGTTACATGGTGTTTTTTGTTTTTTTGTTAGGGTGCAAAAGTACACAAATTCAACATTACACAACCAGACGTGTACACTACACTTACATCGCACACAGCTTCTAAGTCTGACTGTCGGAGAATCACAGCACTGACTTTGTTACTTTATTACTGACTTTATTTTTCACTAATATCTGTAGGTAACGGAAAGTACTTTTTTGTTGTGTTTGTTAACATTGTTATATTTGTATTTTTGTTACATTGTTGCGTTTTACTTATTTTGCACTAGTGACTTTTTCTTAAACAATTAGTAAAAGGTAAAATCGAAATTATTTTATTATTTTTATACTTTTACGTTGTTTTATATTGTAGTTAAATGACAAAAAAAATGTGTTTGCCTAAAATTTTTGTCCTGTGTTTTATCATAATTAAATAACTAAAGGCAAAATCACAAAATTTTTCAACAGTCATGATATTTTTAGTAATAGGTATCGGTATCAGTTTCTGTGCTAGCCTTGTATTTTCCTTGGTATCAGATCGATACCCAAACTTCCAGTATCACCCACCCTTACTAGACGAGAATATTTTAAACTTCTTTTAGGTTTAAGGTGTATATTTTAATGGTATTTTTCCACCACATGCATATGTCTTCATTTGTTAACTGGGTCACACAAAGATAACAATTTATACTTTGACTCTGAACTCATGAGTGTATTTCTATTGACTGTGGTTTCTTTTTATAGCTTCGCTCACACACACACACACACACACACACA
>JAPTGZ010000005.1:11174660-11186378 GCA_029814645.1 Fowleria isostigma | reverse complement strand
AATGATCGAAGGGTTGGCGGTTTGAATCCCGCCTCCAACTGTCCGCATGTCAAAGTGTCCTTGGGCAAGACACTGAAGCCTAAATTGCTCCCAGTGAGGCCTGGTATTGCCTAGCATAGTGTCAGCCCACTGGTGTATGAATGGGAGAATGTGAACCTAATATTGTAAAGTGCTTTGAGTACCATTAATATGTAGAAAAGCGCTGTATAAGTACAGACCATTTACCATTTAACCATGTTCCCATTGTAGGATTTCAAAAATATAAGTAAAACCAAACATTACTGCCAAATGTCATGCAACACAGCCAAAATGATCAAGAAAAAGACAAAAAAAAAAGAAAAACATGGCTGAAACAAAACCCGAGGAGGACATAAGCGTTAAAAATGAATTGTGTTTGTGAGGTTTTACCCAGATGTTCCATATTTTACAGTTTTGTCAATTTTTCTCATTTACAGCCACTCAACTGTTCACCCAGTAATATTTAATTCTTTTGTACAGCAGACCCGAAGACATCTACACACATTAAAACTGAAGAATAGCTGCAGAATCCATACACATGCTATGGAAATGTTGTCAAAATTGATGGAGTGTGTACGTGATCCATTGTGTCGTGAAGTAATGTAGCATAAGTGAATTATGCTGGATGTGGTTTCCAACTTGTTAGCATCTGTCATCCAGAATCCCATCCATCCAGCCATCAAACAATATTCAAGGTCACTGACCCACTGACACTTCATCAGTTCTGTACTTTACCATAGTGATGCTCTGCATGAAATCATTCCCATCATACCTCTCCTGTCAATGCCAAGATTGGGCAGCTGACATAATCCATCTGTCCTGACAAACACACAAGCTGCCGGGGATACACATGACCTGCTGTGCATCAATAAGACTGCAGTAAGGAGCACGGAAATCCACATGTGGCTGGGAGGGCGTATGTGCCACAGTGTGTATATAGAGTATACAGGATATATATGTGACCTCAGTCGAAGGCACATAGATTGGACTAAACTGAAGACAGACCTACCACTCTGTAAATAATTCATGACCATGACTTCTTTTATACTCTTTTTATTCTCTCTTTCCTGCAAAGAAAGATCTTTAGACCCCTGCCATGTACCCATATTTGTTTCAATTTTGTATTTTTTACTGGTTTAAAAGGAGTGATGATTTGGTTTTTTTAAATGGAAAACATATTTCCATGTGGTCTGTATACAGTCGCAGAAAAAAATTATTACTCCACCCTATGTTTTCTTCAATTTCTTGTTCATTTTAATGTCTGATACAACTAAAGCTACGTTTGTTTAAACAAATATAATGATAACAACAAAAATAGCTCATAATAGTTTAATTTCAGAGCTGATATCTATCCATTTTTGTATGGTTTTATTGATAACAACCAAAATCACATAAGTTCCATGTTTGTTTTCTGTCTGTTTTAGTCACATAATACACACAGGAGTTTGTACTTGAAAGCATAACCATTGTTTTTGATGACTTTTGATGGTCTAATAATTTTTTCCACAACTGTAAACTATAAATTTGGGTCTAAATTCTTCATTAATTCAACTCCACAGGTCCATTTTCAACCCTATTTATGAGTAATGACACGAGAAAGGTTGTTTTGAGTGCTGGCCCTTTAAATGCAAATGAGCCACTTCACACCCCACCCCCTCCAGGCTGTTGACTGTGCTGCTCTGTCCCGTTCAGACACTTGTATTCATTAATACAACCGACAACTGAACATTTTAGGTAATGGGGTTGAAGTTTGGACACATTTTCAGTATGGACTGCAACCGCTGCTGACAAACAATTATGTCGTACTCGAAGAAATATTCATTGGAAATCTTGACCTTATTTGTGCAAATGTCATGACGTAACATAGCACGTTTTAGAAATCCCCTCGATTTTTTTCCCAAATGAATATAAAGATAGATCTGCAGCACCTGGAGGGTTCACATTCAAACTTTATGAACTATTAGAGTCTAAATACACAAAGACTTATAAAAGTGGGTTTAGATGAATATAACCCCTTTATTTTTTTTTCTCCTATCAAGCTCTACCTCCACTAAAACAAACACATTGATTTTTCTTTGTTTATCCCTGCTTTAATGTGAGTTTTTCTATATGTGACAGCAAAAGAAACCTTTATACCCAACACGATCCACCATTTTGTTTTTCTTTTTTTTTTTATTCTTTGTTTTTCTTTTCCAGAGCTGAACACGCTAAACCCCAGTAGATCTTAATAAAGTTCATCTGCCACCCCGTGATTTCTTTACTGTCAGTCCTTAAACCTAACCTTTTTAATAATGCAGTCACCCAAATCAGTTGTTATTGTGGTTGAATCTGATTAGTGTAACACAAATAATTGTCTAAACAATTTGCAATTTAGTTTTACAAGGGGGTAATTTCTGTGACACAGGGTTGACTGCCATTAAAATATTAATTCTTTCCCCCTTGGACTCAACCCATATATGTGTTACTATGTTTCAGTGTCATTTTTGCATTGCACACGTTCATTCTGTGGACCGGATTAGACCCTTTAGTAGGCCGGATATGGCCCCGGGCCGCATGTTTGAGACCCCTGATTCAGACCACTAGGAGACGGCTGCAGAAGGAAGAAGCTCTTGTCTCTTCTCATTTTATTTCCTACAATTTTACATCTAAATATTAGACTGTTTATTGGGCTTTTAATGGATGTATGAATTGGCACTGGACATGTTGGCTGTTAACATTTGTATTTGCCAAATAATTACACGCAATACTGGCTTAAAGCAGGCAAACATAAATGATGGTGCTGTTTATTTTTAATAATGAGAATGGGGATCATTTTTAATTACTTTTTTTTTTTTTTTTTTAATCTTGAAAAGTCTCCGATGTGTGAGTCGGTCCATGCCCTCCTGCCTCCTGCACTCATATCACACTTTTCTCACTTGTCGTTCCATCTCCTCCACCGGTCCTCCTGTTACAGTGACCGGATTTTGATGTAGGTCAACCTTTGACACAAAGTAAAAGAGGGAAAAAAAAAACGTCTGTCTGAAATTCAGTCTGCTGGAAACTAGAGCTGCACAATAGTATAGTGTTTGAGAATCATCATCGCAATGTACGTGAACGCAGTGGGTTTTCGTCTAATTTCGAGGGTACCTCACACACACTGCCAATTACAATCGTTCTTAATCAGTTTGCCGAAACAGATCACACCCCGTTCATGGAGTGAGTCACTGGTAACAGCATTGAAAAATGAGTAACAAAGAGAAAATCACCAAAAATTAAGAAGAAAATCATCAAAAACAAAGAAAGTCACCAAAAACAAAGACAAAAATCACCTAAAATGTAGAAAATCAACATAAACAAAGAACGTTACCGAAAACAAAGAAAATCATTTAAAAAAAAAAAATCACTGAAAATGAAGGAAATCACAGAAAACAAAGAAAATCACTGAAAATGTAGAAGAAAATCATCGAAAACAAAGAAGAAAATCACTAAAAATGAAGAGTATTACTGAAAATGAAGAAAATCATTGAAAACAAAGACTTGGTGCCAAAAAGAACAGCAGCGTCAGTTATGTAAAATTATTTCAGCTACAACAAGGATGAAACTGAAACGTGTTCTGCGTCGACAGTGTCTTATACCTGTCGACACAACGAGATGAAACGCAACTACATTGTTCGACCATTTACGTTGGCACCACATAGCTACTATATCCTGAGTGTTTTTTCATGTCGTAACATGTATTTTGGAGTTAAAAAACAAAATTACAATGTCAGTTTTTTTTCCAATGTGGTGCATCCCTAGCTGTGACTTTAGTTTTCTTTTGGCTGTGAGGGATTGCTCCATCTTTAATGGACACATACTCTCCTTAACTGTGCTTAGTAAGTGCTGTTTCACACATTTTTTCACTTTAACAAAAATCTCTGGTGTGATGTTCTTGTCCCTGATGTGCAAAGACAGAGGCTGTTGAAAAGTGGACATTAGGTTCATACATATTCCAGCAGCAAGTTCTATGAAAAATATCACACCTTTGTACATCCCCGCTTTCTTCTGGCGCTGAGAAAGGATATTTTCAATTTCAGAAGCACTCTCCTGTTTCTCCAGGCTTGGGTGGAGGTTAGGCTAAGGGTTAATAGGAAATAGTATTTTATTGATGCTATTCACCGTAGCCCAGAGATCGGACAGAACGGAGGCTGACTGGTGTGGCTGTGTCGAGGTGTTTCCAGCTGTCTGCCAGGTGAACAAATGCCATGGTGTGATGGATGTTATACCTCCGCCCATCGCGCCCCTCCCTGAGAGCAGGAGGCTGACAACGGAGCTCTACGGCCGATGACAATTAAATGTGACATACATGAACGCGTCGCGAACACAGCATTACAACAGTCATGAATCACACAGTAAGTGCTGAAAGTGTCTGATGGCTAAGATGTCGTCTCAGTATCCTGAGTGTTTGTAATTCACACCAAACTCCAGACACTGTGGTTCTCATCGCTGGTCCGAGGAGAACACTAAGCTATAGGATTTCCACTCACTTCCACTTACAGATTGATCAGCGTCAGTCAATAATAACTGAACACTTACATCTTAATTAGAGCCTCTGTGGGGAAGAACCGCTGCATACTGGGTGTCCTCTGTGGACTCAAACCCAGGACACCGGTGTTCATTTCACCGTTTTAACCATAGCTAAACATTTCCCTAATTCTCATGTTGTGTCTGGGTCTTATCCATTGATCGTTTTGTTCAGGGCCTTCAATAGAATTTGTGAGGGTTAACGAATGAATACATGAATACATATAGCTAATCTGAAGAACACAAACATTCGGGAAGCAGGGTGGCTGTGCAGGGTTTCCTCTATATACATTCACCAGCAGTGAATTCTCAGCGAAAGGCCCAGAGGCTGGGTTGGACATTCAAAGCATGTTAAGTTTCACTTTCTGTTTTCAGTCTGTTGCAGCTTTGTTGCACAAAAGAGTCCATAGGTTCCTTTATTACGAAAAGGTTCTTATTTTTTTAAATCAAATTGACAAAACCAAGTGAACCTGCTCCTCTTGTCCTTCGCCATGTCTCTGCTGCAGTGTTACCGTGAGGTCACATTCACAGCACCTCAGGGAATACTGTGAGGCATTCAGAAACACTCAGTAAATAACAGTGTTTGGCGTAAATGAACATTGAACATTCAGAAATACATAACATTTGTGGTGCCTGTTAATGCACAAATGACTGACCAGTATCTTGTAGAAATGTCTTGTGTCCCATAGGTAGTTATGGAGGGTACCCCTCCCCCCCATAACCCCCCTTCAATGGTCTCCTTCACTGTACCAAAAACATACTGAAAATGTATCAAACTGAAGACCTCTGTACCGAAACGTACCAAACTGAAATGTTTCTGTACCGCAACAACCCTAGTCGACGCTGAAGTACTTGGGTTTAGTCTGAATCAATTTAGAGTTTGTTTAACATGTTGTTTTGTTTCTGATGAAAAAAAAAAATTGAATAATTCTCATAGTCTGACGGTTGCATGTCCGGCTTCTGAACTCCAACTTGCACCGAGTCTGATCCTTAAGGGTTACGCTGGACTGTGAAAGTGTTTTTGATTCATCATAAAACTCCATCAGGGCCAAAATAGGCCGCCACAATCTGGGTAATTAATGGAAACACTGCAGTTGTGTGTATGCCAGGAAAATGTCAACTGGTGTTTACTTTATCTAGATATTGTCAGGATAACATAATCCTTTAATCCTTTATTAGTCCCACAGCAGGGACTGATGATGTCGGTCCAAAATGATGCAGAAATACAGTCTGTAGATGGATAACAACAACAAAATGCCACCATCCACAGCACACGCCTCCAGAAACTCAGCTGCATTTTATAAGAAGTGAGACAATAGTGAGTAATGATTCCACCTTAATGGACTGTCATATAATCTTCTGGCCAGGTCACCCAGCTGTATTTATAATATATATATTTGGCATGATTATTGAGACCCGTTTCACTCTGCATAACCTTGGTTTAAGTGAAGACTGATTTTTTTTTTTTTTTTTTTTTTTATGGCAGTTTCATACATTTTAAATTTCCGGTGCTCGTAAGATGAACATTAACTTAATCTAACCTGGTCAGTGGAAAATATTCTGGCAGCTTCTCTCTAGCTGTGAATTACGCAGCACTGGAGCATGCTGACAAACTGTTACTTTCCCTCTCCTGCAGGGAAAATGTGATTTATGTGTTTTGCTAAAGCTTTTGTTTGCCTGTAGATGATGAGCTTCATGACAAATACATGGAAGCCAAATAAATTGGCTTTGGCGGCATAAAAGAACAGGTGCATCTGCTGCCCTGAAAATGGCATATGCAACCGCTGATGAGCACAAACAAATGGTCAATGAGTCCAGTTCAGCGGGATTAAACCCAGCAAATCCACTCTGCAAATTAATTACAGCTTGAATGAAATGGAGTCCAGAAGGTGCTTTCCGGGAGAGGCTTAGTGGCCCTCCATGGTTGAAAGACCACATGTATGTGCCATATACCAGCTGCCTTTATATCCTATGGCCACAGTGGCCTATAAATCTGAGGGGAAATAAAACTAAGCACTTTATTAGTAGACATGGTTAGAAAACAAATGGAGACAAGAGTTAGGAAGAATAAGTATCAGGGAAATTAGGGCTGCATGATGTTGGAAAAACCAACATTGCACTTTTTTTTTTTAACCCTGTGATATATTTTGCAATATGAAAAAATACTCAGGAGGATATAATAGCTGTGTGGTGCTGATGTAAATAGTCAAACAAATTAGTTGTGTTATCTCTTATTGTGTCAACAGGAGCAAGGCAATGCCGACACAGACCATGTGTTTCAGTATCGTCCTTCATGTAGCTGAAATAATTCCAGATAACTGACATCGTTTTTCCTTTTTGGCACCAAGGCTTTATTTTTTGGTGATTTTCTCTTTTTTTTTTTGCTAATTTTTCAATGTAATTTTCAATGATATTACATGAGAACATGTGTTAAGTTTATTTTGCCTCCTACATTGCAGGACCTGCGATGTAGGGATAGGTACCTTTCACCTTCAAACCAATATGGTGCCAGTACTTGGTACCTGGGAAATGGTACTGGTACCTAACAGTACTATTTTCTGTACTGTTTGTGTGTTTTTTATGTGTTTTGATTAATTGAGCCCGAGAGCCTCACAATTGGAGGCCTGTCAGGGTTCGAATTCATTTATAGAGTAAAAAAGTGCACTAATCATGAAAGAATACAGGATGTTGTACATCATTTGAAACCGTCACTCCTGACTACATGATCATTTGTGGTGAACATTCTGTTTTGTGTGATTTATTTTAAATATTCATAAAAATTCAACCGTTTGCTCAATAACTAGTTCATCAATATCTGAGCATGCTCAGTGTGCAATGGAGGGCAAAACTCAGCGGTAATTGAGACCGACTTGCTATACAAATAAGCAGTTTGGACTTGTTGAGTTCATTTTTGTTTTTACTTTTTACGGTGTTGTCATTTTCCTTATTTTTTTTTTACTGTATTTTGTACAATTATGACCAACTAAATGAATTATCAAATATCAAAATCCATATAGCACTACCTCATCAATCTACTCAGTGCATTTCTGTCTTTACCGCTGTGGTACTTTATGCATAACACACAAACACCCCCTCAAACAAAAGTAGATAGTCCACAGATTCTAGACAAATCCATCAAAGCTTTAACATTAAAGCATCAGCGAGATATAAGCCAAAAAAGCAACAACAGATATCGCTTCATCAAATGTTAGTTGTAAACAAATCTCCTACCATATATGTTTCGAAGTGAAAACTTTGTTTTACCAGTAAATCCAAACGTGATATGTTTGTCCTACTTCCTGGTTATACTCATGTCATCCTGGATGTTGTTAGTCGGCTCTGGGACCCTTTAAGAATGAAAACGTCCGGCTCTTGTGCGTCCAATGCTGTTGTCGCATCAGGGAGCCATTCCTCCACTCTCTCCCAGACACACAATGAGATCTTGCGTTAAAGTACCAAAAGGTGGTACCATTTGACTTTACATGAATCGATACTCTGTACTACTGACAGAACCAATAAAAGTACCAAATTTAGTACCCATTCCTGCTGCAATGTAACTATTGTTACATTATCAACATTGTGTTGATGATACTCAAATGATATATTATGCAGCTCTAAGTAACATTCTCACAAACATAACTTTTCTGCACAAAAACATGATTTATAAACAAAACAAAGCAGAAATGCTTAATGGACCTGCACGGTCATTCCTATGCCAGCGACCCTCAAATCCAAAGACATCTGAGAATAATTAAATCTAAAGACATAGACTAGTTAAACAGTTGATTCAAAGCCATTTACTAGTCTTCAAAAGGAACCTTATTTTTCCGAGATGGATATCATCTATCGCCTTGAGCCACAGCTTAAAAGCGGATTCTTCTCTTTTTCCCAAACATCAAAATATTTTTTTTTAGCTATAATGAGACAGCAGGAACTTCTTTCCTGCTGTGTTTTCTTTAACACAGATGTGGTGTCTGAAATGCTGAGTATGAGTAAGAGAAGATCACATTCACTGTGGGTATAGAGAATCTCAGAGACAAGATTGCAGTTTTTTTTGTCCAATATCCATCTAAACAGAGACAGAGCAACATAATGCAGATGTGCCTGTGTCTGCTTTAGTTCATGCACCCCACTGTGAGGAAACATAATGAACACAAACCTGAAGAGACAGGGACTCTTTACATGTACACCATTATCCCAGTTGTATCCCATTTTTGATCATATTACCATCTGGATACTGTAGAAAACAGGAGCATGTAAACACTATGATACCACCATGAGAAACACTCGCACTAGTACTTTGATTGATTGATTGATTTCCAGCTTGTGCACTGTATATACAATACTGCTTCAATTCGCTGTAGATACATATATACACATACATTTCAAGTGGTAAATGATCTGAACTTGTATAGCGATTTTCCACACTTTCATGGTGCCCAAAGCGCTTTACAAAGCCTCACATTCACCCATTCATGCATACATGCATACACCAGTGGGCAGCTTCCACCATGCAAGGTGCTACCAGGTACCTCTGGGAGAAATTTAGGGTTCACTGTCTTGCCTAAGGACACTTTGCCATGTCAAAAGTTGGAGGCAGGATTCAAACCGTCGACCTTTCAGTCATTGGACGACCCACTCTACCAACTGAGCCACAGCCGCCCATTATGTGTGCACAAATATACATAGAGAAATATGTCGTAAACATTCATTAGTACACCAAGCTAACGTTAACACAACATACAAAACACAAATGTACCTATAAAAGAAAAAAAATACCAATAAAACACAACAGATTGTAGACACCAAGTTGTAATAATATACATATTATTACATGTACACAATATACATAAACATATACAATAATTCACTAATAATGTACAACCCTAATAGCCCAAAAGAGAGTGAGAAGAAGTAAAAGTTATTTTCTCCCACCCCCAGTTTGACTACTTACACATGTATGGTTTCATTTATGTCAAAGAAATTAGTTGTAAACATGCATTAGTACACCAAAACTAACTTTAACACAACATACAGAACACAAATAAACCTAATAAAGAGAAAATACTAATAAAACACAATAGATTATAGGCACCATTGTAATTGTTTGTACCGGAGGTTGTGATGCGTACAACATATCATGGTTATTCACGCTGAAATTTCAGTCACAGCTGCCAAACTTTGAGGTTACAGTGGCGGTAGAAAACAGGTCCATGTTGGTTTACAGCAGTCGTCGCTCTGTTAAATGTCAACTCTGCACTTTGGATTTATGTTATTATTCATCAGTAGTCCCCCATTGTCAGCGATGGAAGACGAGATCAACAGGTCGCCAAGTCCTGCAGATGTTTATTTTGTCATCATTTATTTTGTGACCATGTAGGACAAGGAGGATAAAGATCTGCAGACGTGACAGATGGCAGAGGGTCATCACAGTGGAGTTCAACGACTTTTATGTTAATCCGCAGAGCGATGTTTCTGTAGTGTTTTTCATCGTGACCTGACTTGTTGTGTTGTTAGTGTTTGGGGAAGCTGAAGTCCTATTGGTTGTTTCACTACAGTCTTTCTGATGCATTGTCTATGTGATCTCTGAAGTGTAGTTGAACCAGGATAAATTGGTATAAGGTTTGTACATATAACAGTATTCTGGATACTTTCAGAGTACTGAGAGTATTCAAGCTTCTCAAAACCAAAATAAGGTCTGGGATACTGAACTCAGGGGCTGCAGTATTTACATATGAATACTCAAAAAGAGGATACTTGTAAGGTTGGGCAATACAGTTTAAAATAAAATCTGTTTTTTTTCCACAAAATATTTGATTTACAATTTTTTCCTACTTTTTAAAGAAAAAAATAAGTACGAAAGAGAAAGAGGCATGCGTCATGGTACTTGTGGAAAACTCCCTCCCCCCGCCCTTATGTCTTATTCCCCCTGTTTTATTCATGTCAGTCAGCTTTTGTCAGATTTGCCATATGTGCATTACATACAAAAAATGGAAATTACAAGACTCAAGGCCCTGCGGTCTAAAATGAGCATTGTAGAAAAAATGGATAATTAAAGCTGCAAGCAGCATTGGGTGGGACCTTGCACCATGTGTACTTCTTCCTGACACCGTCGACGCCTCAGCTCTACTCCTACCTGGAACCCCCCACCCTTGTGTGTTTGTTCACCTTTCATCCCTCCAGAACTCCAGCGCTCCTTTGCTGAAACCATCATCACCTTTTAATGAGGCTTTTATTTTGAAAAGCCCCACAGTGTGTTTGTGTGTGCATGATAATCATTTTTGTTGAATTAAAATTGTACAAAGATTTGAGCGTTTTTGCCATTAAAATGAAGAAAATTGTCAATCCTAATTATTTAGCACTTTAATGGGGCTTTTATTTTGAAAAACACAACTGTGTGTTTATGTGTGTATGGCAAAGAGTCTTTATTTTTATTCAAATTGTACACACAGTTGAGTGTTTGGTCATAAAAATGAAGAAAAATAATGAATACTCAGCATTTTTAATAAAGTTTTTTCAAGTTTATTACAGATATTTGAATTTATATCTTAATTTAATTAAATTTACTAAAATTTAATTTAATTACATTTTAGTTTTAAAAAATGTAAGAAACAAAATAAAAAAAGTACTTTTAAAGACAAATTGCTAACTTCCTGTTGGAGTTAGCTCATGGGTATCAGTGTATGATTTGTCAGGCTCGATGAGACCAACATTTTGGCATTTGTGTCATGTCTGTACTACATTCCTACTGTGTGCTTTGGTGTTGCATGAAATTGTTTGCCAGACATGACATATATTCCAAATTTGGTGAGTTTTGGATCATGATGAGGGGGTGAAAGTGCAGTATGAAGTGGAGTCCCTATATATCAAAAGAATATCAAAATAGAATAGGATATAACTATATAGCTTTAACCTATAAACACTAAGCATTAAACAGTACATGGACTACAACAATAAACAGCAGGGGGTTGAGGAGATAATAAACACAGAATAAGAGCAACAGGGAAGTTAAACAGATGAGGTAGTGCTAACCGAAATTACTGTTTTAAAATGACATATGTCAATTTCACTTTCAGTTTTACGTCTGTAAGGTCTCCGTATACTCATTGTAAGGTAGGCTACCGCATGGACCCCGACATCTGCTGACTCAGCCCCCCC
>JAPTGZ010000005.1:11142386-11154727 GCA_029814645.1 Fowleria isostigma | reverse complement strand
TTATTAAATGTATTGTATATTTGTAGATCCACTGTGATCTGTAAAAGATAATCTGAGACATAATATTGTTAAAATTGCACTTTGTTTTCTTAAGATATTCCAGTTTTTTTATGTTATTCACACTGGCTCAAAGGATAGTTTGTAGATGTAAACATTTTCATGGTATAATTTTACTGTTCTTGCTCTAAAACAGAGGGAATTTTGGATTTGTCATTATTTATATATAATTATGGTATTATTTTTTTTGGTACTGCCCCCGCTTCAGGTCAAATTTGGCTGAATGTGGCCCCTGAACTAAATGAGTTTGAGACCCCTGATTTAGAGACCCTCTACTAAGTTGTGGTCCATTTTTGAATTTTTTTTTTTTTTTATTTTTCATTTGTTAATTACATCTGAGAACAGAGGCTGTATCTGCGGCGACAGGTCTGTATGACAGCCAGCCTGTGGAGCTGGATTTTCAGAAGAGTTTCTTTCATTTAGCTCCACAGTAGTTATGGTTAGTAGATTCCACTAACAAGGCTGTAAAATAACTTCACTATGCACGGCTTGATTACACTGACCATTTTACCCAGTCAGTAAGATAGCACTTATCATTATCTCAGCTCCCATAGTTCCACTCCTTTTGTCCAAATATGGTCAGTTAATGGTCAAAAATCCCAAACTTTTGGCTTCAAAAGAGCAGTTCATAAACCAATGGATGATGTCACCGTTCCTAATCCACCAATTATGCACCGTCTGTGATGTGAACATGAAGGGTACAAGTTATTCAGCAAAACAAATTCACATTCATTTCATTTCTCCCTTGTAATTGACATGATTAATGTTGTTAATTTCAGTCCTGTTTGGCTTCTCTTTAAATTTCCCCTTTACATTGTGATTGGTTTTGTCTCCGTATTAAAGTTTACTGTCAAAGAAATAATATGAATAAAATACAAAAATCCCAGCAAAGACAGTGTGGTTCCAACACAATTATTCCCTGAGCCGCTAATTATGATCCTTAAGTTGATATTTTACTGTCAGTCATGGCTGTTGTGAAAGGTAACAGCTTCTGCAAGTGTGCACTCTCAGATGAGGACTTCCTCTTAAATCAAGCCGGCAGAGTTGTCATCCTGTCTTTGGTTCAAATAAATTACACACATAGCTCCAAATGGAAAATCTTATGAGTTGAAGCATGAAATTTATCTTAATAACAAGGCATGTCGATAGGGTAGAGTTTATAGATTCTCCCGTGACTCATCAGATGAGAAGAAGTGGGAGAAAAAAAAACAAAGTCCCAATACTTTGTCACTATGCTGAAGTATAGTTTTTAGCTGAGTATTTGTACTTCCTACTCTGGTAGGGAAAGATGGAGTAAAGGGATTTTCAAATCACTGTTAAGTGTTTGTTTTTTTTTTCCTCACAGTCAAATAGAAAGGATAGAAAAATGAGGAGAGAAGAAGAAGAAAAGTTCAAGAGGTTACAAGATAGAAATGTTGTGAAATTTCTAATAAGACCAAAACGACAAGTGTTTCCAGGCACAACGAAGCCTGCCCCCTCACGTGTATTTTGCCCATTATGAGTAAATGTGAAGAATTTTAAAAGTCATAACAAATTTAAACTTTGACCTACTTTTTCCAAAATGTAATGAGACCTATACTGCATCACCGGTAATCTATAAACCCAATTTTACATGAATTGAATCAATAATTTTGCTGCTAAAGTATTTACAAACAAACGAACCGCACCAAAATCAATGCACAGTAAAAAATGCAGTGTCAGTATTTCAGTCAAGCTATTTTAATGTAGATAGAGTATTTCTAACTCTATGGAGAGCAAACCAGCTCTGACAGTAGAGTTAAAAGTCAGTGTAAAGTTCTGCACAGATGCACTGTAAAATTCAACTGTACAGAGTGATGATTAGTGCCAGTCTGCCACATTGCATTGTGGGTACTGGACATTTTACTCATTGTGTTCTATTTTATGTGCAACAGTTCAGAGGGGGGTTTTGTGTTAATGTGTATTTAGGTTTATGTGTCTGTTTAACAATGTTTATTGGCCTTTTTATGTTTATCTTTTATTAATGTGACACCATTAGTCAACCCTGTAGACAAAACAATGTCCAACCGGATTGTGTCTGTGAAGCCGTCATTGTGTTATAAGTGAGGAGACCTTAGCTCTTTCAAAGTAAAAGCATTTCCTGGGGTGTTTGAAACCCATAGTATGATGTGTAAGGGCCACATAAGAAAAACAAATCGCTTGTTACTACGAGAATAAAGTCATAATTTACGATAACAAAGTCATAATATTACTAGAATAAAGTCGTAGTTTTAAAAACTCGAAATAGTGTTGTACTTTAATGGTCGTAATATTTTGGAATTAGTTTGATGGTCAGAGTTGCCTGTTACAGTGAACGCAACAAGTGAAACAGCAACGTCACTTCTGTTGGACTGGACCAACCTTATTCTCGTAATATTATGACTTTACTCTCGAAATATTCTGACTTTATTCTCATAATATTATGAGTTTTTTAAAACTACAACTTTATTCTTGTTATATTACAACTTTGTTTTTGAAATATTACGAGTTTTTTAAAACTACAACTTTATTCTTGTAATATTATGACTTTATTCTCGTAGTGACAAGAGATTTGTTTTTCATATGTGACCCTTCTACACCGTCATACCATAGAGCTAATTTTCTTCCTGAAATTGTAAAAGTAACAATAATATATTTAATCTATCCTTATGACCCAAAGAGCACATTCAGTATTAGTGGAGGGTGAAAACTGATGAAGAAAATAACACTGACCAGAAATAAGCATCAACACATTATAGAGTCAAACTAAATTCAGGGTAAAAATATCTCTGTGAAGTGTAATCATATTACTCTCAGCGTGAAAACACCACCATGTTAAATATTTTTACACATTTCGTTGTTAATTTTGACAATGCATTGAGTAGCATTAACTCTAAAATTTTTTACTCTAATTTTTAGTGCGACTAAATGTTATCTGTGATGGAGTTAAATTCTCTAAGAGTTACATTGATGTTCTGTATTTTTTTTTTACTGTGTTCCCTTTTCCTCCCCTTTGGGGGTCAGGGTAATAAGACCTGTAAAAGGATAAAGTCACAAAAGATGGAACATAACAAGACTGAAACCACGTAAAAGTGTAAAAGTAATATAAAGAATGTAACATGACAAAACTGACATTAATGTCCGGCTGTGACACTGAACAGCCATGTCAGAGATGTTCTTTATTGTCATTATATTATTTAAATGCATATGTCTATCAACTTGGCAGGAGGTGGAATGGCGGATTATAGACTTTGTTTAACACCAGCTGATTTCACATTGTGTTCCTGAGACATTATGTTCAGTTAATTTACATAAAAACAGCTGAGATATCCCTCAAACAGCCTACTTTACATTTTTATACTTTACATACTTTCCCTCATTTTTAAATCTGAGGTTATTTACTGGATAAATATAATGTGTGTACTTTCACCACCTCCGCAGATGATTGGTGATAATTTCAGCAGAAAATAGTCGGATAGAGGTCACCCTCCGCAGAGCTAATATTCAGGCTGCGTTTTGTTGGAGGGGTTGTTTAAATGTTGACTCACTGTTGTTTTGCTGCTGAGTGACAAATACATGAGCTGACAGAAGCCTGAGAGGTCAGCCTGCTGGCCTGTCATCTGATAGTGTGAGGCATTCTGCTGAATGACTGAAAGGATTGGACCAGACATGAGACACTGATCGTCAAACAGCGGCTGACCCTGCGATAAGCTGACCTGCAGCTGTTATCAGAGCTCTCCGAGGCTCGCCCATATTGTGGATATGTGATGAAATATTGAATTTGTGATAAAAATCCCTGTGAAACAAGATTGAAATGATGCGGCGTCTCTGACGTGGAGCTGCAGTCTCGTGGGGCCGTGGTCTGGCGTGTCGTCCGGCCTTCGCGGTAAATCATAGGTGCACCGTCAGTTCAGCTCTTTCCTTGAAGATATAGTGTCCTGTTGAATGACTCGGTGGGTGACTGATGCCGTCCCACCTGACAGATGGCCTTTTTCTGTTGGATTCAGTCAGACAGTGGGGCTTCTCATCACTCTGTCTGTCCGGCTCCATGTATCCCATCTGCATCATTACACACAGTACGCTAGAGAAACCACTGTGCCTGTCATCTGTTCAACAGCTTTAACCCACCTGTGTGCAAGTTCAGACAACTGACACCATGTGGCTAAACAAGACATAACTATTCCTACGAAGCGGTGAATAGTTGTATGTACCAAAAGGACAAAAACATTCCCATAGTCTGTTACCATACTCTTTGACCTTGTGAAAAACATATTGAATATGAATGAACCAATTTATACCAGTATACAGTTGTGAAAAAAATTATTAGACTGCCCTATGTTTTTTTCAATTTCTTGTTCATTTTAATGCCCGGTACAACGAAAGGTACATTTATTTGGACAAATATAATGACAACAACAGAAATAGCTCATAACAGTTTAATTTATGAGCTGATATCTATTCATTTTCCTTTTTCCAAATCAGTGCTGTTAGTCATTCCATGTTTTCTTTTGTGTCTGTTTTAGTCACACAATACACACAGGAGATAGTACTTGATTGCATAACCATTATTTTTGATGACTTTTGATGGTCTAATTTTCTATTCTTTGTCACAGCTATAATTGAGAGACTTTTGAAGTCCATGAAATCTCGCATACATCTTTATTAAAAGTAAAAAAAAACAACTAATGTTTTTTTATGTTCATTATGATCATGTCTTTAAAAATTCCATAATTATTTAATTACAGAAACAATTACTTATTCATAAGTTATTAAATTATTTATAAATAACTAGATGTACTAAAATGTTAACTAAATAACCACACAACTTTAATAACAACCACCCTCTAATTAGCTAAACAATAATAAAACACTGATTCATTTTCCTGTCAGGGCCCTTGATCAGGATACTGATAAAAGGCTTGAGTAGGTCTCCGGGAGTCTTTAATGGAATCTCACTGCCCTAAATCACTAATGCCAATGCTAATGCTAATGCTAATGCCAGTGCTAAGTGCTGTGTGTGTTAAGATGGGTAAAATACAGAGATCAGTCCAGTGAGGTGACCATACTTACACTATACCTTTGGAAATGTTATTGTACATGAGTATGTATTTCACCTTGTTTTTAGCAGTGTCTGGTATCGGGTCCATCAGGCAATGCAAGGACAGCTTCCAGTGACTCTGTCATTAGATGAGAACATAATGTACATATGACCTGGACTGGACACTCTGTCTGACCCAACCAAGTTAATGAATGCTTGTCATTGATCTAGATTAATATATAAGTAGTGTACATTATTTTTTTCTCTTTCCAATTCATTTTTAATGTCAAATAGACATGTTGTGGACTACAGGGTCTACGTCAAGCTGAAGGTGAACTTGTTAACATCAAGGGTAATAAGTTTAGTGTAGTTTATGTTTTTCATGGTCACACGGGATGCAAACCATCAGTCATTGTCGAGTGTTTCAACCTGCTTTACCTCTGTGTTTTCCACTCTGGCTTTATGTGCTATATAGTAGGAACTACAGACGACTTTGACTTTTTTCTGTATTGACACCCTAGTTGAGCATAAAAAATATTTAATAGATATCAACATGAAACTTCCCTAGTTGATTAGGTACAGTAAGATAAAAATTTTTTAGTATTAAAAGTTTTAATAAGTATTGTCTTTAAATATGCAAATGAGGCATTATCTCATTAAGTATGTGCAAATGTATTGCTTTCTTTTTCTTGAAAGTCACGGAGTTAGAAGCATTTTTGGAGGTTCTGCAGTAAGCTAAACATAGAAGTGACGGTAGACACCACATGATGTGTTAGCGGAAACCGGCCTTAGCCAATGAGATTTCATCATTAGCATTAAATCTCCCTATGGACATTCTCGGTTGGTTCCTGATCAAGAATGAAAAATTTTTATTTGTCACATGTAAATATACAGGTACACTCACAGTGAAATGGAATTGCAACCCCCTTATTTGGATTACATAGTATCACACAAAAGAGTCAGAGCTGAACAATGACACCAGTTACAATAGACTTCAGTAAACAGACAAAACTTGGTATGTTAGTTTGGAATGCCATCTTCTTGGTAAATTCGGGAGAAACTTACCACCGCAAGTAAACACACTGCAACAAAATAAATATTTTAATTTATATTTTCAATGTTTTATCTATAGCAGCTTGAAAGAACACATTGAAGGAGTAAACTTGGCCAAAATCTCAAAATTGACCACTGGATGAAAAATTGATGTTTTTGCCTGTCGTGTCTCGCCTAAATCTAAAACTAAATCTTAATATATAACAGTTACATCATCTTACATCATATTCTATCATCTATGACTGTAACATCACTGGACAGCTGTGTGACTCCACAAACCAGAAGGTTGGTGATTTGAACCCTGACCTCTGTCCACAACGTAAAGTGTTCTTGAACCCACTGAACCCCAGTTTGTCCTCGTAGTTCTAGAGCATTATCCACATTATGCGAGTCCATGTAAATGGAAATATAAAATATGGAACATGTGATGCCATGTGATATGGTATCAGATGTTGTAACATGGGATTTTACACTAGCATCATACATGACACCATAAATGTCCCCAAACCACAGTCTGTTTGTAGTTTCCACATCTCTATTTGTGTTTACAGGCAGATAGATTCATGTGTTTTTTTCTGTACTTATTTGGCACAGTTTTCTCACTGCACAACAGTTTCTGAAATTACTGTTTGACTCACCAGCCAAGGGGATTGTGAGATGAAAACAATCCACCAGCCAAAATATTTGCCCATTGGGTATGACTTACGTATTTAATTATTAGGAAATGCTGCATTAAATCAAACTGAAAGTGATGAGATCCTTGCTGAACTGTTGTACATAGATATTGCAGAGTTTGCTGAGAACAATTTAAAAAGTTTATTTTTTTTAATAGAGTTTTGAAAATATTCCTATGGAAAAACTAATCAAATTCTAATATTTAGCATCTAAGTTCTAAAATTTTGCAGTGGAAGAATTGGACGCAGTTGACAATAGAGCTGCTGTGGACCTCCGTGGCGATCCGAGCCCTTTTGGTTCATCGCGGTCTGAGGGGTTGTGCCCTGTGCTGACGAACAGGACTCACAGCCGAGCCAGGCCAGCTGGCCGCCACAGCCCCTCAGCTCCTGGTCCGTTTTCTGGGATGTTCTTACCCAGGCTGTAACATCCGTAATGACAACAGTTATTCTAAAAAGTTGTGGTGTCGCAAGAAGCAGAAATATATAGAAGTGGGTGTGGCCTGAGTTCTACCAATCACCAGACATCTGCATCATATAGTTCCTATGGAACTTTAAAAAGACCCTGACTGAGAGTAGGAGCTAAAATGGTTATAGGAACTATGGTCATGGTTCATAGTTCTTATGCTGTCCAACTGCGTGAAAAAAAGGCCTAATTCCTGAAAAGGTTATAGGAACTACAAAAGGTTCCTACGGTGTGAAAGGGCCTTAAAACACAGAAGAGACCACCATGATGGTTTCTATTCGATCCATGACCAATTGACAGAATATGAACCTGGATTTCCTTGGTTGATTTTGGACACAAAAAATAAAACCCTTTCTTACTCTTACTCTTCTTTCAAAACTACAACTACTTACCCTCTCACACAGATGCTCTTTTGGACCCAAAATTTGGTAGTTTGGTTGAAGATGAGTAGCTACTTGTTAATATTGACATAATTCAGTTAGTTTTGAGAAAATACTATCTTTATCATAAGACATAACACGGTTAAATCTGAACACACATACACATAAATAAGAACAATTTTCCTTGATACTTTTTCCTCCATGGAAATATAGAAAAATGCTGTAACTGGAACTTGCCAAAGAATCATCACATTTTTCAATTTTTTTCCCAGTATCGCATTAAAACAGCTGTAGTTGTCTATAGATTCATGGGCATAGTGCACACAGGAGCTGCTAACAGCTAATTCAGCAAACTTTTATTTGCCAAGAGAATGGAAAGCTGCAGTCCTCAGCTTAGCTCACTAAATCATACTGCAGCCCCAGTATATATTCTTCAGAAGCATTATTGTAACTATTGTTCCAAACCGTAGGGGTATGGGAAGAACAATGTCAAATGGGTAAAAAAAACAAAACAAAAAACCCTGACTTCAAGGAATAGTTGAACATTTTAGGAAGTACACTCTCTTTTATCTGGCTGAGATTGAAATATGAGAATCGATAGTGCTTTAATGTCTGTGTGAAATATAAACACAGAGTCAGCAGCTGGTTACACCCAGTTACTTGAGAATAACAGTCAGACTGACTTTGTCCAAATATATTTCTGCCTCCGAGTACCTCTAAAGTCCAGTAAAGGACACAGACAACTAGCTGTGTTACCCTGTTTCAGGTCTGGCTAACAAAAGATATTACACGCCAATGATAAGGACAGTGTTCTGCTCGAAAAAACGTCTTGTTGTTGAGGCCAGCCTCGAGACTAAGACCAAATGTTAGACATTATTATTACAATACGACTACACAGTACAAGTAAAGCTGGATTTATGGTTGCACAGACTTTACGCGTCACTGCCTACACCGTCACTGTGGACAGTGACGCGTTGGCCCACAGAGCCTTAACGTGCACCTCTTCCAGATAGTACCTACACGGAATGACAACGCAGAAACACCGCCTCCTAGTTGGCCAATTTATGATTATGTGACACCAGGACTATACAGAACACATTTTGTGGGGCTCCACCATATATATTTAATTTGTTTTTGTTCATTACTTATTTCACTTTTGTTCTTCCCTGTTACTTTTTGCTTCTGAAAAACCTGTGTGGCTATTCATATTATTATTATCCTGATGGTCATTATCAGGCTTCTACAGAGCTGGATGATAGGCTGATCATTTGAACCAGGTGTGTAGGAAGAGGGATGCATCTTAAACATGCAGGATAGTAGTTCTCCAGGACCAGGGTTGGTCACCCCTATCCCTGTAGAATTGTGATAAAAAGTTACTAATAATTCAACATCGACTTAGGTAGTTGTGTACTGCTGTAGGATAAACACATATGTGGTAATAATATCCGGGTGTACTATAAACAGATGGAAAGCATTTAGCAACAATCTAAAACATATCAGATACCAAAAACTATAGGGCGTCATGACTGAAAGTTTATTCATTCATTTATTTATTTGTTTCAAGCAGAAGAAAAAACAAAAAAAAAAAAATAGGCATTTTAAGTGCACAAGAAACTAGATAACAGAATAAATACATGATGAATAAAAAATAATCAAGACCCTAGTGAGGATAAAGCAGGTTCAGAAAATGAATGAATGAATGAAAGACCATATAGTAATTGCCATGTACACTAGTAATAACAAAATAAATTCAATAAGTACCGCTCAAAAAGGATTGAAGAGAAGAAAATATATTAAATCCCACCCCCATCTCACATTTATACAACTTAACACATTACTTTTACTTCCTTGATGATAAAGTTACATCTGTGTAGTCATAATAATGTAAATAACAGATAGGAAAACTGATGTATATTGCACTTAATAACTATATAATTGATAGTCTGCATAATTTGTCATACAATATATTTAACAGTAATGATATACCAACACTGGTAATGGAGGTGACACATACCAACATGGTAGACAACAACAATTACATACCAACAATGTTAAGAGAGAGCCAAAGATGTAATGATCCACCAAATAGCGCTAAGCCCCGCCCTCCCTGTACTGTGACCCGACCAAATGTTTGTAAAGTGCTTTAAAGCTATGGATGCTTTTGACATTGCTTGTGGTGTAGATCCAGACTGTTCCATAGTTTAAATCAAAATAAAACAATATATCGCCTTACCTTGCAATGCAAAAACATCATTGTTCTGTTATACATTTATTTTGTACATAAATCGTCAAAACAATGAGAAATCCATGTTAACCTGCCAGCGGGAATGAACCACAGGAGAAAGTTTGCCAAACCTAGCAACTGTAACTATGGGGGGTGAATTGGCAGCCATGCAAACATAGTTTATCACCACCAGAGTGTAAATATGAGAGGGAATGAATACTGCATCAATAATGTAAAGTGCTTTGGGTGCCTTTGAAAAGCGCTATAGAAATCTAATCCATTATAATTGTTATTATAAAACAGACTTATTATTTAAAGCAGAAATCTTGATGATATCCTAATACAGATGAGTGCAGTCTATGAGCTTTATTCAGTGTGTGATACAGTCTGTGGAGGCTTAGTGTTGATTCATTGGTGGTGGTTTTTAGCTCGAAGTGCAACTTTTCTCCTGCAGTTAAGAGTTTGGAATACTACACATAACCTCTTTAAAAAATGACACCTAAATAGTATTTTCATAAATTAAAGATACGTTTTAGATAAAGTTTGGGTCTGTCGAGTTCATGTCTGACAGTCTTTACTGGAACTAATCACCAATGTGGCATTCTGAATCTGATATGATTAGATTATCATGAACTCGGCTCCGATGATCAGGAAGTACTGGGCATGTTGGGTTCCTGATCAGTACAATCCCAGACGCTCTCCGAAAACCTTGTTGCCGTTTGACCACAGGATGTGCAGACCCTTTCCGTTTGCTGTGCCGTTGCTGACAGCTCGTATGATGCCAATACGTTTTGACAGCTCCCAGCCTCCAGCACTTATTGAGCAAGTGCAGCTGACACATTCATTCCCAAAGTCATTGAGTACACGACACCCTGGGGCGCTCACATCCTCATGGAAAAGCAGTTCAGTGTCACTATCTCATGACCTGTTTCCAAAGTCCTGAATGCGTATTGTGCGGCGTCTCATCCTGTGCGTGCGTGACAGGATGTATGATACATTTCTGCTGCTACGGAGGCACAGTGCACTCATCTCTGCATGAAGACTGAGCATCTTGTCCAATCATCAAGCTGTGTGTTCTGTGGGCTGCATGACCACACACTGTAGCCAATCAGTGTTTACAGTCTCCGCCCCAGGTCCGCTTATGCCAGATATACACCCAATGATTTTTCACACGATTTCACTGTCAGACAAATTTCCACTGTCGGAATAAAATTATGGAAGTTTTGCCAGAGTTGTGACGCTCATCTTGTGTTATTTGATGTGAGGTGGTCATAAAATTCCATCTGAGCAGCCGCAGCCTTAAAACACTCCCTGTATTCTAGTGAAGTCCCACCTGTTCTGTGTTTAATATGGTTTTAGTCTTGGCTGTTGCAAATAGTTTAGGGACATGTATCAATGTGGGAATTACTGATACTTATCCCCTTGGCTTAGAGTTTTCAGGCAGCTGTACTTTGAGTATTTGCTGGGAGATTTTCTTCTTTATTAACAGAATTATCTTAAGTTCCTTCTTTCAAATATAGGGTTATTTCATTAGTTTTAACACAGTTGAGGGGAATCACTGATTATTTTAGTTTGTTCTCATTGTGTTTACCTACCCAACACCAAGATCTGTTTGAGCCTAAATCAACCTAAAATGGAAACAGAAGGTTTTGACACAACTTCGCCAACAGTCCCGATAAGGTACGGAACAGGGACGTTGTTGTGACAGAAGCAACTGAAGCTACCCTCACACAAGCTAATCATCGTTGGCCACTGGTTGGAACAAGTAGTCTGGAAGGAAAAAAAATCGATTCGAAACTGTATCATGGACCCAAAATCGGGATTCGAATTGTATCGTGGGGTGAGTGTATCCTTCCATCCCTCTTAAAATCGCAGACTCACTGGTTATTAGCACAAAGGAGAAACAGCAGATTACCCGCAAATTGGTTTTCAGGTGGGGAATACTGCACACCCCCCCACTCTCCAGTCTAAAATTTTTTGGGCCGGGAGGGCAGCAGGGGGCTCATGATGTTGTTAGTAGGGCTTTGCTCAAAAAAGGTCAGGAACCACTGCTCTAGAGTGAAATAAAGATCTGCTATATGCCAAATGCTGCTGGAGTACTTGATCTGGACCTAAATGAATGAAATAAAAGGAAACGGAAAAGATGGTGCATACATACATTGGTGCATATCACACACATCAAACATAAGAAGATGGAAAAAAAGACAAAAATGGCATTTAAATTAAATAGCATGAAGAAAAGACACTATAATGTTCTGAGTTGTTGACATTGAAAACTGTTCATGTTAATCATTTCCAGTATAGATTTTTGTATCTCCGCGTTTACAGGAGGATTTTTGCCGCCTCTGCACAGATTGAGTCTTTAAGTGAAGTTGTAAACGGTGTGTGTGTGTGTGTGTGTGTGTGTGTGTGTGTGTGTGTGTGTGTGTGTGTGTGTGTGTGTGTGTGTGTGTGT
>JAPTGZ010000005.1:11111790-11130818 GCA_029814645.1 Fowleria isostigma | reverse complement strand
TCATCATACACTTTTATAAACACCACAAACTCAATCAGATTTAAATAATCAAACTGTAATGTTTGTATATGCTTAAGCATTTGTTATTGGTACAATCATTAATAAATATGATAATATAGCCTCATCATAATATTCTGTTTTAGTCACAGATAGACACTAGTACTACTGTTGTCTCCTGAAAAAGCCTCGGATCCCGCAGCACGGGCTCACCTTATCGACCAAACTATTCAGTGATACAGTCGCGGAAAAAAATCATGGGAGCACCCAATCTTTTCTTCAATGTCTTGTTCATTTTAATGCCTGGTACAACTAAAGGTACATATTTTTGGACAAATATAATGATAACAACCAAAAAAGCTCTTAAGAGTTTAAGTGCTGATCCATTTTCTCTGGTTTTCTTGATAATAACCAAAATCACATCAGTTCTTACATCAATATGTCATTGTACTGAAAAAACAGTGCTTTTAGACATTCCATGTTTTCTTTTCTGTCTGTTTTAGTCACATGATACACACAAGCGTTAGTACTTGATTGCATAACCATTATTCTTGATTATTTTTGATGGTCTGATAGTTTTTTATGTGACTGTATATCAGGGACAATGAAGCTTAAACAGGCTAACAGAAATGTATTGCCTGTGAACAGAACAATCGCTCAGTCGATGACGAAATTGTTTGTCAACTCCGCTTTCGTTGGATAGTAACAGATTCCTTCCATACCGCCACCGACTGTTTCAACCCTATGACACCCACTTATTCTCAGGCACGTGCTTGTCAACGAAACATCTGCAAGAAAGATGTGAGCATATCCAGGTGCAGCACAGATCTGAATAAACACTCTGAAAACGACCTCAACCTGTGCTTTTCTTCAAGCATGGAATGGGTTGTTTTTGGATAAAATGCAATAAAAACACAGTTGAAAATAAAAATGTGTTATTTATGTTTGTGCAGCGACACTGTGGGGGTTAGGTCAAAAATTGCAAAAATAGTTGGATTTGTTCTTTCATGGAAGGCAAGTTGTTCCAGTAAAAATAAGTGAGCATACAGCTGACTGTTCTGAGTAATCATTACCAAAGGGCTCAGATGGGCAGATGAGCGCCTAATGGGTTTTTACTCGAAAAAGCCTCAAAATCTGGGGGGAGAACTGGAGTGATTGATCAAATTTGCAGAACAAATTGCAGTGATTGGATGAAATTGCACGTAGCTCATACAGAATCCACAGGGATAATTTGAAGTTAAATTAGTTCTTTAGATGTTCACGATATTCAGCTATATGGATGCCGTGGCTCAGGTGGTTTTGTGTATATCACAGGTTAAAATGTTACTGTAGCCATTTTGATTTAATACTAAATAAACTAAGGCCATGTGCTTTATGTTTATCTCATATATTCTTTCTGTGCCCTGTTTTTCTTCTCTTGCCATGTCCAGTAAAGGTACAAAAACAAATTTCTAAAGAATTAAGCACATACTTCTATTCAGAACTTTGCACACGGTACATGTTTGTCCATTCTTTGTAGAATATTCCAATAGTTGACACTGGGTTTGGGTATATTTTCATGTACTGATTTACTTTCTGGGTTTTTCCTGCTGCCTCCTTTCGTTTTGCCTTCGCCTCACTTTTGTGTTCTCCATTTGACCTGCTGAGCTCAAGAAGGTGAAACGTCGAATGTATGATTGCATGTTCTTGCTGATGGGCTCCAGGGCCACTCAGACAAAGTGACATGCACCATTTATTCACCCATTGTCAGAAATCACCAGCGCCTGCCTGGAATTTATTAGAGTTAACCCTCCAATTGTAATCAGCAGATATTCTGGGGTTAGGTGTGGAGCCCCGGGGAAATTAGTGCACCACTCAAGACCTCATATTTCATTTTCTTCTCATTCCCATTCAACGCACCCTCCAGGAATTACAATCCATGACCCTTGCCACTTTGACAAATTTGACGCCTGCAAGGGTGTGTACCAAAGGGAAGAGAGCAGGCAGGTTGAGGTCAGGTGTTTAATGTAGAGGTGGAGGGAGATCGAACACGGTGCTGTAATGCATTTGAACTCATTCATTGTTAACCATGTATCAGGAGTTCTGTATAGAGCTCAGTTCTCTACACAGCAGAAGTTTCCTCCACAACCATGTGAGAACATACTGTATATGTACCTATTTTTACTTCAAACTTCTATGCATATCAACTCCTGAAAGCCACTCTGATGTGTAAATACCGACAATACTCAGGGGAATACATCCCCTTTGAAAAGTAATCAATTTTAATCAATATCTCAATCAACATAAACATATTTTCAAAAAAATTGGACAAAACTGAGTTTTAGAGAACATTTCCTTAAATGAGAACATGATATGTTGTATAGTGTCCCATAGAAAATGTTGACTCTCAAAGATAGAGGTTTTTTGACAAATCTGTTGGGATGTACTAATTTATGCTTAGCACTGTATGTGCAAATACTTTATTATTTTAATTTTCAGGTGTCTGTACTTTACTTGAGTTTATTTTTCTGACAACCCCTTATGTTTATTCCCTACACGTTAACATAAATGCCTGCACTTTTCAAGGTTTAAATTCTGAGAATACATCCATTACTTTAATGCATTTGAGTGGAATTATTGATTGCTTTTTTATTATGCATCATTGTGTACCTTTTCAACGTCCAGACCAATTTCAGCCTAATTTAATAGATCGATAACACAGAAAACATTACCCCCTTGGTGAATTCAGTGGTGCATATCAACACAGCAAACACCTTATGAAGAAAATATTGTAAACTACACAAGATGAAAATGATGTCAAAGACATAACATTAAAGGGGCTGTGTGTATTACTTTGAAAAAATAAAAAATAAAAAAGACCTAAAAGTATCATTAGAATGTTAGTGTTATGAATAAAGAGTTGTGAGCTGCGTTGTGCTAAAGATGCCAGTGTATTTGGAATATAGAGAGAAGAACTGAAAGAACTTACACCGACATTCCAGCAGTTATGTGACCACTAGAGGGAGGAGTGAGTCACTAGAAGTTTAGAGTCAAAGAAAGTGACAAAATCAAAAAAAACTAGAAGTATTGTTGTTGTTTTCTCTACTGGAAACAACTCAAAATGGAAAGAATGGAGTTGGCAGGTTTTTTTTCTTACATGAGTGTTTAATTCTGAGGCTTATGGAGGTATAAAGTTATTATTTAATGCTACGTTCTTTGCTAAGTAGCCGTTAGTGTGACAGTTCTGACCTCGTTTAGATAATTCCAAACAGATCTTTAGTTCAGATCTTGACAACACAAACCATACAGAAACTTGAGGAGATTTGTGGTTTTATTGTGGCTGTTTTCTAAACTAACAGAGCTACAGTGTGCTAAAGAAAATGTATCTATATTCATCCAAAAGATAAAATAAAGTCTTGAAAGGCGTTCAGTGTCTTTCTGGGTTTTTATTTTGAAGCTTTAAAATGGCCCAAAGTCGTACAGAGGCATTGCAGCAATTGGGAAGAGGTTGTGTGAAGAAACATTAGTTTGAGGCTCTTTATTGAAAAGGAAAATGGGAGGGGTAAACAAAACACAGATAAGGACAAGGACCTAGGCCAGATGCTTGTCTGGGAAAGACCTGGGAATGGTAAAAGCAAAGTCAAAACAGAAATGTGTGGATATCACAAGGGGACAGGCTATGTGCTAACAAAGTTTCAACTAGTCTCATTTAGTACAACACAGTTCAAATACAATTATATGATATAGAAATCAGATTGCTATTACACTCCTCTCTTCTGATGATTCATTGCTCACTTAAACCATAAGATAATAGAAAAACTGATGAAAACATCTATCGATACCCTCTGTAGCTTTAAGTATAGACTTCAGAAGTTATCATATAAGAGTGCTGTTTTTTGTAGAGGACAGACTCCTAAATAACATACAACTAAAATAGGAGGAGTAGCTAGTCTACATCATATATACATAACTAGGAGGGCTTAGAAGAGAGGAGAATCACCTTGAGGGAGATCAGGATTGCAGGATGACGATGCATAAACTATCAGCTGATACACCATGTGAAGATTATAAGACACAGTGAGATTTTGACTGATTGTCAAAATAATCGGCTATTCATTTTAGTTAGAAGGAAAATTTGATGATACCATAATACAGATGTGTGTGTAAACACTTAGCTTTAAACTTTATTCAAAGAGTGATGCAGTGTGTGAATGGGTAAGTGACTTCTTCCTGCTGTCGAGTTTGGAATATCAATACCACCGATGACCCCTTTAATCAAAAATGAAGAAAATGACTGCAATCATCAGAGTTCTCACTCAACTAAATATTATATTAAAAAGCATTAAACTTATCAAGGTGGAGACACACATTTTTTGACTGTGATGAAAATTAGCAGAATTTAAGCTGTTATTCAACATGATAAGAAAGACTAAACAAACAGAAAAGGGAGACTCGGCTGTGAACAAAAGGTGTCATAGTGTTTCCCGTTCTGTTGCTGACATTAAAAACTAATTTGCACATTGGAGCAAAAGAAAGGTCCGTTATTGTCAGTATTTTATTATTATTTGGAGTTAGCATTTAATAGTCTGCATCATATTCAGTTCAGTTAACAGTGCACTTTTTCCATTTTACTGCAGTAAAGGAGATGAATCAGTACTTTTCTATAATTCTGCTAGGTAAAGAAAGTGTACTTTTGCCTTCTCTGCTCAGAAGCCCTCAGCTGTATTCCCATGTCCTCAGATTTCCACTTCTGAAAGTCACCCTAATGAATGAGGTCTAATGGAGTGAGCTGAAATATAAAATAAGACAGAATCAGCATGCAGTGCAGTTTGTAGTCACTCTAAACTATGGGGTCTGGTTTCCCACATGTTTTAGGGTTCAGATGACTGTAAAATCTATTTTATGAATCTTAAGTTTAAGAGAAGTCCCCAAAAGTATTGTAAGTGAGGATATTCTTGCGATCATACAGTAGATGAGTAATGAGTTCCTCCTTCACACTGTTCTCCAGAGAATCTATAGGTACATCCACAAACTGAGTAGGTGGTTATTTGTTTTTTGTTTTTTTATAGTTTGGGCTCATTTTTAACTCTATAGTTTTGTCACAAACACTAATACTACAGACAATATATCACATTACACACAATTACATATACCTTAGCTAGTGATCTGCAAAACTCATCTGCCAGTTCCCACTTGATCTTCCTCTTCCAGGTAAAAAAAAAAAATAGGTGAGAAAAGACTCACTCATTCATTGACAGGCACCATCATTTATACGGTTGGTTAATAATAAATCACATCTGTAAAGCAGGAAATTTAACAAGTGGAATAGTTTTGACACTGAAGATAAATTGCCAACCCGGTGGGAAAATCTTCATCTGTCAGTAAGTCTCAGTAATCGCAAACAATATTCTGTAAGGTATAAGCAGCCAAACATTAGACTCTGATTATCACTACTTATTCTAGTATTAGATGGAATAGGTAAAAGAAAATATTAATTAGCAGATTTTTAATGATATAGTTTACTACAGGGTTTTCACAGGTCATTAAAAAGCATTAAAAGTCATTAAATAGATTTTGTAAAAATTAGTAAAAATTAATTAAATGGCATTTAAAAGTGTTAAATTTGATCTCCAGAGGCATTAAAAATTAAATACACTTGATGGGAAAAAAAATTATTCACAATTCATTTTGATTATGTAAACATTTAATAACTTTGATCGGAAGTACAGTGTGTTGATTGACAAATGGAACCCTTTAATGGACTATTGTTTATGGCCAGTGCACCAAGTCATAACACCAGATGTTTGGAATACAACATGCTGTGAGTGTGCTCATGCTGTGGTGAAAGAGCAGAGTGAATATTACGAGGGGCTGTGGCTCAGTTGATAGACTGGGTCGTCCAGTGAGCGAAGGTGGTCATTGGGATGTTCATATCCTGCCTCCAGCTGTCCACATGTTAAAGTGTCCTTTGCAAGACACTGAACCCTAAATTGCTCCCCATGGGGCCTGGCACCGCCCCGCATGGTGGCCGCCATTGCTGTATGAGTGCGTACTTGAATGAGTGAATGTGAGGCTTTGTAAAGAGCTATGGGCACTTTGAAAGTGTTGAAAAGAACTGTTTAAGTACTGACTATTTACAATATTGGCAAATGCCAGAAAAATGGGAAAATGCAAGTTCATTTAATTCATTATTCATTTTTCATTTATTTTGATCAAGTGAGTAAGCAACACAAATGACCTGCATTCAACAGTATCTGATAATGCAACGACATTCAACAGAATACATGTAAGTTCAATAATTCAAATTAATTCATTTATGCTCAAAAAGGAGAGGGAAGAAGAAATCTTATTTAATCCCACCCCCATTTCTCATCAATAACTTAACATAATGAAGTTTCAATATTTTTCTCTGTCCTCAAACTTCAAAACAGGACAATTAAAAAAAAGGCTAATATATTTATAAGTTTAAGCAGAGTTATAAGTTATAAGTATAAGCAGAAGTGGTTGGAGAAGGAATTATTCAGAACCTGGTTAAATATATCCATATGTATAACTGTATCTGCAGTTGGACATAGGCATTACATTTCTTTTAAGTGGCATTAAAAAAGCATTAAAAAGAGATTTGCTGATACCTGCAGAAACCCTGTACTATATGTATCATGTTTAAATAGTCCAAGCACTACATAGCGATGTTGTAATCTGTAATCACTCAAGAGTTGATATCCCACCCCTTCCACCATGTCCCATGGGACCGTTGACCAGTGATGGTCAATGATGGGAAACTTTTTTTTTTTTTTTATCCAATTTGATCTGTGAAACTATTTCCACAGTAAATTTGTCAATATAAAAGATAGTTGGATGAGCCAAGAAAGTCAGTTTGTAGCAAAAGCAGCTTAATGGACTACATCTCTCATCAGTCGTGATATGTCACCAACACCAAAACAGCCACTGCCTTGGCACATTTTCCTTTAATCTTCAGGAGTGAAGTGAAAAAAGCATTAAACAAGTGGAAAATAACTACAGTCTGGTCATGCTGAAGCTGAAGAGACATTTCATCAGCTGTGAACAGATTATGGACAGAACCAGTTGATGAACAGATGATGACACCTCCAGGACACTCAGGGGTTTAGTCTTTATATTTACTTATATTCAGCCTGAACACTTTTATCTTGGTGTGAATTTCTTGCTTATAAAACTATATTTTAAACTGATATATGTCGTGTGTTAATGAGGCCATAATTTGAAGGGGATCAAAACATAACTTGTCTCTCACTATTAACTGTAATGCAGTTTTTACTCCAAATGAGTCACAACTGGAAGGCGGTGGACTTCTACACAAACTGAGACAGGAAATAAGGATGCTAACACTAATATCAAACAACTGTGAATTAGTCATTTACTAATGTTTGGTTGATGCCTTACCCCAGATTTATTTATTTGTGAAAACAGTTGTAGTTTCAAATGCAGAATCTTTGTAGGCGTACTTTTGCTTTTGATAATCTACAAAAAAATCCTTGTTTTATACAGTGTTAACCTACTGTGCAAAACTTGAAGCTACTTTAACAACAGATAAAGTAACATAATGAGAAATATTAGTATTCCGAAGACACCGCCATGAACTGTTGGTAAATTCACTTTCACCCTTTTTCATGGTTTTTGACATTATATAAACACGTACAAATGGAGAAAAAAACTATAATTGAGGAAAATGTTAAAGTCAATAATTGCAGTCAATATTTGAGTCATCCTGCATTTTTCCACACCCACACACAGATGTGATTTTCTTTGTGTGGGTTGATAGTGTACATACAAAGACTTGGAGCAGCTTGCCTGTATAGATGATGTGACCTTCAAGGGAACGCTGGAATGTTTTGCTCAAGCAGTCAATCACACAGTGTTTACAGGTAAAAAAAACAAACAAAAAAAAAACGAATGGGTTATTGAATAAGTCATGCATTATCTCTCATAACCCCTCTGACTTTAAGCTGAAATGCGCAATGCAGAAAAACGTGTACTGAAAATTTAACACAGCTACAGTATAAGCAAAGTTTCTGTTTTAGCTGTATTGTAATTGTCTTGTTCTACTTGCTCAACATGGTATTACTAATGTAAAAACAGACATTTTCACCCAACATAAGAGGAGGTTTTTATTTTGAAAACGCTTATGAATGGTTTAGATTTAGGTAATGTGATTTGATGAGGAGAAATCAGGTTGAACAGATGGACATACGCATGCACAGACACAACAGGTGACGACAATACCCCTGCGGCCAATTTTTGAGGGGCAAAAGTATGACCGTACTGTTTTATTTAGGTTGTGACACTGTCATACTAAAGATCAGACCCAAAAACCACCTGGTTACATTTAGGAAAGGGGTTAAGAAAGGGCTAAATCCATAAAGAAATGTGTGGAATTAGATGACAGAGGAAGCAATACCCATTGGTTTATAAACCACCATTTGAAATCCAGTAGATTGTGCTTCTGTCAACACCATGTTGGCCTTTATGGTGCTTGAAGTGGCCATATCTGGACAAAAGGGGTGGGGCTCCCAGAAGGGTCAATACTAAGCACCAACTTACTGACTCACTAAAACTCTAAACTTTACTGCATAATTAAGGTAAGATGGCGAGGGGGGGTGGGGATTATTAGCTGAATATTTCGAGAGAAATCCAGTGTAAGCCCATCCCCCAGTGGTTATCAGCTGTATTCCAACTTTCAGATTCTTCTGCTTGCTGAGGTCTTTGTCCCTTGGTTTAAATCCACCAAGGTTGTTCTCTATTCTTCCCCAACCACCTCCTGTTTAGGAAACATCTCTTTTAACAGTATCCCCTGTTCTGTGCTACAGGAACAGGTCACCATACAGCCAAGTTTACGCCATACTGTCCGTGTCATGGTGAAGTTGTGCTGCATAAAGCATGTGAAAGAGCCAATATTGAGCTCTGAAGAAAAACAGATGGAAAACTGATCCAAACTGAGCTGAACTCATTTATCCATACCTCTTTATATACATGACCTGGTTATCTGGACGTGGCTGGTTTAGTGCTGATATGGCAGAGAGGACAAAACTCCCTCTATAGCATGCTTTTTTAGAGGCCAGTGTCCTATATGTACGATCAGGATGAAGAGTGGGATGAGAGGGCGCAAACACTCCTTTCCAATGGTAATGCAGCCTCTTCAGATGATGGCTATATTGTTGAGAGGGGCAGGCTAATAATTTGGAAGTGGTGTGTGTGTGTTGTAGGTAAGAGGTGGAGGTGGTTAAGATGAACGGGGTGAACAGTAAAGGAGGTTGGATCAGAGGATGCTACAAAAATAAATAGAGTATGGGTGCAGGAGACTGTGCATTAAGTTTCTGGATTACAGAGTATTTGTTGGCAACGTTTATGGATGTCAGTAGTTTGGTTTCCATTACCATCAGAAATGCACAAAATATAAATATCCTTCCATCTCCCAGTGGCTCAAAAGACACCATGTTTTTTCTAAAACTAGAGAAAATTAAATACACGATGAGAGGTTGTACTGACAACTTTTTTCACAAATAGCAACCCTTTATTTATTATTTTACAAATTTGAACATACTGCCAGATTGATTTTTGCGTGCCTGTTTTTGTTGTATTTAATAATACATAAGTAACCATTAGTTTGTACTGGTCTGACTGGGTGGTGAAGGGTTTGTTTGTTTGTTTATTTCATTGTGCATTTAATTAAATTTTACACTCTAGTTTGATTTTTCTTTCATTTGATGTTTTATGCATGTGTTTATGTGTATATATACTTATATATGTGTGTGTGTGTGTGTGTGTGTGTGTGTGTGTGTGTGTGTGTGTGTGTGTGATTATGTATATACATGTATATATTTAGCAGAAAAGAAGGGTAAATTATAATTATGTGCCTTACAATCTTGTTGTCCTTCAATAAAAATGTTTTGGGAAAAAAAAGAAATGCACAAAATTAAAAAAAAAAAAAGTAAATTACACAATGGAAAACTGGAAATGGAAACACAGAAATGTCTCAAAAACTGTCAAGGATCGCAGAAACAGTCGGTACTTACATAGCGCTTTTCTACACATTACTGGTGCCCAAAGCGCTTTACAATACAAGCCTCACATTCACTCATTCAAACACACACACACACACTCATACACCAGTAGGCGGCTGCTGCCATGCACGGTGCTACCTGGCCCTACTGGGAGGAACTTAGGGTTCAGCGTCTTGCCCAAAGACACTTCAACATATGGACAGGTGGAGGCAGGATTCAAACCGCTGACCCTTCAATCATTGGACGACCCACTCTACCAACTGCACCACAGCCGCCCAAAAATCCAAAGTCCTGAGCCATGGCTGCCTTGAATGTAAACACCGACAAGTATTATACTTTGTCGAAATTGTAGAAATATTGCTTTTATTTTGCGGAAAACTGCAATAGAAACTCAGCTAATGGTGAGTTTGAGGAGTCCGAAACACTCCACTGTTTCAACAGTTTCATTAGTGGTGCAGGTGGGATTGTGGGTGGAGTTGTGGGTTGTGCAGTGTGTTCCACAGGAGGTAATTACTAGTTCTTTTGCTTTTGTTATGTTCAGCTGGAGGTAGCTGTTTTAACGCTGTTGAGTGAAGCGCGAGATGGAGTCTTGAGTTTTT
Source organism: Fowleria isostigma (assembly GCA_029814645.1). Lineage (NCBI taxonomy): Eukaryota > Metazoa > Chordata > Actinopteri > Kurtiformes > Apogonidae > Fowleria > Fowleria isostigma. Next base: position 11,120,203 of record JAPTGZ010000005.1, on the reverse strand, counting down.
GCTGGACAATATGATCTGAGGATGAGAGTAAACAGAAGGGCACTGAGGACACACCAGTGCTCCTGAGTTGGTGGAGGAGGCTGAGGAGGTTACCATACCAACTTAAACATCTGTGGTCTGGCAATAAGAAAGCTGCAAATACTGAGGATGAGAAGTGGTGGTCACAGTGATGTAAAATCTGTCACCTAGATAGCATCATCTGAACAGAAATTCTGACCATGGTTACATCGCCTTGTGTAAAAAGCACAATTTATAATAAGCAGTGCCTTCTGGATTTGATATTACTGTTCTCTATTTATGTGTATTATCTTGGAAAATAGCTGACAACATGGCTTTTCTCTGATTTATAGAAAATGTATGACTGAAGCTCTCCTCCAAGAGGCAACACAAAGCAAAATTGTACTGACAATAAGGTGAATGTCACTTTGATTTTTTTAAAAGAAACAAACTATTTATAAACCAATCTCAGCATGTGAGGTCAGATTTATTTGCCTGCTCTGCCTAAATGAATTCTATGCATAGTAAACACTGTGTTTCTAAAGGACCAAGTGCACAGAGGACTTTCAAGTGTTCAAACCAAACAAAACTCATGAATAGGATTTCTCATGTGTACACAATCCCTGCATCTCCTTCCCCATCTTTGTCCGGCATAACCAATATATCAGTGTACATACATATGTAAGCTTTTGTTTGTACTCCTGTAATCACGTTTGTATGACTATGGGGGCATTTTCCCCATGTGGCAGTGTTCAATGCAAACCTGTCACTATGGTAAACACACATCTTCCATTCCATTTGTCCCCTATAGTATGTCGGTACTTTTTATTGACTGTGATCCAGAAATCCTCACTCACCTGGTGTATAAATACATCTGCGCTTGGCCTATTTCCAGCCACTACTCAACACTGCAACATTAAATAATCTCTTTATCACATAAGCACTGTGCACAAATGAAGTGCTTCAGGATGAATAATACTTAATATGTTCATGGGCTGGTGTAAGTGCACATTTGCATGTGGTGCTGTGGGAGATACAGCTATTGATGCAATGGAGAGTCCATGTGATGAGATGGGTTGATTTAGACTAACCTTAAAATATATTCAAAGATTCATGATGAGATGAACTGAAAACTTGCAGTCACGAAAAAAAATTATTATACCATTAAAAGTCATCAAAAACAAGATTTATGCAATCAAGTACTAACTCTTTGTGTAAATGTGACTAAAACAGACAGAAAAGAAAACATGGAATGTCTAAAAGCACTGGTTTTGTCAGTACACTGTCATAGATATTGATGTAATAACTTATGTGATTTTGGTTATTATCAGGAAAACCATGGAAAATGGATGGTATCAGCTCTGAAATTAAATTCTTATGAGCTATTTTTGTTGTTATTATTACATTTGTCCAAACAAATGTACTTTTAGTTGTACCAGGTATTAAAATGAACAAGAAATTGAAGAAAACATAGGGTGGTCTAATAATTTTTTCTGCTACTGTACTTGCAGTGGATCACTGCAACATTCTGTAAACCTGCCAGTTCACACCAATGGAATTAAATGCAATAAAAGTGCTACTTCCAATGACCTCTGCCTTTTTGGCTTGAGTTGTAACTGGCTAATTTATAGCACTTTAAAATATCAGTTGGGATAGTAGTAGTGGAATACTTGCTGAACTTCGCATCTTTTTCTGCCACTCCTAAAGCAGGATATAGGCTCAGCCACAAAATATTGTTGATGTACTAATTAATATTTGTTCAGTTTAGGCACAACAACAATTTGTTTAGGACTGGAGAAGGTAGAGAAAAGAGGGGAGAAGAACCTAATATGATGAACATTATAAAAAGTAAACACAGCCTTTAACTATGGTTGAATATAAGAGGTGAACGTTGTTTCTAATGTCCACATATGTTATTTTTGTCATTATATACGTTCCCAACTGCCTTCTTCTATTGTTTGGGTCTATTTAGCCATTTCACCTACACATACTCAACTTAAAGAGGTGCATAAGTACAACATGTCCATAAGCCTCTTCAACTGGTGTTGTTTTCCTGGTGAGTCATGTGTCTGATCTCCCCTCTACACTGCACAGGAGGTTTCTAGATGATGTGATAGACTGTGTTCATCCAAAACATTAGGAAATATGTGTTTGAAGAATAGTGTTCATACCATCATGCAATTCACACACTGTAGAATCAATACGAGAGAGAACTGAAGCTGTTCCGGAGGGACATGGTCGAACACCACCTTACCCCTCTGTATTGGTTTGTCTGTTCCTTCTGTGTGTTTATCAGTAGTCTGCTGCCTACACAGCACTGCAGCCCTCAAGTAAATCCACAGGGGTAAAATATTTGGTGGTATGTAAACAGAGTCAATAGTACATGATTTGTATTTAAAGTATTTTCAACTGCTCAGCAAAAAAGTTGGAGAACCTCTAAAGTGATCCAGTGTAAGTTAGACAGCTTCACAAAAGTCTAAAAAATTAGAAAGTCATCCCCAGACTACCTTATAACTAAGGCTTATGTTTCTGTGGCAACAATTATGGAAACCAGCAGCAACACCTGACAAAAACGAGGAACGGGTAGTTCATAATTTGCGATGATTGCGAAAAAAATGAGATGGGATAGCATTTTTAAAAAGTGCAGTTACCCTTTGAGAATATACAGCAACAAGGACACTGTCAATTGTTTTCCCTTTAATCAAACAAAGCTTTACTGGATCTCAAGTAAAGTGTCATCCACTGTAATAGAGGCAAGATAACTTTCAGTTACGGCCTAGATTTATCTATGGTTTCTTTGCAGTTTGGCAGTGCTCAGAGCCCACCATAAAACCGCTGTAGTTATGCACATAAAATGAAAGAAAATAGACTTGAAGCATAAAAATACTCTTCAGGCCACAGTTAAATGTGTAAACGATAAGTGGGATTTAGCCAGTTGTGTAGCTTGTGTGGACAGATGTATGGGGGTAATAAGTTATATTAATACAGTGTTTCTCAAACTGTGGGGCGGACCCCCCAGGGACGTGCGAAGGTTTGCCAAGGGGGTCATGGGATCTGTCCTGGGTGGGGTTTTTTTCCCCTAAGGTTAGAACATGTAGCAGGTAGAACTAATGTTTGAGTGTTGGAGCACCCTGGACTCATTTCAGAGCCAAACAAATCTACTGCCACGGTGATGTCAATAGAAAAAGAGTTTAGGTTTAGAGAATGGATAAGGATTGGAAAAGAAAAATGTGACATGTTTCTATTTTTCCACAGTTTGTATAGTTTTCACTTTAATGTCCTGAGATGTGCAGTATAAACAGGCTCATTGAACTACTGATATTGTTGACATGTTCATCTAGGTTACCAACATTTGTTTGTTCTAAAAAAAATTATTGTCATAGTTGTAAGATAATTGGGCATTTCCTATTTTTATTTGAAAAAATATTGTCTCAGGAAGCAGTCTGGTTGAGTTTATTTGTATTATTCAAGCAAAAATCTTAACTTATTTTAATTTGCACAACAAAGCAAAAAAAATATTGTTACAATATTAATGTTTCTTTCAATAAAAGTTATAATTGCAACACTGTTACAGTGGTGCTGAGGTTGAGGGGGGCCTGGAGATTTTTTGTCCTCCAAAGGGGAACCCGACAGAAAAAGATTGAGAAATTAAGCAGATTGAGAAATTAAGAGTAGGTAATGCGGTAATAAGAGTTAATTAACGGTTAAGTTAATTAGTTACTACTAATTTATCTCAAATTATAAAGATGCTGTTAACATTATTAAATATAATAATGAAGATTAACTAACTCATTAATACAGTAAGAAGCATTGAGGAGTTAATGAACATTTCTTATTAAAATGTTTTGCAGGTTTACACTGTGCCGGGGTTCAATTCCCAGCTGGACCCAAGCCCAGTTTATCAGGAAGGGCATCCTGACGTTAGCTTATAAGTAAATGGTAGTTCAGTTAATGAAATATTTAACTAACATTTTCATAAAAAGTTTTCATAACAAGTTTGAGGAAAGATTAAAAATTATAGAAAGAACATCTCTGTTGTACCAGTCACTTCCTTTCAGATTCAGTATAAACAGTTCACTGTTTCCATGTCCTGTCATGCCCCCCATAAGACTGAATTTTAAGGACCTGTTAAATCAGGTTTTAATTTCACCAACTCATTTCCATATTCAGCAGTGACTGAGCAGTTACTCTCACCTATTGCTACAATGTCATCTCATGATGAAGTAGTTAATTTACCAACCATTGCTTTTGTTTTTCAAGCCCTAACAGCTCATGAAAGTTCTATTATAGTAAACCGGTGAGCCGTTGACTATGACAAACAGCTTTTACATCTTTTTGATGTACTTTTACATAGTTGAATAATCCTTCAGTTCCCAAGGGAATCAAAACAGGCATGATTGGTCATGTTGAGAATGTCGCACTTGTGTTTCAGATGACGTTCCTGTCACGTTGAACCATTCCAAACTTCTCTACGTGATGTCAAGTATTTTGAGACTTATGAGGGTGGAGATCCTACATTGTTAACAAATAAAGTTTAAGGTAGTTTCTGAATTGAACAGTAAATTCAATGGTAAATGAAGGTTGTTACCATTTTCAACACAAGCATCTCTTGCTAAAATACAACATTCAACCAAATGAGTTTGTATAATAAATACTGTTCTTCTATTATATGTCCTTACAGCGGTTTACATTTACCCATTCACACATACACTAGTACGTACACATTCTCACACCATTGACACCAGGGGGCCAACTTGTGAGTTTGGTTTCTTGCTCAGTAGCACTTTGACTTGTGGACAAAAGCTGGGATTAAACAACTTATTGACCCTCCAGTTTGTGGACAATTTAGCCACAGGAGGTTTTATTCAATAGACAGAAGCCATGAAAGTTTGACTCAGGAGGTGAGCGAGCTGTTGGAAAAACCTGTCAACTAAAATCCAAAATGGCAGGCATCAAAATCCTCTATTACTCCCAAAATCTTATTGCTAAAAGCATAAAAGGACCAACAGAACATTTATTATAGGATCCAAATTGACCAAATGAAATTGATATTATTTTTTGGGGGAAAAAAATGACTTAGTATTTCTAAAGAGAGAATCAGTGCAAGTCTGCAGTAGCTAAGCATCAGTGGAACAAGAAGATTCTGTCTACAACACCTCTGAAAATAGGTGGCAGTCATCATTTGAAGTGACCTTCAGCCATCAGGTAGTCTTTGTCATCAGTGGTCCATTGAGTTTGCCTTGGCCGCTGCATCCTCTCATCACCACAGCTCTGTGAATGAAAGGCTGCTGGCCACTTCTGCTCCCTGGATCTTTGGTGTGATCACACAGCTGAATATGACTCTTTAATAGCTGATGGCAGTTTGACAATGCTTTTAAAGGAGACCATTTTAGCAGCATTCATACAGGCTCTACTTTCACTGTCTTATCTTTATCCTCCATTTACAGCCAGACAGAGGAATGACAGAGAGGGGAGAGCTGTTGGCAAACAGGAACAGACCATATCAATGAACAAGGAATTGGCTTCATATCATTTTGATTGACACCAGCAATAATTGCCCATCACTGGTCTGATGAAGTCTTTGCACAGCTTTGCAGAGCTGGTGAGCTGGAACGAGCCCCATTCACTGATAGGATACAGGGAATGTTACCCATCATGCCTCATACCGCCTCAGGGCCTGTGGTCCTCAAAACATTTTTCTCTTACCAATGCCAAAGCCCATTCGAGAGTCATTGGTTAGATAGTCACAGACAAAATTATTAGACCATCAGAAGTCATCACAAACAATGGTTATGTAATCAAGTACTAACTCCTGTGTGTATCATGTGACTAAGACAAAAAAGAAAATATGGAATGTCTAAGAGCACTGTTTTTGTCAGTACAATGTCACAGATATTGATGTAAGAACTTATGTGATTTTGGTTATTATCAAGAAAACCATGGAAAATGAACAGATATCACCTCTTAAATTAAACTCTTATGAGCTATGTTTGTTGTTGACATTATATTTGTCCAAACAATGTACCTTTATTTGTACCAGACATTAAAATTAACAAGAAATTGAAGAAAACATAGGATGGTCTAATCATTTTTTTTTTTGCAACTCTGGTTTTTCATCATCATCAAAATGAAATATGACAGTTTTAACTGAGGACAGACTCAATCATTTTTAAGAATAATTTAAGTACCTCATAAATGTACAATCAGATCCATAAGTACTGGAGGCATTACATGTAAAATGGTTATAATTCCTAAATGGTTAATGCAATACTTTTTTGGTAAACTAATAGCAGCTGTGGCGCTGTTGGTAGAGTGGGTCGTCCAATGATCGAAGGGTCGGCGGTTTGAATCCCGCCTCCAACTGTCCATATGTCGAAGTGTCCTTGGGCAAGACACTGAACCCCTAGTTGCTCCCAGTGAGGCCTGGTGGCGCCTCATGGCATGGCATGGCAGCAGCCGCCCACTGGTGTATGAGTATGTGTGTGAATGGGTGAATGTGAGGCTTGTATTGTAGAGCGCTTTGGGTCCCATTAATGTACAGAAAAGTGCTATATAAGTACCGACCATTTACCACTTGAATCAAAGCTGAACCTCCACACTAGTCATAATTTGATTGCGTGGTGTTGAATCCATTGTGGTGGTTTACTCGTACAGATGCAAAATTACAAAATACTGTCCAAACACTTACGAGCCTGACTATCATACCAATACCGTACTATCCTTTGGGTTCTTCTTTTGTTGTTCTACCCTGAGTGTCCTATCAATGCTGCCAGCTTTCATTTTTAGCATTAGGTTGGACCATAAATGATTTTCTATCCCTTCATCAAGAGTTAAAACCAACTGTTACTGGTTTCTGTTTCCTGTACCTCCAGCATTTTGCAGACTTTTTTGGGACTGTTACCTGATTGAACAAATCCACTCACCACACAATACTCTATTAGCATCCAAATTACTATGAAAAAACTATTCCGTTTAAATGATCCAGGGCTCTTTTAAGCATTATAATTACTTTTTCAAAAAGTTTATAATAGTTATTGCTAAGTTTGGTTTGGGGATCTTCAGTACTACCAGGAAGGGCATTAACAGAGAAGTCAGTTTGTTGATGTATCAACATCTGTGACACAAGTTTATGTAACTTTGGAGGAGTTGACAAGTCAGGTGTTATTCTCTCTCCTTCCCATCACCCGACAGTGCGCAAGTCGTCAGATGGTTGTCAGATGGTCGTCAAACGTGTGATATGCGCTGGATGTCGATACATGTTGCACCTGGAGTGCAGCTGAAGTTAGTTTCTGAGTGGTGCCGGTTTGTGGTTCTGAAAGCTTTAATTTCCATTTATTTTATGTAGAAAACTAACGTCTAAGTAACGTTCTGTGAACTACACAAGTAAGACTAATATTGAATAATAATTTGGACACCAGTGTGTTTTGATTATTCTGTTAATTTATTTCATTAAGACAAACATGCGGTGGACTCATGCTGTGTGTCTTGGCTGCTGCTGTCTGAAACTTTTCCCACTTTATGTTGTTAAATTTAAAAGAATATTCAGTGTTCACTTATGTTTAAATGTCTCAGAAGGAATGTTGGTGCTTGTGTCTTGCAAGTTTTTTATTCTGCACTTTACTGTAAGTAGTTAATGTCACAGTGAACTTTAGTACAAGTTGCTCATTGTTGAACGGCTGTGTCTGTGTCGTTCCTCCGCTGTCGATGTGATGATGTCATCACACGACTCGCATCGACTGCATTGACAGATAAGTCGATCTGAAAAAACCTGAAGACAATGCCCTACTACCGGGTGATGAAAATCTTAGAAACTGTTGCATGGAGCAGACATTTTACCATCTCAAGATCCATACAGTGCCAAACACAAAACACAGTAACCGTAAGGTACTTCACAAATTCAAGTCAAAGCCTTAAAAGTACTGTAAGGAGAGGAAATTCAACAAATCCTCCAGGTGCAAGCCTAAGGTGACAGTGGAGAAGAAAAACTTCTTTTACAAAAGTGAAACCCCCTGACAGAATCTGCTTCCAGGTCGGTGTCCATCTGTCTGGACCAGCTGGGGTTGGTGGAAACAGGAGAGAGCAGAAAAGCATCAGGACAGATCAACAAACAGATAACGGACAGAATGCACATCTGTACTATAAGTCAGTGGTTCTCAAACTTTATACAGTGGAGTACCCCTGAAGTTTTTTTTTTTTGTTTTTTTTTTTATCCAAGTACCCCCACCTCTCGCTTGCATTTTTGATTGGAAAAAAAAAAGAAAAATTTGTTCTTGTGCCAAAGGTGTCTGTATATAGTTTCAAAAATGTGTAAACAAACAATATATATTCAACTGTAACATATAAAAAAATAACAAATTTACAGAAGAGGATTAGGGCCACTGACAAAAAAAAGAAAAAAAAAATCCAATTTATTTTT